>JALPQD010000589.1:687128-1129577 GCA_023101885.1 Typhlomys cinereus | reverse complement strand
GCCCGCATTTCATCTTAAGGTATCAAGCACTTTGCTCTATATGTATATTTCTACAAAGTGTTCAGGAAAGAGGTAGAAGGTGCGATTTTATTTTATTTTTTTTCTTTTTTGACAGATTTCTTTATTGACAATCAAAAACCATTTACACCCCACAGATTTTCAGGCCAATGTCCAAAGAACACAGCCCTGACTTCACAAGACGAATAGCTTTGTTCCACTTCATTACTTCAAATTGGAAAAGGCATTAGGCAGTGGGTGTAGCTCATGTTCTCTTTTCTCAGACTGCATCACTGTCTTGTTAATTTGGGTACTTAACGTCCAGTCCCAGGGTCTTAAGGACTTGGTGAAAATATGCCAATGGCTTTTGAAAATTAAAGTATAAAGGGAGTGGTAAAAATGTCTGCAATAGGGCTGGGGAGATAACTCCATCAGTAAAGTGCTTGCTGTGCAAGCATGAGGCCCTGAGTTCAATCCTCAGCATGCACTTTAAAAACATGTGTGTGGCAGCACGTGTTAATCATCCCAGCATTGGGAAAGCAGAGACAGGAGGATCCCTGAATTTTACTCACCAGCTAGTATATCCAAATGGATGAGTTTGAGGTTCAGTGAGAGATCCCGTCTCAACACTTAATGTCACCACATCTACTGCACACATATGCATGTACACAAATGTGTACAATAAGAATGATTCTGTAAATACTTTTGAAGTCCGGGGGGGGGTATCCTATTATAAGGTAGTAGTTAGAGAGATGACAGAATGTGGATGGGCTAGGCACTCTCAAAAGGTCATTTTCAGACATATCACTTGATGCCTCCAAATAATAGCAAGCCTTTTTATCTGAAAAACAGAAGCAACAAGTAAGTAATGGTAGTGCATGAAAGTATGTTTGCTGCACTGGAGAGATGGCTCAGGGGTTAAGCCTTTCCCCTGCAAACAGAAGGTCCTGACTTTGGTTCCCAGATCCCATATAAAAATGTTGGGCAGAAATGGCACATTGACTTGATTCTGTTCCTGGAAGTTGGAGCCTGGAGAACTGCAGAGCAAAGACAAAAGGAAGTAGAGCAATCAAGGATGATACCAGAAATCAACCTTAGGTCTCCACGAGCACACATAGTGTCCTGTGGTACACAGAGGCACACATACACACCCCAATATATATTGATTAATTAATTAATTAATTACTTTCAAAAGTATATTTGCTTCATAGTTTCTTTGTAAAAAGGTCAGATGGATTTTACAGCAATCATAAGTTCTCTTACTTTGTCTTGGAGAAATCTGGGCTTTTGTTTGATATCATTGTTACTTGCTTTTCAGACGAGAGATTAAGCAATTGCTGTCAGAATTGGATGAAGAGAAGAAAATCCGACTTCGGTTGCAGGTAGGTCCCTCTAGCTCCTGCTGTCTGTAAGACCTGGATGCACTTGAAATGGAGGCATGGTCCGGGTGTGGTTTGGCAAAAGAATGATTGCTGCGGGTGTGGTAGCTCATACCTCTAATCTGAGCATTCCAGAGGCTGAGGAAGGAAGATCAGCTGAGTTCCAGGCCAGCCTGGGCTACAGAGCAAGACCTGGTCTTAAAAAAAAAAAATGAAGAAAATAAAAGATTGCTGCCTTGAGAATTTCTTAGAATTGTGTCATCTCACTCTCCATCTTTTCCCAGGCTCCGGAAAATTTTGAGGAAGAAAGAGATTAGCAAATGTTGGGCTTCTCACTTGGAATTCAGTTTTTTTTTTAAACTTTATTTGTTTGTTAGTTTGTTTATTGTGTTCATCTTGGATTATTTCTACCTCCTTGTTGCTTCCTTCTTGCAATTTCCCAGGCTCTGCCCAATAGGACCTGAAGTGCAAGCCACTGCCATTTCCATTTGGCATTTCAGTTTGTACATAGAACCTGGGAACTGAACTCAGGACCTTCTGCTTGTAAGGCAGAGTCTTAATCCCTGCGCCATCTCTCCAGCCCTGGAATTCAGTTTTAAAATTTTTTAAAACATTTTCTCTGTGTGTGTGTGCTGTGCACATGTGTATGTGTTTAGAAGAAAGCACTTGAGTGTGTGTGCCTGCGGTGGCCCAAGGGTGACATCAGGAATCATCCTGGATTGTTTCTACTTCCTCATTGCTTTGCTCTGGTGTTTCCCAGGTTCTGCCTTTCAGGGCTGGAAGTACAGGCTAACACCATATCCACCTGACATTGTTACATGTGATCTGGGGACTCAAATTCAGTTGCTTGCAAGGCAAAGGCTTTAAGCCTTGAGCCATTTCTCCTGCCCAAAATTTGTTTATTTTTATTTTTTAATATTTTAAAATTATTTTTAATAATCTTTTCCTAGTTTTACAAGAATATTGAGTACTTATCCATACCTCCTCCTTGTCCCTTCCTTCTCTTCTCCCCCCTCAAAATTTATTTTAAATATCTTCTCTGTAAAAAACAAAAAAGGCTGGAGAGATGGCTCAGGGGTTAAGACTGCCTCACAAGAGTTTGGATCCGAGGTTCCACATAAAAACACCAGGCAGAAATGGCAGAGTCCTGCACTTCAGGCCCTAGTGGGTAGAGCCTGGGAAATCTTAGAGGGAAGCTAGGAGGAGGTAGAAGCAATCCAGGATAATTTCCGAAGTCATCCTTGGTCCTCCACAGGGACACACAGTGCCCTCTGAGACGCACACACACTCTCACACATTCTCTCTCTCTCTCTCTCTCTCTCTCTCTCTCTCTCTCTCTCAGTGTCTCTTAAATAATTAATAGATAGATAGATAGATGATAGATAGATAGATAGATAGATAGATAGATAGATAGATAGATAGATAGATAGATAGATAGATAGATAGATAGATTTTTAAAAAAGAAAGTTCCCTCCAGGTTCTAGAAAGTATTATATTAACAGTGAGAAGATATGGCTCTCTGGAAAACCTGATACCTTGTGGCAGTTTCTTTCACATGTGGTCCCTAGCATCTCCACATGGCTGCTTGCTTTTGCTTTTTTCTCTTTACTTCTCCCTTGATGGCCTTCTCAGTTCTTCCAGGGTGTTGAACTCTCTCTCCCTGTAGCCTCTGATCCAACTCTGTCCTGAACAAATAGTAGAGAGTTTGTGGGGTCATCCCAGGTGACTGAAGATTGACTTTCTTTAACTTTCACCCAGTTGTGGCCCACGCCACTGGAAGGATAGATGTTTCTCAATGTCCTATAGGGGTGCTAAGACACACACTGCCCACCCAGCCAAAGCTGCAATCTTCCATAGTCACATGATCAGGACTGCGTGCTTTACCCTCTGTCTAGAACACTAGTCCAGATCCTTGGCATCTAAGAATGACAAGAACCACCCATTTCCAGTGTGTTGTACCTGCATACCTGCTGTCGAAGTTGATGTCATTTTGGGGCATTCTTATCAATTCTTAATTCCGATGCCATTTTTCACCTTTGAAGTTGTCTGTTTCAGTCTCTTGTCTCCATTGATGAGGTCGATTATCTTCCACCTCACGATTTTGTTCGCTTCTTTTCTCCCTGTATAGATGGAAGTGAATGACATAAAGAAAACTCTTCAATCAAAATGAATACTTGATCATTGAGATGTTGCGTTATTCACCCTGAGTCCGAGACTCAAATTTTCTGCCCCAGCCAAAATAACCTTGTGCCAAAAGATGAAAAGTTTGCCTCAACATGTCCCTGTTTGAATGGTTAGCACAAAAGTCTTGATAGCACAACACAAATTCCATCAGAGGGGAGCATCTTTGCCATGGCGTAGCCCCGAGTCTGGCAGTGGTTGTGAATTTAGAGCAAATTGTGCTAAAGGCTTTCTACCTTGAGATCTCATGAGAAACGAAAACTCAGGCAGTTTAGTCCATAGTGGTACTATTTTGATGATATTTTCCATTAAAAATGTAATTTCAGATTATTCGTTTACAAACTTTATAATTTCATGATTTTTTAATCGTGTTCTGTCACAGATGTCCCTCGTGTTTGTATTACCCCTAGTCAGAAGTGAGCATTTTTTTTCTTTTGCTTCAGGCGGAAAATAGCCTGCCTCCTCCCTTCATACTCCCCCTTTAGGAGTCTATTACATATGCAATTTTCGTTCCAATCTATCCCTTCCCCTGCCAGACAACCCCACTACCCTAAGAGAAATTTTAGCTTATCTACGATGGTATATTTACAAACAGAGAACGAGAAAAATCTGGTATTTGCAATGATCTGTGCCTTCTTTCTACCACCCTCTTGATTGGAGCTTTTGTGATGCAGCTACCATGATTCAAAATAATAAAGAAAATGAGTTAAAATCTGCCATTTATCCTTGCCCACTAGAGGCCGCTGTCTTCACAGCTTCTCTCACCCTAGCCATAGGTCCGAAGAGGAGCTGGCTGAAAAGCCTAGCCTGCCCTGTGTGTGGTACCTGCTGTGACTTCTCAGCTTCTCCTACTTTTAGGTTGTTCATGAAGCTATAAGTGTCATCCCCGCTTGATTTTTCATCAGCCAAGTTAAACACCCTGTTCCCTGTCCTTTGCACCTTTTGCGTGAACAGAATATGCATTATTGAAGCAAAAATAAATAAAAATAAAATGCAAATGAAAACAAGGGGGGAAGTTGTATTATTTCTTACACTGGGTTATTTCTGTGTGTGTTATTGTTTAAATTGTGTTCTCATGCTGTTATTTGCTTGCTCACCTGTAATCCCTTCCTCAGATCCAGGAGAATGGGAGGAAGGTCTTGTCGAATTGTAGCTATGGGATCTTTCTTGCATTTATGGAATTGTTTTTTCTTTCCGAACGAAGCTATGTCTTCTTTATCTTTGTAGCACAGGAACAGTTCAGCCTTAGACAATGAAACTGTTTTCTCATTCTTAGCTGAAAATAGGGGGCGTACTCTACTGCAAGATTGTTCATGGAACAGAGGTGGAGGGGGGTGGTCCCTTAATTGCCCTGAAAGGTGTTTGATGTGTTTCAAAACAGCTACTTTGTCAATCCCAGCTACTTTGTCAATCCCTGCATTTTTTATAGTGAAACTACTAAACAGTTACAGATTTGCACAACCACAAAGAGAATTGATGACACTGAAAGAATTATGTAAAAAAAATCACATTATTCATCATTAAAATATAATAAATGTCTCTTCCTGTCTCCCTCCCCCTGCCTTGCTCTTGCCTGCATATTCATCCTTTGTGTTTGAGGCCATTACTTTCCTTCTAGTATTTGCAGAGCCTACCATCTTGACCTTTCTGGGTGGGGACACAGTTTTAAAGGAAGGGATTGTATAAAGAAATCATTCCCCCTTCTTTTCCATATGTGGATAGATTGCCTTTTCAGTGGCCTTGGTCTGTCTGTGCTTGGGGACAGGAGCACCAGGTTTCTGAGAACAGCTTAAGACATTCCTGTACCCCTTGACTATGTTTAGCACTTCTGCATTACCCCTGAAGCCTTCAGAGATTTCCCACCACCTATGGTAACAATGAGGACTGGATTCTTTGATGTTTAAACTTCTCATTTACTCATCAAGGAAATCCTTAATGATAATAGAGCTTTATACGATGTATATACATAATAGGATTGCTGACAATGAAATTGAGAGGTTGGAGCACCCTCATGGGATGCTACAATATGGAATATGAAGGGCCAATGGCTTCCCTGCCTAGAGGCCATTGGATACCTTTGAATAAAAAGTGAGGGCAAGAGAGCAAAGTGATTGTAGAAAAAGAAGTTGCTATGTCCAGCTTCATTACTATCCCTTGGGCTAACCAGCAAGAAGATTGTGCATCGTGGGACTGGATGAGCCACCGCCCAAACAGCCACCATCTTTACACTTGACAAAATGGACCCATCAAGAATATTGCGAAGCTTGGAAGTATCACTTTTGAAAACAATTCTTTTGCATTCAGCATGGACTCAACCAGGCATCTATGGAGATTATTTTTTTGCTTCATTTTCTAAAGTTGTATTTAGAAAAGTCTTAAGTATTGTGCTTTGTAAAAGAAGATGATTAAAATGAAATTTTGTGAAAATATTTTTGTTCAAAGTTGTCATGGTCCAAGAGGAATGATTTCTTGGAGCACAAACCCTTTTTCTCTATTTTACACAATTTGATTACTCTTACAGAAATGTCCGTAGAAGACAGGAAGTAACCCATTAAAAATCTGTGCCTGTGAATTCCATTTTTTAAATTGTTTAATTTTACATTCCTATCAGAGCATAAAATGCTAGTTAGGCGTAAATTCTTTTTTAGTGTAAAAAAACCATTAAATTATCATTATTGGAATAATTGTGTAAAGCCATTTTATTTGTACGTAGCCCTCCAGGCAGCACATTCAAGTGTGTGATTTGTTTTCTCCCGTAAGAACATCCTGTATCTAGCATCACATGTGTGTCTCTGGTTACTAATGGTGGGGTCTTATTTTCTTTCACAAGCAGCTCCTTGATGGAGAAACTGTGGGGTGTATAATTTATTGCCTATAATTACCACGGTCTGTGTAAAAATCACCCCCAGGTCTCACAAAGACTTGTATATTCTAACCTGAGGTTATCACAGTCATTTTTTGTATTACATTTTAGTCTTCTAGTTATTTTTGTACAAACTAATGTCAAGATGTTTCGGCCCTAAAAGGGCTTGATAAAAGCCCTTCCTGTTGGTTCGATACAAATGGGAACTGGAACAAAGCAACACATGCATCAGTGTGATGGATGTTCAGCATGGCTGTTTAGGGCATCTGACAAAAGGCTGGATGCTTAGGACTTGGCCAAGGGATGGATAATGATACTGTTCCTAAATTTGCTTGGAAGGGCTGAGGCAAAGAACTCTTTCCCACCTAGAAATGTCCCTGGTATAAGGAGTGATAAAGAAGATCAAGTTTTTTAAAGGACTGAACTGTGTCTGCCATTCCTACTTCTGTTCCTATGGTCTGTTCCTATGGTCTCCAAGGCCTCGTTTGCTACCCATGGAGTTCAAGTAGCTCCTGAAGTGAATGAAAATCTATGAACATCTGAGAAATGTTTTGCTTCATGTCTTGATCTGAAATTGAAGTGCTTGTAAGCACTGGGGTGGGCTCATTGGAATAGGTGATGCCACTACTTATTTTATTTATTCAGGGAAAGGGTCTCGCTCAAATTGGTAGCAATATTCCTCCTGCCTCAGCCTTTCAAGTATTGGAATTATGAGGTGAGTCACCATGCCCAGTGATGACAAATTATCGCAATCAAGCATTAAAACAATGAGGTCTAGTCATAGAATAGTTTGACAAAAAAAGAGAGAAAAAAAAATAGAATAAAATGACTTAATTCCTGGCAAAGTTTATGGGACCATTCTCTTCAAATGGCAAGATACTGAAGTTGTGCAGATATACCATTGATGTTTTAAGTCTTAACTGTTTCTCCATCGTACTACCCTGTTGGCAATTCTTGAGCTCTTTGTTGGGACATCGCCTTGGAAGTGCAAGATTTCATTTTTGTTTATAATTTAAAAAAAGTTTCATGGCTGGAGAGATGGCTCAGGGATTAAGTCTCTGCCTCCCAAGCAGAAAGACCTGAGCTTGGATCCCAGATCTCACATAAAAATGCCAAGCAGAAATGGTGGTGACCTGCACTTCTAGCCCTGAGAGACTAAACAGGAAACCTCAGAGCAAAACCAAAAAAAGGTAGAGCAAATCAGGATGATTCCCGAAGTCATCTTTGGACCTCCATAGGCTTATACAGTGCTTCTTACATACATACATACATACACACACACACACACACACACACAAAATAAATGTTTAAAAAAGTAAGTTTCATCCTTAACCTCACATGAAGAAAGTGCTTCTTTCAGGATGAGATTCAGACCATTGCAGAGAAACTTGGATGCAAACTTTATGGTATTGAACGATTATGTTTGTGCTCCCCTATTAAAAAAATAAGTTTTAAGGGTTCTACAATTTTCAAACACCTTAGCTAATAAAGCCACCTTGAAACCAAACAGGAAAAACTACAAGGAAATCAATTACATATCCAAACTTACCCCTACCTTCTCCCACCCCCAAGAAAAACAAGGGTGTCTGAGGAGAAAAGGATTCTTTTCAAGCTTCATGATTATTTTTCACACTCAGTCTGGAAAAAAACCACGACCTGGCAAAATGCCCAAGGGAGACAGACAGGTGAGCAAGATTGGATACTTGCGAGGAAAATGTCCACCCCCTGCCCCCCAATCTCTTCCTGGCTCCCAGGGGAGCATATGGGAAATGTTCTTGCTTGTTCTCAGTCTCCTTAGAGCAAATGAATGGAGTGAGGAGGAATAACCAGATTGAGAAGTCTCGAAGGGATCTTCAGGCCTGGAGGTGGAAGAAGCTACTTTCCCAGCAATGGACGTAGTGCTGGGAATAAGATGGGAAGCTGAGGGAGACAAAACAAGATGGCGCCAAGGGAGGTAACTTTCTTGACCATTTTCTCACTGGTGACAAGAGTTTTTGAAATATGGTGTAATAGGTGTAAAAGTTCACAGTGATGACCGCTCAGTAGATTTGGATGCTGAACACAGATACTGGGATTTTTTAATAACTTTTTCCATTATATAGCTAATGTACCCAAGATAGAAAACAAATATATATAATATATATAACTATATATTATATATATTTGTTTTTATCTATAATATATATAAAAATTATATATGTGGGAAGACAAAAGCAATCATTCTGAAACTTTTAAAAATTGCAGTTGTTCTGTGTAGTTTTATTGTATACTTAATATTTCTTTGTCATGAGTTTTTCTGAAACATTTGTAATGGTAGCATAAGACTTTATCTGGGGATTGCCAGATGTTTAGCCAGTCTTTCATTGAACGTGTATAGAGTGCCAGGCATCATGTAAGTGCTAAATACAATGAGGTAGGCCCTGTTGTCAAGGAGTTCAGAGTAGGCAATAAATAAGCAAGTCATTGCAGATATGACAGCATGACCCAGGAGTCCACAGATTTTTGGAATCAAAGTGAACAGGTACCTAATGGTGTCATAAGGGTGGAAATATAAAGAAGGAAGGACAGGAGTTTTTCACTAATTTCAATTTTTTTTCTTTTATAAGTAAAACATAAAAATACATGGCCTTGAATCTATCCTCACAATTCTGATTTGTCTTGAAAATAAATAACCTCGGTAAGTTTATCATGAGCATAATGTACCTGTGATATTTTAGAGAAAATAATCTTTGCCCAAATACAAACATGCCTGAATTCACTTTTGTATACAAAGTGACTAAGCGCTCATCTTCCTTAAAGTTGTGTTTTCCTATACATCAGTGGAAACCCGATCTCTTTCTCTTCCTTTGGTTTGACACTACTCAAATATCAGCCTCATCCAAAGTCTTTCCTAACCCCTTAAGGAGCAATTTTAGTTCAGATCAACCCCGGTCAAGAGTTTCCTCTCACTAGAATAGGAAGACCATGACCTTATTTTCTTCACTGCCGGATCCCCAGCACCTATGGCATTGTCAAGTAACATGTAATCAGTTGATAACATATTTAACTGGAAAGATAAATTGATAATTGTGACTCATTCCAAATGGGATTCTTTGTATAGATATGAGCATTCCAGTTTTACCTTTACTAAAACTCTAGCACAATACTGAAATGTCATGGAAGATCCATGAGAAAAGAAACAGACCGAGAAAAACCTTCAAAGGTGCTTAGGCCTGAGTCTCTAAAACAAATTTACATGGTCTAGACATCATTATCTCAAAAACTACCAGAAAACTTTGGCTGTCTCTGTTGCAAAACATAAAGCTTTGTATTTTCTTAGATTCATTCTGGAAAATAATCTTTGCTGTCACTTCTATTGAAGTCAGCACTGAAGCTAAGTGCAGCCCCTCGGGGACTGACCATTGTCCTCAAAGTAATGAATAAGAAATGAAATGTACCTCCAATACTTGTCCACAGGGCAGTAGTTCTTTGGACTTTGTTCCCTAGCAGTGTGGCTTTAGTAGCACCATGGGAGAACTTGGGAGAAGGGAAAATTTGGGGGACCTGGCCCAGATCTATTAAATTGGGTACTGAGAGATCCACTCCTCTATGCTTTAACAAGTGTTGCAAATCATTTGCATACCTTGTCCTCAGGCAGCCAACTCCCAGCTATTTGGGTGTAGAATAACCCATGCAATTGGTTTTAGATTCAGCGAGATATGCTATTCAGAAACAGCCAATCTTCTCTTAGATAAAAACTTAAGAAATGGACATTTTCATAGGTCCAGAGTGAATGAATAAAGCCTGAAGTTTCAGTTCTGCATTGTGGAAACTGGCAAGAAGTGACTTCCCGTGATTAAAAAAAAAAAAATCTGGACAGGCTGGAAATTAATAGAGAACTAAGCTCACTGAGAAATAGCCATTTCAAAATCTGAAGAGAGATGGGTGCCTTCTGAGACACGGGACAGGACCTGAGTGAGCATTTTCTTGTAGGAGCCACCATATGCTTCTAGAAGTAGACAGGTTTTGTAAGTTAAAAAAAAAAAATTGCTGGAGGCTGAGGGTGTGCAGACTGCAAGTGTAAAACTCCTGGGAGATGGGGTTCTTCTATCCCTTTGCAGACTTCCTTCATGAGACCTTACATGGCTCTCATAGATGCAGACTTCCTTCATGAGACCTTACATGGCTCTCATAGAGAGGACGAGGGGAAACCACAGGAAGCTCAAGTTGCTGGCTCAAAAACCACTGACAAATCTACTCTCATGCTGCTTCCTTAAGAAGTGAGTTACAGGGGAAGGGCATGACAGGGTGTGGGCCCTGATGAAATCCCATTGCAGCTGAACTGAAGAGTACTCACTTCCAGCCTCACCACCCCAACTCACTCCCAAATATATATGTTAATTCACAGGGACAAAAGCTTCAAATGTATAGTCTGAAACATTGATTGATTCCCACCACAGCTAGGGAAAAGGGATGTGGGGAAAGAGGGGAATATATCCTTGAAGGAGCACAGAAACACTTGTAAAGGGTACACCCAGGGCATAAGCCCACTATACACTCCAAAAATGGAAGGTTAAAATGTTAGAGAACCACCATCCATGGCCTACCAGCATGCTACCCAGCCTCTAAGGGTAACTACAGAGCTGCAAGAGAGACTTTGTCTGGGAAACAGCACAAAGGGCACTCATAATGCTAAAGCAAGGAGACAAAAAAAAAAAAAAAAAACCACTAGAGGAATTTCAAAATTCCTGGCTGCCATAAGACAACATCAGTGCAGCCCAACTTCTGGCTATATTAACATAAAGTCCCATAATAAAGATTAATTCATCTTAGTATCTGTTGCTTCATATAGAATGCCCAGCTTTTGATAATTTACAAAAAGCAATGATGAGAGTCAGACATAGAATGACACAATTCTTAGAAGTATCAGCATTTAAAATGATTTTACACTATATTAAAGACCTCGTGGAGAAATGAGGATGTAGCTCAGTGGTAGAGCCTTTGCCTTCTATGTTTAAGGTTCTGGGTTTGATCCCTAGCATTACACACACACACACACAGAGTAAATGTTTAAAGCCAGATTCATGGTGATGCATGTCTGCAATCCAGCACTTGGAAGGTAGAAGCAGGAGGATTAGGAGTTAAACTTTACTTGGGCTACGTGAGGCCCTGTCTCAAAAGAAAAAAAATGACTCATGGGGGAAAAAACAGACATCATGCAAGCACAGATAGATAATTTGAGCAAACATGGAATCAAATATGTGAATCAAAGGACTAGAAGTCAAAATGGTAACAAATGAGAAATATATTTTGTGTACTCATCAAGAGACTTGAATATATCAGATAAATAGCAAACTTGATAGAGAAGACTTAAATCATCAAATCAAGAATGAAACGAGGTATTAGTACAGATTTATTAAAAGGATAGCAAGCATTGAAGCTTATGATCATAAATCCAGCATCTTAGAAAAATTGGATCAAGTCTTTGAAAACCATAAACTAATAAATCTCAACCAACAGAAAATAAGTAACCAGAGTAGTTTTCTAATCATTAGGGGGAAAAATGAACTTACAATGGAAAGACCTTGAAAAGAAATCTTTGGATCCATATGGTCTCACCAGAGAGTCCTACCAAAGAGCTGAAGTAAACTTGATTTTACATAATCCCTTCCATAAAATAGAAAAGGATCCACAGAACACTTTACAAACCACTTATGAGGTACTATTGCCCAGCATTTAATATAAGGTAAAGAGAGTACCAAAAACTGCAAATGTTTCTCGTGAACCTAGATGCAAAAATTGTTAAGTATTAGCAAATCAAATTCAGCCAAGTATAAAAAATTATAAAACAATCGGAGAGGAGGACCCAGAAGACAATCAGGCATGCACATTTAAGGATTCTCCAGGGATTGGGGGAGGGGAGGCACTGGTGGGTGGGGAGGGAGGGGTGAGGGGAGGGCGAGCAAAGGGGTGGGGGGAGGAGGAGGGAGGGAGGGAACCGGTGTATCTGTTAAGTTTGTATGAGCGGAGATAATAAAAAAAATTATAAAACACAAATAAGATTTATTCCATGTATGAAAAGTGGGTCAACATTTGAAAATGGATTCATGTATTCTATCATATTAGAAAATCTAAAGAGGACAATTTATATGATTATATTAATTGATACATAAAACATTTGATCAAATCTAATACTCCAGAACAAATAAAAAATATCAAAGTAGAAGAAGGAAACTTGATGATGAGTATCATCTACCAAACAAAACAAAACAAATGCTCTCAACACAAAAAAAAAAACTAAGAGCAAATATCAGTCAAAATTATGACCTGAACGCTTTCCCACCTAAGATCTGGAACAAGGAAGAACAAATGCCCACTCTCATCACAACTTTTCAACATAGCACCTCAAGTTCTAGCCACAGTTCTAGCCACAGTAAATAAGGCAAGAAAAAGAAAAACTCATACAGATTGGAAAGAGAAAATAAAACTGTTCATATTTGATGATTACATGATTGTCCATGCAGAATTTCCAACAAAACAAAATCCTCCTAAACTACTAAGTGAGCTTAGCAAGGTTGTACCATACAAAGTTGAATTACCACATATAACAATGACTGTGTGGAGCAGAAGTTAACCACTGTGATGATTATAGCATCTACAATCACTGAAGAAAATGAAACACTTGGATATCAACATGTAGAGGATCCGAATGTTAAGTATAAGAAAATTCTGATGAAAGAAATCAAATAAGATCTAAATAAAAAGAGTCATCTCAGGGGCTGGAGAGGTGGCTCAGGGGTTAAGCCTCTGCCTTGCAGGCAGAAGGTCCTGAGTTCAGATCCTAGACACCACGTATAAATACCGGGCAGAAGCGGGTGCAGCCTGCGTTTCTGGTCCTGATAGGGTGGAGCCTGTGAATCTCCAGGCAGAGTAAACAAGGAGGAGGAGGTGGAGGCGGTCCATGGTGGTTCCCGAATTCACCCGTGGTTCTACACACACACACACACACACACACACACACACACACACATATACACGCGCAGACACGCACAATTGAATAAATAAATAAATAAATAAATAAATAAATAAAGAGTCATCTCATGTTTCCAGTTTGGGGAGATGCAGCATAATAAAATGTCACGTCTCTCCAAATAGGTCTATAGGTTCACTATAATTCCTATCAAAATTATAAACTTCACATGGAAAAATACGGATTCTAATATGACTAAAATAGTTTTAGGAACGATGAATGAAATATCACTCTCTCTGATATTAAGAATTACTGTAAAGCTTCAACAGTGGAGATAGTGTGGTATTACAGATCGGTAGACACACAGGTTGTTGGAATAGAGAAACCAGAAATAGATGTACACATACATGTATAGTTAATTTTTGATCAACAGACCAAAGCGACCCAATAGAGCATGTTCACCAAATAGCATCACAGCAACTAAAACATCCATAGGCAAAAACTGAACCTCAGCCTAAACCTCACACTTTTCAGTCATGTCATTTCAAAATTTATCATAGATTTAGATATAAAATATGAAAATATAAATTTGGGGTGGTGGTGAAAATCATCAGGTCTTAGGGCCAAAGAGTTAAGAATTCAAAGCACAATTTATAAATAGAAAAATTGGTCAATCAGACTTCATCAATATTAAAAGCTTTTGCTCTATCTGTGAAAGACCCAATAAAAGCATGAAAAGACAAGCTATAAATTTAGAGTAGATATTTGCAAAGCACACGCTCATGGAAGGACAAGTATCTTTTTAAAAAATATTTTATTTGTGTGTGTGTGTGTGTGTGTGTGTGTGTGTGTGTGTGTGTGTGTGTGTATCAGAGGACATTGTGTGAAGGATAAGTATCTTGAATATATAAAGAACATTTTAAAGTTCAAAAAGTAGCAATCCAATTAGAAAATGGACCCGAATTTGAACAGATATTTCACCAAAGATTGCATACAGAAGGCAAATAAAAAGACCATCAGCAACTGAGAAAATGCACATTAAATCAAACTGAGAAATCACACACTTCCCAGAATGATTTGCAAAAAGGTGAAAATACCAAATACTGTTGAGGTTATAGAAGAAACAGATCATTCCTGAACTTCAGGTAGAAATGTAAAGAATGAATATTCCTTATGGAAGACAACCTGACAGTCTTCAGTTTTGTAAACAAAGCAAAGCAAACAAACAAAAATACCTCCTATTACATGACTCAGGATTTGGACTCCTGGACATTTATCTCAGAAAAAAATAAGACCCCTGCTCACAGAAGAACCTGTATCTGAAAATTCCCAGCAGTTTTCTCCATAATAGCTCTCAAACTGGAAAAAATCTAGACATCCTTCAAGTGGTCAGAAATCTGGTTAAAAGAAACTTTTGGTACATCCAGACAATGGAATGGACTACTGAACCATGCAATGTGTTGAACATCAAGGTGGTTATGGTGAATGTAAAGTAATCTCAAAGGGTTTAATGCTGTATGACTCCAGTGTATAAAAAAATTTGAGACAGGGTCTCATACAGCCCAGGGTGGCCTCAAAGTCATTGTGGAAGGCAGAGGATGACCTTGTGTTCTTGGTCCTGCCTCCACCTCACAAGTATTGGAAAAGATGCAAGTTACATAATGTTCTGGGAATTACAAAATTATAGAAATGTAGATCAGATTCATGGCTACCGGTGGTTAATGGTGCGGGGCGGTGAAGACTGAGATGGTTGTGGCTATCAAAGGATAACAGAAAGGATCCCCGTGGTGACAGAGCTGTACTTTCTGTCCTGATTATAGCAAAATCCATCTGCTGGTGCTAACAATGTACTGTAGTATAGCAAGATGCTCCCATTAGGGGAAACTTAGTCAAGGGCACATTAGATATCTCTGTATGAGTTCTTATAACTACATATGAATCTATCATTAACTCAAAATAAAGTTTAATTAAAGAAATCTTTTACTCTAAACAGGGAATCTTGTAGAAAAGAATCACCAGGGTAGACTTACCCTGGAGGTTATGGTTTAGAGAAATAGAAGGTATTATCTGAAAAGAGAGAGAGAGAGAAAGAGAGAGAGAGAGAGAGAGCCCTCAAAGGCAGTACCTGGAAATCTGCCATGTGTACCAGGACTCAATTCAAATCCAAAGGGAAAAGGAACAGAGAGTTCTCAGCTACACATCTGGAAGAACATTCTATGGCACCTGTGCATCAGGGCAAAGAGGTTTCTAGCACATGTATTTAGCAAAGGGGCAAGGCAAGCATAAAAAAGAAACAATCCTTGAACCAAAGAGAAAAGACTAATCCGACATCCCACAATTTTCTCCTCTGAGAGGGGAGAGGAAGTTGGAAGGACAGCAGGGAAGGCTTCTGGTGTGCGAATGGCTGGAAACAATGAGATGCTAGGGTGGAGTGTGCCACCTTCTGGGACAGTGCTCCTTAATGGGATAATGCTGGGTTCTTTAGCCAGCAGGGTTCGCACTTAGGGAAAGATATTATTCAAGCCCTAATTCATGACTCCTGGGCCCCACGGAGATCTGAGAAGCATGGGAGCCCACTGCAGCGAGGACAACAGCAAGATGCTGGCAAAGGGGTTTCGAATGGGCGCCTTTGCCCTTTGAAAGGATGTGCCCGTCCCTGGAGTAATTTCAGATGATCAGGCACATTAGAAAAATTACCCCCATTATTTACTCATTACAAGGTTGCAAAGAACACATGCGTCTTTTTCTAGCACCATATGGAAAAAGCCTTAGGACCAGAGGTGTTGAGAGTTTTCTCAAGTCTGGTCCATGTGTTCCCCGCTCCCTCCCCCCGCCCCCGATTTCCGTAGACTCTCACAGTGATAGTACTCATGAAAATTTTCACTTCTACTAGTACTGCAAGTAGGGTAGGGCTTCTTCAAGGATTTCTATGGGTACTTCCTACTATCATTCCTTCAAGGATTTCTACAGGTACTTTCTACTGTCTTTTTAGGAGTGTGCCATTGGCTGTAGTATTACTGAAACATAAAAGAAGTAAAGTTAAGTTCTGTCTTGCCTACATCAAAATGGCATGTGATGTGCTGCAAAGGACATCATCAAGGGGAAAACCTACAGGCTGGTGAGATGGCTCAGTGGGTAAGGTGTCTGCTTGCAAACCTGTTGACCAGAGTTCAATCCCCAGAAGCCCACATATGATGGAAGACGTCTTCAGACTTCTAACCATGTAGCAAGCATTCTCTCTGTCTCGGTCTCTGTCTCTTATCCATCCTTCTCAAATAAATAAAATATATTTGGACTGAAGAGGCAGCTCACCAAACTCAGCCTTGAAAGCAGAAGGACCTGAGTTCAAATCCCACATGAAAATGTCAGACAGAACTGGGTCCTTGTACATCATCAGAGAGGAGGGCCCAGAGGAGAGTCTGGCTTGCACATTAAACGATTCTCCAGGGATTGGGGGTGAGGCACTGGGGGATGGAGGGGGAGCAGGGGGGTCGGGGGGGAGGAGGAGAGAGGGAGGGAACCGGTTTACCTATTAAGTTTGTATGAGCAGAAATAATAATAAAAAAGTTAAAAAAAAAAGAAAGAAAATGTTAGGCAGAAATAGCATTTCCTTGCACTTTTGGTTCTGGAAGACAAAGCCTGGGAAATCCCAGAGCAAAGCAAAAAGGAGGTAGAAACAATCCGGGATGATTCTCGAAGTCATCCTTGGGCCTCCTCAGGCATACCCAGTGCCCTCTGATAAACACACACTCTAGGGATATTAAGGTGAAAACCCACAGGATGCATGAGACTATTTGCCAACACCTTTTGAGATGGGACTCATATCCTCAATAGGTACAGAACAATTCAGGCTGGGGAGGCAGCTTGCCTTGCAAGCATAAGGACCTGAGTTGGCTCCCTAGAGCCCAAGTAAAAAGGCTGGACATAGTGGTGAGTGCTTATCATCTTAGCACAGAGAAAATGGAGACAGACAGATCCTGGGGCTCACTGGCCAATCAGCTTAGCCTACTAGGTTAGCTCCAAGCCAATGAGAGACACTAGCTCAGAGAAACAAGATGAACAGTGTCTGAGTCCCAACACCTAGGTTGTATTATGATCTCCACATAAGCGCGTGCACACACACACACACACACACACACACACACACACACACATGCACGCACGCACATGCACAAATGTGAAAGTGGGCAAAAGACCCTGATGGACAGTATTCTTCCAGAAAAGTTACACAATGACATGTAAATGCACAAGATGCTTACCATCTTTAGTCATCAGGAATATGCAAATCCACATGAGAATAAGATACAATTTCACACCCATAAGGATGCCTGTAATAAAAAAAAAAGATAATAGTAAGTGTGGATGAGGGTATGGAAAAATTGGAACCACCACATATTGCTGTGGGAGGGCCAAATGCGGTGACCACTTTGGAAGACAGTAAATTTCTTTGAAGACTAAACATACACTGAACCAACCTCTAAATGCCCCACATAGCATATACTCAAGGAAAATGAAAATTCTTTCACACATTTTGTATGAGTCCATCTAGCACATGAAATGGCTACAACAGGCACAACTGTAGAGACAGGTAATATAGACTGGGGGTTGGTTCAGATTAGGGATTTGGGGGGGGGATTCTGGGGGATTCAAATTTTCTGAAATAGCGGTGATGGCCACAGAACTGTGTCTATACTAATGATCCATTGGGCCATTTTGCTATGAGTGTAGTGGACAGAATGTGAGCTATACCTCAAAGCTGTTATTAATAAAGAAAAAGAATATCCCCCCAAGTATGACTTGCAATGATGCTATCTTTTAAATACCATTTACTCTTTGGGGCTAAAATGGTGATGAAGATTCAGTAAAGACCCCTTTGGGCTCAGGGCACTTCAGCAATCAGGCAGGAAGCACACTTTTACTTGAGTCTATTTTCCAAGCAAACAAGGTTTGTGGCTGGTGCCCTCCTGATACTCTGTCAAAGTCACGACAAAAGTCAAGACAAACAGGGCTCTGAGACAGGGCTGGGGGAGGGGGACACAATCTGGACAATTGAAAAACAGAAAATGGAGCATTGCTTGCCCGATGCTGAATTAGAACCGCATCTGTGTTTAGTTTGGAATTGAATATACCTCCAGTAATTGCCTTGAAAGTCTACCCTGCTTCAAAGCTTCAACTTATTTTGAGAAGGAGGGAGAAAGGCAGGGAAACAGAGAGAGGAAGGAAAGAAAGAAGGGAGGAAGGGGAAGAAAGGAAAGGAGGAAGAAAAAAGGAAAGGAGGAAAAGAGGGAGAAAAACGAGACAGGAAGGCGTGAAGGAAAGAAAGAAAGAAAGAAAAGGGGAGAAAAGGGAAAAAGAAAGGGAGGAAGAAAAGGAAGGAAGGAGGAAAAGCGGGAGAAAGGAAGAGAGACAGGACGGAGTGAAGGAAGGAAAGAAGGAAAAAGGGAGGGAATGGAGGGAAGAAAGAAGGGAAGAAAAGATGGAAGGAAAGAGGGAGGGAAGCACAGAGATGAAGGAAAGGAAGAAAAGAAAGGAAGAAGAAAGGAGTAAAGAAAGAAAAAGGAGTGAAGGAAAGAAGGAACAAGAGAGGAAGGAAGGAGGGAAGATAAAGGAGGAAGAAAAGGAAGATGGGAGGGAGGCAGAGAAGGAAAGAAGAAAGTAAAGAATGAAAAAGAACAAAAGAAGGAAGGAAGGAGGGAAGAAAGAAAGGAGGAAGGAAAGAATGGAGGGAGGGAGACAGAGGAAGGAAAGAAACAAGGAAAGAAGAATGAAAAGGAAGGAGCAAAGGAATGAAAGAAGCAAGGAAGGAGAGAGGGAAAGAAAGAGGAAGGGAGGAAGGCACAGAGAGGAAGGAAAGGAGGGAGAGAGGGAGGGAAGGCAAGAAAGCAGGCACTAAGAGGAAGAAAAAAAGAAAGAAGAAAGGAGTAAAGAAAGAAAAGGAAGGAGTTAAGGAAGGCAAGAAAGAAGGAAGGAGGGAGAGAGGAAGGGAAAGAAAAGGAGGAAGGCAAAGAGGAAAGAAAGAAGGAGGGAGGGAGAGGGCGGGGAGGCACTGGAAGGAAAGAAAGAAGGAAAGAAAAAGGAGTAAAGAAAGAAAAAAGGAGTGAAGGAAGGAAAGAAAGAAGGAAGGAGAAAAGAAAGGAAAGAGGAGGAAGGCACAGAGAGGAAAGAAGGAAGGAGGGAGAGAGGAAAGGAAAGAGGAAGAAGGTACAGAGAGGAAAGAAAGAAGGTGGAGGGAGGGAAGGGAGCATTGGGAGGAAGAAAAGATGGAAGGAAAGAAGAAAGGAGTAAAGAAAGGAAAAAGGAGTGAAGGAAAGAAGGAAGGAGGGAGGGAGGGAGGGAGGCGCTGGGAGGAAAGTAGGAATGAGAAAGGAAGGACAGTGGAGTGTGGAGTGGGAGAGCGGGGCAGCGGCGCTTCCGGGGGGCGACGGTAGGGGGCGCCCCGGAGCGAGCCTGCCGCCGAGCCCCCGCCTCTTCCTCAGGGGCTTTCAAAGGCGCGGGGCGGCGGGCGGGCAGCCGCGGGCAGCGCAGGACGGCGGAGCAGGTGCCGTGGCCGCCGGTGGCGTTCGAAGCCGCCCGCGAAGCCGGGCCCGTCGGCGCATGGAGGGCGGCGGCGGGACGGCGGCCGAGGCGCCGCCGGCGGTGGTGGTGGCGCCGCCGGCAGAAGCGGAGGGCGCGGCGGGATGGGCGGGCGAGGCGGACGGTGGCCGCGGCCCGCGCCGGCCGCTGCGGGCCGTGTACGTGCGCGGCGACAGCGCCCAGGGCCCCGAAGCCGGGGCGCTCAAGTGCCTGCTGCGGGCCTGCGAGGCCGAGGGCGCGCACCTCACCTCCGTGCCCTTCGGGGAGCTGGACTTCGGGGAGACCGCCGTGCTCGACGCCTTCTACGACGCAGGTGAGAGCGCACCTGCCTCCCCCGCGGCAGCCTCGGCGACCCTCTGCTCTCCCCTGGGTCTCTTCCCTCACCCCCCCCCCCAACTCCACACTTCGAACGAGAACCTCTGCTTTGGGGAGACCCTGGAACTTTGTACCCTTTTACAGCTAACACAACAGAGTGCCTTACTTCCTAGACCGCGTTTTTCTGGAAAGTCTCTCAACTATCGCCCACACGTTGTGGGGCCACCCTCCCTTCCCCAGATTATTCAATTTTTATTTTCTCCTGGCCTGTTCCCCCAGTGTAAGCTGCGGATTACAATCATCTGGTGACCTCTTAAAACTCCCTGTTGGCTGGGCGTGCAGGTCCCCCCACCTCACACACGTGTAATCTCGGGAGTCAGAGACTGAAGGATTGCTACTCTACAGGAGCCCCATTGCCACATAGGGGGTCCGAGGTCATCCGAGGCTGCTGAGCAAGGCGCTGCCTCAAACAAAACAAACCCAACGAAAGAAAAACGAACCAGTGCCATCCAGCATAGAGTTCTTAGGATAATACGAACCAATGCCACCCCGCGTAGAGACCCTAGGAGTATTCATTCGGCAGCCAGAAGCCAGCGAAAACTCAATGACCACACAAACAGGTGTATGGTGCCTCTTCTTTCTTAATCACACTTTAACTCCTGTATCCAGCACAGCCGTAATAGTGGGGTGGGACGGAGTGTGCTGGATACAGGAGTTAAAGGCTCAGGGAAACTTGTGCAGAGGGGGCAGTAAGACTGTGTGAGCCTGAAGGGGGTGGGGGTGTAGCTAGACATTATCTTCTGGACAGATCAGGGTAGTTGCATCTATGAATTCCCTGCAGCCATGTGAACTTCCACAAGAACTGCACAGGGTTTAGCCTATCAACCATTCACCACGGAAGGGGAAAGGTCTCAAGAGACCCCACACCTTCCTGAGAGACCCATGAAGGTTAATGCTGATGGGGGTGGGGGAGAGTTGCTTTCCCCACTGTTACGCCCACTGATGATTTATGCTTCAGCAAGTACTTCGCCACATGCCTTCAAAGACAAACCCAAATGAAACTTGGTGGGCTGCACATGCCAAAAGACATGAATATAGAAGGGAGATTGGTAAGAAAGATGGGCTGTCATGGGAAAAGGAGTTTGGGATTAAGGATTAAGGTGTGAAAATATCGTAAATTCACAATGTTCATTATGAAACTCTTAAGAGAATAAAACTGAACTTTAAAAAAAATAGTGCGGTGTGATCTACCATCACATAGCATATATGCTTTATCCCATAGTACAATCTGTTACTAGAGGACGCTTTCTAGAGTTGTAACTTGTCTTTTCCTTCACCTTTGGGGACACATCAATGGAAACTGCATGACCTTCACAAACATTGTGTGTGCAACAGTACCTGAAAGTCTTTAGTTTTCTCTGCTTCCCAAAAGAAACGACTGAAAAGTCAACGAGCAGTAAGCTAGGTGTCTTTTCTGTGTGTGTGTGCTCATGTGCACAGCACTGGAGCTAGAACTCGGAGCTTCTGCATCCTTAGCAAACTCTGTCACTGAACTCTCCCCACCCTCCATCCCTCCAATCCCTTGTTTAATGGAGGCAGCTGGATGTAAGCTTTTTTTTTTTTTCTACCCAGCAAATGGCCGACCCCTCCCTAGCTGGAAAGAGGGTGGGATGGAAGGTCTGTTCAAACAAATGGCAGCTGGACCCGTTGAGCACACTCTCTTGACATTTCTGATGGTGCTGAATGTGCTGGTCAGGACCGTGTCTTTTCAGAGTTGTTCAGGGGTCACTTCACCTAGCACCACTCAGCTTTCTCCACTTCCATTCATTCCGTTCCCTATTGGAGTTTGAACAGACACTTCTTTGAAAGGGAAAATGTCTCTTTGGCCATCCTGCACAACTCCTCTCCTGCTTGCTGGTGTCAAATCTGAAACAATCTTGGCCAGTTTGGCTTTGCTGAACCTGCCAGTGAATACACCTATCAGACACACGTAACAGTGCACCCAGCAAGTACATTACCTTTGCTCACTCTGGGTCTACGTTGCCTTGAGTTTTTACCTCCACCATGTGTCTCCCTGGGTTAACTCTGTCCATGGTATAAGAAATCATTTCTTGATGCCACATTGCAATGAAGTAACTTTGCATAACTTTGGAAAAGAATAAATGCAAGTGAGGGTTTTTTTTTTTTTTTAATTTAAATAGATGCCTTCTCCATCCCTAGCCTCTTCCTGATCTCTACTTTCACAGCTTCTTGGCCCTTTTCAACAAAAAGATGGCTGTCGCTTTAGGTATTTTCTAAAAATATCTCAAACCACAGTGTCTGGTTTGGTAGCCTCTGGTTACATACTAGCTATTTACATTTAAGTTGCTTAAAGCAAAGTAAATAGGATCTATATTCAGGCTAGTCACATTTCAAATGCCAACATGCACATGTACACGCAAGTAGCGGTTATACAGAACAGCAAAGATGTAGGGTGTTCTCCTCATTGCAGAAAGCCTACTTGGCAATGCTGTTGTCAAAAAAGGGTGGTGGGAGAGGGCAACTATTGCACTGCCCCAAGTATGGTGTAGTAGAATCATGGGTGTGACATCAGGCATTTCCTGTCTCCTATTCTCATAGCAAATCAAGGCTGAATTCAACTGTCTTCTTTCCATTTCCTTGTAGTGGTGTGTGTGTGTGTGTGTGTGTGTGTGTGTGTGTGTGTGTGTTTGTGTGTGTGTGTGTGTGTGTGTGTCTGTGTGTCTGTGTGTGTCTGTGTGTCTGTGTCTGTGTCTGTGTGTGTATTTTAGATTCTGTGTCAGCAGTACAGGATTGATTGGATAAGCTGTAGGAAATCCACAGGCTGATAAAAGAGACTTGAAAGAACTGTCCGGGAGGGAGGATGTAACTTAGTAGTGGAACACCTGTCTAGCCTCCACAAGATACTATGTTCAAAAGTAAAAGAACACCTGGGTACCTAGAATAGAAACAGTAGCAAAAGAATTGAAAAACAATGTTGGTAGTACTTGTTTTCTTTTTCTGATTCATTGTTATGTCTGCAATGTTAGTGTGGCTTTTTTTTAAGTATGGTAGAAAATTAAAAGATGCCATGCCTTCTTGCTCTCTTCCTCAGTGGAGAGAGTAACTTGATTTGTGGCAGTAATTGCATTTCCAGGAGTCAGGCTGCTTGAGCCCCTACCCAAACCTCAGCTGTTTTCTGCTGGACTTGGCTACAGGCATACCCTTGGTGGTCCTTTCTTGAACCACCTCCTTTCATGTTGCAGAAATTGCTATTCACTCAGCATTGAGCCTGGAACTTTCCTGAGCTCTTCAAGATGTGGGCTGACTTTTATGAAAAGAAACATTGAGGCTTGCCTTGAGTTTGTTCGTTTTAGAATAGACAGCTCTCATAGCAAACTAGGTGTCTTTTCTGTATGTGTGTACATGTGCATGTTGCTGGAACAGAACTCAGAGTTTTTTTTCCAGATTCCTCAGCTGATTCATTGCTTTACTGGCTGTAGATGATTTGTTACAAGTGCAAAATGTATTATTTTCAGTTCCTAGCAGTCAACTTCCAAACACAGTTTGGGGATATATGCCCTAAACATTTTTTAAAGCCTAAACCTTCAGGCTTTGAGACTGGAATTATTTAAACCCTGGTCAATTGACACAGTTGGGTTAGGACTGAATTTTTATAACACAGGCTGGAAAAATTTGTGTTTCTCAGTACCTTTGGCAGGGTTCGAGCTACTGGGTGTGACAGGGCTTGGCAGAAATGGCTGGTGGGTGAGGGACTTGGTTGCTGGTGGCTTAGGGATGTTGGAGAGCAGAATGAAATTGAGTGGTGGGACATGAAAGGAGGTAGAACTTATTCAAGCATCAGGGAATCTATGAGAGGGCAGCCTAGTGACACTGAACATAAGAGAAATAAGAGAGATTCATCTCTTTCCCTTTTGAGTTATTATGTTGGAAAATTACAAGTAAATGCATCATTGAGCTTCAACAATTATTAACATTCTGAATTTCTTTGGAATACCTAAGGCTTTGTACATCTTAGGCAAGTGCTCTACCACTGAATTATTCTCTAGCCTTCATGCCATTATTCTGATCCTTCTGCCCATTCCCTAGTCCCTGGCTCAACTGTAATTATACTTGTTAAATTACACATACACACACACACACACACACACACACACACACACACACACACACACATCAAATCACAAGTCTCAGCTTTACATCTTAGAAAATTTTTTTAGCTCTGTGTAACTCAGACCTAATTACAAGATGGAATGCTCTGGAAAAGTATATTTTCTCTTGTATATTCCTACTCACTTTTTTCCTTCACTCCCCCCATTCTGTGTGTGTGTATTACAAAAGGGCACTTGAGTATGTGTACTTGTGGATGTCCAAGAGTGACATTGGGAATCATCCTAGATTGCTATTCCATTTTATTGCTTTTGCATTGGGTTTTCCCAAACTTTTCCTTCCAGAGCTGACTTAGAGGCTGCTGCCATATGGCCCAGAATTTTCTTTTTTTACATGTGATCTGGGGGTCTGAACGCAGGTCCTTTGGTTTGTGAGCCAAGTTTTTAATCCCTAGCCATGTTCCCAGCCCCACCCTTTTCTTTTTCTTTCTTTTTTAGTTTTCATTATTTTATTTTTCTAGTTTTTATTTGGAGCAGATTTTATTTTTATTTCATTTTTTATGCTTAATCATACAAGCTCAGTAGGTTACCCCCTTCTTCTCCCTCCCCCCTTACCCTGTTGTCCCCCATTGCATTCTCCTTTCTACCCCCACCCCTTTTCCTTCTTCCTCCTCTTTTGGTGCTTCCTGCTTTCTCCCCCCCCCCCATCCTCCAGAGCATCTGTTTATGTGGGTGCTGAATTTCCCTCCTAGTGGTCTACACTAGTGAGGGTTCAGGATTCAGTGGCATAGCTTGGGGCCCCTTCTTGGACTGCCCGCTAACATGGGAACTCTATTATGACTTTAACTCCTTGCCGCTAAGAGTCCTACTGTCTGAAGCCTTCTCCCCTATGATCCATGCTACACTTTGGGGAGTTGTTGATATGTCAGCCATTGTGCAGGTCAGGCAAGGTCCAATCTCATTGTAGCTATATTCTGGCTGCTGCAGCACTGACTTGTGCGGAGTATCTTGCATATCGTTGGTCCTCCTCATCTTTAGGCTCTTACAATCTTGCCATCCCCTCTTCCGCAAGGTTCCCTGAGCTTTAGGATGGGGAGAGCTTAGCTGGTCTGCTTCTGGGTGAATATTGTAAGGTGTTTGGTATTCTGAATTATGGTTTGTTGTTGTTTTCAGTTTTGCTGTTCCTGCACTGTCTTGGCTGCATCTTGATTGGTTGTCGAGGTCATCTCCTAACCAAAGATAAAAGACTGTTTAAACGAAGATGTTAACATAAGGAGAGGCTCAAAGGTAGATGGAAGAATAGGAGTAGGACACAGCAGTGAGAGGGGTCAGTCTCCTGTTTGCCAGTTGGTTACCATCTAACTGCCAGTCCTATACTCTCCCTGACTGGGGAGATCAAACTTGTTCAGTCCTATTTTTCTAGTTTTACAAGCATATTGAGTACTTGTCCCTGCTTCCTTCCATCTTCCCCTCCCTCTCATTCCCTTCCCTTCCCTTCATCAATCATCTCACTCCTTCCCACCCTCCTGCCTGGCAGCTTCTATGGACCCCAGGGTTCCCTTTGGCTTCTCTACTCCTGTTAAGGGTTCAGGCTTCTTGTAGCACACCAAGTTGCCCACTGATAGGGGTATTTCCCTTCACTCATCCAGCTTTAGTTCCCAAGGTTTCCGCTGTATGTTCCCATCTCTTTTGAGTTCCTTGATAGTCTATGGGGGTGTGTTGGCATGTCAGTTATTAGGCAGTTCTGGTAAGGAAAAGTCTCACTATAGTGAGTTCCTAGATGCAACAGTCCTGCCTTGAGGGGAATGTCTTGTCCAACAGTGGACCTTCCCGTCTTTAGGTTCTGAAAAATCTCACCACCCCCTCTTCTACGAGGCTTCTAAAGCCCTAGGATGGGGAGAGTAGGTTGGCCTGATTCTGGGTGAGCCCTGCTGGGTCACCCATACTCTGCATTATGGCTGGCCATACTACTCTTCTACTGCCCTAGGCTGCATCCTGTTAGCCCACCCCCTTTCTTGACCCCCAAGGAATGGTATATTTGCCATCACTGTAAATTAAGGCTGCCTCTCCTTGGGTTTTATATGGACTCATACAATATGTACTTTTGTGGTTTTATTTGCTCAACATGTCATTTTTAGGTTCGCCCGTATCGTTGTATGTATTAGTAATTTGTTCTTTTTATGCTAAGTACTATTCTATGATAAGACTATACAAACATAGAAGTGTGGACCTGTAATCCCAGACTGTGTAGTGAAGACAACAGAGATTCTGGAGGGGCTTGCTGATCAGCCATTCTAGCCATTGATGAGCTTCAGATATTAGTGATAGTTCCAGTCTCAAAATATAAGGTGGAGAGAAAGATAGTGGAAGACACCTGACATTATCCCATCTTCAACACGTGACACACATGGCATACATCCCCTGCACACACAAAGAATATACTATAAGCTTTGGTATTCTCTTGTTAGTGATCATTTATTTGGGTTGCTTCCAGTTTGAGGCTGTTAATGCAAATAGAGCTATTCCATAGACCATTTGTATGCCATTGTAGACCAGTGTTTCTAATTCCTTTGGGTGAATACTTGAGTAGAATAACTGGGTCAAAGGACATATGTTCAACTATATACAGAACTTGTAACCCTTTATTTAAAGTGGTTATACCATTTTATGTTCCTAGCACCAATGCATGACAGTTTTAAGTCCCCTTCACTATTTTGTATTATTGACCTTTTTCATTTTGATCTTTCCAGGGAGAAGTGTAGAGGTTTTTCATTGATAGGTTTAATTTGCCTTCCTTTGATGTTTAATGAGCACTTTTCTATGTGCTTTTTTGACATGCAGATATCTTCCTTTTGAGGTGTCCACTCAAGTCATTTACTCATGGTTGTTTGTCATCTTATTATTGAAATATGAGCTCTTCATGTATTGTGCATTAGAGTGCTTTGTCAGTGGCTTGCTTATTCATGTATTTATTGGTGACTTGATGAACAGAAGTCTCTCTTTTTGATGCATTCTAATTTAGGATATTAGTTTTTTTATGGACGCCCAAGAAATCTTCCTGGTTGTAGCTGTGCAGATGCTTTTCTATGTGTGTTTCTGGAAGATCTGTAGTTTTCACTTTGACATGTAAAGCTTTGACTCATCTAAAATGAAATTTGATACCAGTGACCTGATATTCTGAGCATAACACCTTGCCTCAGACTTTTTGAAAGGCTATTGTTGACCGAAGATAATTTTGGACAATAAGAAATTGCTTCCTCCTCATCATCATTCAAAGGAACCTAGGAAGTACAGGTCCTTCAGGCCAATGACCTGTCTTTCTTCTGGAGCAAAAACTGCTAAAATAGACCAGCATGTATTCTATCATCCTGTCTCACTGGCCCTGGTAATACCAAGTGGTGCATTGATTTTATGCATCAGTTTTAAAGTCTACTGTATTATCTGTTGTCTATATGGCTCTGGGTAACTTAATATCTCTCATGTGCATTAAAATAAATATCTCCATAGAGATTTAAACTCAGTGCTTAGAACTGAATAAGTGCTTACTATCGGTTCCCTCTGTACCATTCCTCTCTACCCCAACCAGTAAATGTGCCAGAACCAAAGTTTATAGAGTAAAAGGTACAATACAGACTCAGGTTCCAAGTCTCTGTTACATTTTATATTCCTGCAGTTTTTGGTGGTTGAAGGTTCTATCTACATGTCATTTCTTGTTCTGTGCTGAATAATTGAGAAAAAAATCCTATTTTGATTAGGATTTCCTTCTTCTTTTTATTGAGTTATGACATGTATAGAAAAGGTGAACAACTGTAGTGTCTGATTCTGATATTTTCCCAAAAGCTATTTACTATGTACCCAGCACTCAGATTAAGAAAATACACTTCAACAACATCTCAACGTGTGATCACTTCCAATTTATAACTCCACTTCTGGCTAAGAGTAACCAGTACCCTGGTTTCTTATCAGTATGGGTTAATATTGCCTGTTTTGTACTTTTTCTAAATGAATTTTACAGTTTCTAAGTAACCAGCTCCTCCATTCACTGTTAATTTATGGGCTACCTTTATGATATTAATGTAGCAATAGTATTTCCATTGTTATTTCTGCATAGTATTTCAGTATGAGAAATATTGAAGCATTTCAGTTTATTTTCTGTTGTTAATAAGTATTTGAGTTGGTTCCAGTCTAGACTATTGCAAATAGTATTGCTATTATTAATATTCTAGTATTTGAGATTTTTGACAATTTTATTGATACAACCTACTCATTTAAAGATAAAGTTTATCGTGGGACAGTAGTGTTTCTATGCTTAAAGGGAACACAGGAAACAGTTCTGGGAAATGCCACTGGGTCCTTGCACCTCATCGGAGAGGAGGACCCAGAGGAGAGTTTGGCATGCTTATTAAAGGATGCACCGGGGATGGGAGGGGGAGGCACTGGGAGATGGGGAGGGAAGAAGGAGGGGAGGGCACAGGGGTGTAGGGGGGTTGGAGGGAGAGAAGGGACCGGTGTACCTGTTAAGTTTGTATGAGTGGAAATAAAAAAAAAAGTTTATCGTGGGAGCAGGAACTGGTATCTCCTTATTGATAATATAGAATTCGCTGTATAGTGGGTAGAGAGCAGCCATAGACTTCAACATAGACAGACTGGAAACTTCCATGGCCCATCTCCGGGAATCCCTCTCATCTCTTGCAGAAGTAGTCCTACAGAATAAGAGAAGATTAGATCTTGTGTTCCTGCACCAAGGAGAGTTGTGTGCTGCTTTGGGGGAGGAATGATATGTATCTATAGATCACTCGGGCCTGGTGAAGGAATCCCTAGCCAAGGTAAAGGAAGGACTAGAAAAAAGAAAATGAGAAAGAGAAATCCAACAGGGATGATTAGAGTCAATGTTTAATGCCTCCCCATGGCTTACTACCTAATATCCACTTTATTAGGACCTCTCCTCATCTTCTTACTGTTACTGACTTTCAGACCATGCATCCTAAATAAGTTAGTCTCCTTTGTTAAAGATAGAGTCAACTCTGTACACCTAATGGTTCTTAGGTCTCAATATGCTACCACACAAATAAGGGACATGGAAGAAAGTATACAGATTCAAAATTATGCAGAAATAGCTTAGCCTCCAGTCCCATGATTGGGGTTCTAGAGAAGGGGGTATGTGGAGTGCTAGAGAAGCTTGCATGGCGGAAACACCATTCCACTCACCAAGAGGTCTAAATAAACTTATCTGACTGGGCATCCTCTAAAAAGAAACAAGGATATCAACTGTAGCTTAGCTGTAGCTTATAGACAATTGTAAAAACCTTTCCCACTTTCCCTTCACAAGTATGTATCTCCCAGCACAGCATGAAGCCCCTGGTACATAGCACCCTAGAAGCAGGAATAGAAAACTCTTATGAGCCGAGGCTGATTCTAAACACGTACTACTCCAAAGGAAGCCACAAGCCCCAACTCAGAAGAGACGGTAAGCACGGACAAGGACAAGAGTCCAGATGCCCAAATACCTTAGATAAAAAACAGAGACGCTTGCACAAACAAGGCCATTAGGAGTCTAGATGTCTAGCTGTCCCAGGTAAGGAATTAAGTCAACAGTTACTAATAATATTCTTGAGGCTTCCAATTTCTTGCCTGACAAACATGTAACCTGTAACCAATCAGCTTGAGCCTTAAGTGAGAAGCCTCTAGACTCATTTCAAACTGTTTAAAACTCCCTAAGAGCTTTGTTTGGGGCTCCATTTTACTTACTGCACTGGGTACCTTGTGAGCCCTTGCTCACGTGCTTGTAATAAAATCTCTCTTGCTTTAAAAAAAATAAAGATAAAATTTAATTTTTTAATATTTAGTTATATAACCGTCACCACTATCTAACTTCAAGTTCTTATTGTTACCATCAAATTATACCTCTCTTTTGGAGTCTAAAGAGAACCATGTTAATCCCTAAGAAGGTAATGTCCTCAGAGGTCTAACAACTTTATACTGGGCTCCACCTCTTAAAAGTTTCACTAATTTAACAATAACCACACTGGAGACCAAATATTCTAACATATGAATCTTTGGCAGGGGCACACTCAAATCACATCAAAGCATGGACTCCACATATTTTGATTAAGAACTGAGAACAAAAATCACTTTAATGCTTAGATTGACTATTGGATGGACATTGGATTTCACAGGCTAACATTTCAAAACTTGTTAGTTTTGGGTTTTTTTCCTTTTTTTTCCCTACTTTTACAAACATTCCAGCTTCCTTCCCTCCCCCCACCCTCCTATTCCCTTCTTTCCCTTCACCATTCCCTCCAACTCTTCCACGTATATGCTTCTATGGACCCCAGGGTTCACTCTGGCTTGTCTACTCCTGTGGGGGCTCAGACCTCCATGGTACATCAAATTACCTCTCTTCGGGCCACTCCACTGATATGTGCATTTCCCTTCACTCATCCAGCTTTAGACCCACAGATTTCCACTATAAGTTCCCATTCTATGGGTATAACAACAGTGCCTGCACAGCACTTTGTTGTACTGTCTTCCTACCTATAGGTTTATTGGCTGTCTTACCTATTGATTTTTTTCCTTCCCTTTTTTTAGGTTCTTGTTCTAGTTTATAGTAACAGGGATGTGTACCATTCTGACAAGCGGATCTTGAGTCCAATCAGAAAGGTGTTGATTGTCTCCTTGGTGCTCATGCCATTATTACACTGGTGGTCACCTGTTGCCATAGTGATTTATATTGCAACTTACAGATCTCATGCTGTTGATGGGGCTTGTGATTATTTCTCTCCCCAGCAGCTTCTACAGTATTCCTTGGTACTGTATAAACTATCTAGCAAGGAGAAAGTCCTCAGACCAGTTCTACTTGATATATTTTTCCTATGTTCTGTGAACCATTTGTATTGCATCTTCAGTAATAGGGTCTTACCGACAGTTTTTGGAGAGCAACCAAGAGCAGTGGAAAAAGCCTATAATGTTTGGGGGCCTTTAAGACTTCTCTGACCAATATTTTATCAGGAAGTACCACATTCCTATTACTTCTAGTATAATTTTTCTTTGGGTTCTAAGTGGGTCAGCTCAAGGCTTTTTTTTTCCTCCTGTTTTCCTCATTCTGTCATGAAAATGTGAATTCTCTATCCAGAGTACTGCTTTTTCTTAAGACACAAATAATTTTATAAAGTTTATAGCTATTGAAGCATACGTCATGAAAATAATACTGTATGTCCATTCTGCAAGGACCATCTAAGAAAAAGGAAATTGAATGTGGAAAAAATAAAAATGCAATTAGAAGAGATAAAGGATGAAGATGGTCAAGTATCCATCAGTGAGTAACTACTACCAGTTAAACTTAATTGGGGACAGATACTAATGAGGAAATAGAAGACACAGAATATGCAAAATCAATAGTCATCCAAAATCCTGATGTTTAGTGATCTTTAAGAAACAATTGATTTTGCTAAGAAAAAACTAGTAGTCCTGTTGAAGTAGATAAAAATCTATGATCCCTCTCATATTGACTAAGAGAAGAACTTAAATGCAGGGCCATTTCCTAGTAAAGAAAAGCTCAGTGCATCCTTCCCATGTTTGCACTGCCTGGCAGCAGTATATTGAGCCCTGATTAGCTCTAAAAATCACATCTCAAAGAAGATATGATACAGATCTTTTGAGCAAAGATATTGTACTCAGAAAAGCTTCTGCAAAAAATGCTGAACAGAATCATGTCACAGTGATCTTTTCATACAACAGGTTCCTGAAATGGAACCTTTAGGTGTGAAGATGAAAATCCTGAAGTAGTATGTGCAAAAGCTCCAGGGAGTCCAGAGTGGGGACTGTGGAACTGTGACAGCATTGATGATAATAGTAATGATACAATGACTGCAACCAAGCTTGTATAATGTGGCACATTTTGTTCTGCACTGTTCACTGGAAGAGCAACATGTATGTGCAAAAGATAAGTGTTTAAATTGTTGTATGCTGTGTCTTACAAATATTTCACTATGAATAATGGTCTGAAATTATATTTACTGAGTCCATTCACCTTAATGAATAAACACATGACAATGTGTCTTTTGGAAAAATGGCTGGTGAATACATCTTAGAAACACATAGTGGTAACAACGATTTATTTTGGAGGTTCTTATATAAAAAATAGATTCTAGGAGGCAAAAGATAGACTAAATCATTTCCTGATGTCCTCCTTTCCCCCTAGCTAGATTTCCATACCCCCAAGCAATAGTTACCCATGTGACACGAAGCCTGGCAGGTTCTTGCTGACCTTCTGACACTTGAGTTGGCAAGTTGCCACCTTTTTTGCAATATTAAAAAATAAGATTTAAATGACTCTTCACAACATTCTTTCCACTGACCCAACCTGAAGTTTGTTGGAAAAGAGCAGCAATGGATTAAGACAGATGCGAATTACAGTAGAAATTTATATAACACTTCTGTCCAGTAAAGACAAGTCTCTTATTTTCAAGGTAGTTTTGAGGTGACCCTTGCTTCCATAAAGCCAATTATATTTTTAAATTTTATTGGCAAAAAATTTATTCCAAAATGTAACTTTTTGTTTCATAGAATATCACTCTTATTCATGTTCATTATTTCTTTGTTTCTGCTGGGAAGAGAATAGGCTTACAGGCAAGCTGGAATGTATTTAAAGACTGGCACAAACCAGTACAAGGACAGAATTACTATGTGGTAAATCATTCGCCATCATATCATTAACTAATGCTATGATGCGTAAATCCAATACTTTAAACCACACTAAAAATTACAGTTTTGTTTATTACCTATAAAACATTTAACAAAAAACTTGGGGCTGGAGAGGTGGCTCAGGGGTTAAGCCTCCGCCTTGCAGGCGGAAGGTCCTGAGTTCGGTTCCCAGATCCCACGTATAGACGCCAGGCAGAAGCGGGGGCGGCCTGCGCTTCTGGTCCTGGTAGGGCAGAGCCTGTGAATCCCGGGGCAGAAGGAGGTGGAGGCGTCCATGGTGGTTCGCGAATTCGTCCGTGGTTCTACACATGCACAGACACACACACACACACACACACACACACACACACACACACACATACACACGCACATGTGCACCGTTGAATAAATAAAAAAAAATTTAAAAAAAAAACATTTAACAAAAAACTTAAAAAGGTCAAGAGTCGTAGTGCATGTCTGTAGCCCCAGCACTTGGGGAGGGGTGAAGGCAGGAGGATCAGGAGTTCAAGGTCATCCTCTGCTACACAGCAAGGTTGAGACCAGCTTGGGATACATGTGACCCTGTCTCAAATAATAAATAATTTATGGTGAGGATAATGTTCAAAAGATGTTTTGTAATTTTAAATTTCCAGAAGTTTTTAGTGATTGTAAATCCTATGTATTTCTTGCTTATTTCATATTAGCATGTTTGAGATGATCATAATTGATAAATTGTTTAAAGAGAACCTCATTGGTGATTTCAATCCCTTTCCTGGTAAATGTCGATTTCAACTGCAGCCTTGACTTTTTCACTCCCTGATACAGTTTTGATTCCTAAAGTGTACTAAACCATACTGGGAAGGGGGTGCGGGTGCACACCTGGCACCTGATCTAGAAAGATGGGTCATGCTACACTTTCCTTTCCCTGGCTGGCCTGCATCACTAGGAATTAACTGCAAGGTAATGACTGCTAAGAACACAGGGTTCATTTGGGAATGAAAACTTAAAATTTATCTCTTCCTTTAAAAAAAATCTGTGATCTATTTGCTTAAGATTTAGCCTGATGCATAAAAGTGTTATGCTGCCAGGTACCTCGATTTTAGGAAGTGAGTCAGGAGAATAATGAGCCTCAACTAGGCACTGGCCACCCCAGGACTTGGGGCCAGAAAGAGTGAGCTTGAGCCCTGTTTGTGTGAGCCCTGTTTGTGCCCTGCCTCAGTTGATGGACCCTCGTTGAGTCTGTTTGTGATGTGTCTTCCCAACTGCGAATTTCTCTGCCTGTCTCCTCCTAGAGGGCTTCAGATATTCAGCCCATACATTACAGGGGTTTCTGATGCGGTGAATCTTGTGAACATTGTTCTAAAGATTTGAAGGAATTAATAGCTTATCCAAAAGTCACAGCCTATCCTGACTTTTGAGTGCCAGGATTACAAGTATGAGCCACCATATCTGGCTTGGTGGCTTTTTTAGTAGAATATGCCTCCATTCTTTATATGTAATTTAGAAATTCCAATCTGTTGTCTTACCACAATTAGCATTTAGAAATCTAACACTAAATTTGTGACATAGGAGCTTTAAAAAATCAGTTGAGGGTTGGAGAGATGGTTTGAATTAAGCTTCTGTCTCAAAAGCAGAAGGACCTGAATTCAGATCCTGGATTCCATGTAAAAATCTCCAGGCAGAAATGGCAGCAGTCTACCCCTCTAACTCTAGAAGGCAGACCCTGGGAAACACCAGAGCAAAACAAAAGTAGAAATAATCCAGAATGATTCCTGAAGTTACCCTTGGGCCTCCACGTGCCTTCTGACTGCATACACAGAGACACACAAAATAAATAAATTAATTAATTTTAAAAGTTGGGTATTGGTTGGATATAAATACTGAAACTGAACTCAGTCTACTAACATTAGTGGCAAATGTCAGTCAGGAAAAAAATTTCAAGTTTGAAAGAGTTTTCCTATTGAATATGAATTGCTTGGAATTTTTTGGAGACAGAGTTTTGTCTTTTTTCCCCTTTTCTAGCTCACTCTGGCTGTGAACTTAATAAATAGCCCAGGCTGGCCTGTAATTCACAATCCTCCTGTCTCTGCCTCCCAAATCTGGATTTTTTTTGAGTAGCAGTGTTCATCTGTCCTGTCTTAATCAGTACTAGAAAGTACCTCAGTACTGACTGGAGCACCATAAGAGCCCCTTTCTGGAGGTGTTGAGGTCAGTGTACAGATTCCAGCAGAGTATGTTGGGAGGGCACAGAAAGGATTTTTTTTTACCAGATGAAAACATAATCTACTTAGCAACAAGCCACACTGCCGTATTCTAGGCTGCTTACTGAAATGATCTATGTGGCTTCAGAATACTGTCCTTCATCCCTGTGATCTGTTTCTTCCCACCACTCTTTTTTTTTCCCCTTTTGCTTCTTTTTCTTTACTTGGCAATTGTAGTCACTATGGCCTTGGAATTAGCATCACCGTCACTGCTTTTTAATGGCATTACTATGAAACACTTAATTTTTAATTTGGGAAAGTAATAATGCTCATGGATCAATTTTGTTGACAGAATATCTCATTTACTCCCTTGTTATTTTTGAATCTGCGAATATTTGCAGAAAACCAAATTAGCCATTTGACATAAATCAACCCAGTTGAGTTGTAAAGTGTTCCCTCAGCATGTACATTTGTCCTTTCACTAGCAGTCACCTCTAATAGGTGAGTTTTATGTGACAGTCTTCTGTGCAAAACCTCTGCCTTTGAATTTTCATCTCTTAACAATATATCCTGAAATGTTTACAGAGAAAATGATAGGGCCTCTGATATTTGCTTCATGACATATAGAATGGGATGGTGTGGGTAGTAGTAGAGATAAAATAAAATGGCTATAAGATGATAGTTGTTGAAATAAGGGACATTAGAGTATTTGTATGTATGTATGTAATGTTTGTAGTTCCCCATGATAAAATTTTAAAAGAAAACTGTCATAAATTAGCCAATTATTACAAGATACTATTGAGGCCCCTTTACCACTCAGTACCAAGTAATCTTTACAGATTCATCTCCTATGGTATCACCTGGCCAGGAAATTGACATACCCCATCTTACTTCTAGTTCTTTACATTTTCTTCTCTTCTTAAAACACTCTTCTCTTCCATTTCTGTCTTTCTATTTTTACTCCAGTTTGCCTGCTTGATTCTTATGGATTCTCAATTTAAACACAAAGCACTTTCTCCGGGACTTCACTTAATGCTTTCTGCTCAAGTATAGTTGAGGACATTCCTAGAAGGTACCTCTGCCACTTTGTTTCCTTCAGTTTAGCCTTTCTCACAGCAACTCTGTATGCACTTTCTTCTGGATATCTGTATAGTACTATTATATATAAAACAGTATATAAGCAAATAAATATACATGGTATATATATATGTGTGTGTGTGTATGCAATATGTACATGTATCATGTACCCACATATATATTCCTACATGTGCGCGCGCACACACACACACACACACACACACACACACACACACACACACACATATATATAATTTGTGGGTGTGAGACATGTGTGTTCATGTACATGTAGAGGCCAGAGGTCAGTCTAAGATGCTGTTTTCTAGAGCCATCCACCTTGTTTATTGAGAAGGAACCTCTCATTCAGACCTGGGGTGTGCTGACTAGACTAGGCTGAATACTGCCTGTTCCAGGGATCCTCCTATATTTGCCTCCCTAGTACTGGGTTTACAAGCATATTCCACTGTGCTTTAACATGGTGCCGAGGAACAAACTCAAGTCCTCATGCTTGCACAATAAGAATATTCCTCCCCAACCCCTGTATTGTAACACTTATTGAGGTAAATGATTGTGCCTCATTCACGTTTCTGTCCTTGGTATCCAGCACACTGTGTGGCATGCAGTGGCAATCCATCTTTAAGAGAATAAAAGGTCCACTTCAGTGTTTAATGACACTTGGCCTCAGGTCTCCTAGTATCTCTGTACAGTGGTACCTGGATCTAATGTGGCTTCTACCTGCCATCTTATTTTCTCATGTCCATTCACTTCATAACTGCAGTTCTGCTCTGTCCTGTTTCATCAGTGTTGTAGTTACTTTTCCTGTTGCTGTGATAAAATATTTTTATAAACGTGACTTAAGAGAGAAAGGGTTAATTTTTGGAATACAGTTCAAGATAAAGTCCATTATGGTGGACAAATCAAAGTGACAGGATCTTCAAGCATCCACAATCGGGAAGCAGTAAACAACGAGTATGTGCTCGTTTTACTTTCTCCATTTTATATGTTCCAGAGTCTCCATCCAAAGACTGTTCCTGCCCACAGTTAAGATGGGTTGTCTCATATCAGTTAATCTAACCAAAATAATCCCTCTTAGATATTCTTAGAAGTTAATCTTTGTCTAGATAATCCCTCATAAGTATGCTTAGTGCCTGCTTCCTAGACTGTTCGAGATCCTGTCAAGTTGACAACACCATCACAATCAGCATTTCCCGGACTCTAAGTCATATCAGTGCAAATGCAAGTTTGAACACTCTTTCCTGTAGCTCTACTGCATGTGGCAGCAAAGCTTCCATCAAACTTGGAGCTTTTACATCCTCTTGAAAATCATGTTTTGAAATGTAATATTGAGCACAATTTGATATGTTTGACATTGATGCAGTCAGTTGTTCCTCTGTTTTGAATAGACCTATAGTATAGGTTATAACTTCGGGGAATATTTTTCATCAAAATGAACCAGTAGGTACGACACAAGAATGTTAATTATAACATCTTGAAATTGGAAGAAGAATGAAATTTACATAACTAGAATAGTGATAGTACACAAATTGTGATCCAGTCATTATACAATGGCTTCTATATATCAATGAGTGTATAGGAACTGGACCTAGACAATCACACCAAAAAGCCAAAGAATATGTGTCATATGAACAGCCTCTCTCTGTCTGTCTACCTGTCTAGGTAAAGTTCAAAGACATGTAAAACAAGATAATATAGTGATTAGTAACATTTATATGAATATTACATATGTAATATATAGCTGTATATGCTTATGCGTCTTGTTAGTATGTTCAAGCTGCTGAGACAATACCATAGCCTGGGTGGCCTACAAACAACAGAAATTCTGAAGATTGGGTACTAGCAGAGTCAGTGTCCAGCGTGGACCTGCCCTAGTTCACATATAAGGCCTTTTCCCTGTGTCTTCACATGGCGGAAGGGCCAGATCAACTCTCCAGGGCCTCAGCAAAGAGGACACTAATTCTGTTCATGAGCATTTAGCCTTCGTGACCCTATCACCTGCCAAAGGCACAATCTCCCAATATTATCACATTGCAGGTTAGAATTCAACACATGAGAAACAGCGGGAGGATTCATCAGGAATTTTGGGGGGACCCAGACATTCAATTTATAGTATGCACAAAAGTGCAGTGAAATGATACATAGACCAGCAGAGATTTCTCTGACAGGAGGAGGGGCATGGCAGCTCTGGCAGTTTATGTAAGGTTCTGACTTTCAGGCTAACATATGGTGGGTTATATGAGTTTTCGTTTCATTGTATTTCATAAGTAGACTAAATGGATTTGTTGGGTATATATTTCACAAGAACAACATTGGCGGGCTGGAGAGGTGGCTCAGGGGTTAAGCTTCCGCCTTGCAGGCGGAAGGTCCTGAGTTCGGATCCCAGATCCCACGTATAGACGCCAGGCGGAAGCGGGGGCGGCCTGCGCTTCTGGTCCTGGTAGGGCGGAGCCTGTGAATCCCGGGGCAGAAGGAGGTGGAGGCGTCCATGGTGGTTCGCAAATTCGTCCGTGGTTCTACACACACACATACACACATGCGCGCACATACATACACACACACACACACAATTGAATAAATAATAATAATAATAAAAAAAAATTTAAAAAAAAAAAAAAAAAAAAAAAAAGAACAACATTGGCAATAAATATGATATCAAATTATAAAAGAGATTATATTCTCAACACTTTGAAAAAGAACAATCTCTTTGTTTTTCTTCCACAGTTCATGAGAGGTAATCTTACTTAAATCATTCCTCAATTCCACTTTACATGAAAAGCTCATGGTAGGAATATAATTGTCATAGTTCCTCATTGTGATCAGCAGCAAATAGAAGATTAAGTAGATGACCTCTCCTTTTCTTACATTTGTTGTCACCTTGTTCATCTCAGATGTTGCCATCGTGGATATGAGTGACATATCCAGACAGCCTTCTCTCTTCTACCATCTTGGAGTCCGTGAAAGCTTTGACATGGCCAATAATGTGATTCTGTACTACGACACCGATGCCGACACTTCTCTGTCATTGAAGGTAAAGGACATTGCCCTTCCCATGAGTATTTCATTTGAGAAAAACAACAATGATATGTCTAATTGAAATATGATAGCACTGGACGTTGGAGAAAAGTAATAGAGACTTGCTTGCTTCCTTTCCTAACACACATTCTAGCTTCCACAAATGATTTCCTGGCTGCTGTATGAGCATCCTTGCTATATTGTGCCTTTAGGCAATCAGGACTTCAGGCTTAGCGAAGCACAGGCAAAAACTATTAGTTTCCCTTGAGGTAAACACACCACTCTGAAAGCCTTCTTAGGCACTGTGGGGCAAACTTAGCACATTACAAAAATTAATTCTCAACTTAATTGAATCATGAGATAAAGACATTAACAGTGACTAAAATCAAAATTTTTGCATAGACATATCAGCATGTATTTTCCTCCAATCTGAAGGCAAAGCCGAACTGAAACCTGCATGTTTCTATACAACTCTAATTATGGAGAATTTCTAAAAGATGTTCTTGCAAGCTTGGTGCAAGCATACTTGGATAACATGCTGCTTTAAGAGTTTTTATTTATAAAATGTAAATTTCTAACATGAATTTTTGAATATCTTAATACTAGTTAAGAAATTCTGGTCTATGTAGAAGCATTTTAAGAGTAATGGCTTAGTTTGTTTACAGCAGCGCTTCTCCACCTTAACTGCCTTTTAAAATCACCCAAAGAGCTGATAAATATCCCACAACCTAGACCACACTTAGATGAATTACTTCACAATCTCTGAGGGTACGGTACAGACATGGGGATTTTTTTATAACCTTCCAAATGTACAACTAGATATGCGAACTAGTAGTTTAGAGAATTTTCTTTCACAAACATCATTTCTAAATATTCAGCTCCTTCTGCACTAAAAGTCGTGAGTATACAGTAGTACAATTTTATGTCAAAGTTAGATGCTTGTGTTTCTTGAGATTTAATATTAACCGGACTTTTCTGGGTTCTGTAATGACTTGAGATTATTTCCTGGTAGAAATACTACCTGCTTTGTATGTGTTGGTCTGCAATTTCAAATTATTGTATTTCAATATATGTAAATAATGTATTTTAAGTAAGTATTCATACAATAGTGGAAAAAGAAACTTTTGTTAGTATATATCATAGAACAATTTGTGCTTCTGCAGGAACACACTCAATTGCCCTCTGTACATACGTCTGCACACACATGTACACACACACAGGCACACATACATGCACTTAAACACAAATGCAAAAAAAATTTAGAAATTGAAAATGTGAACATATAGATTGTTTACATACATTTTAATGAGAAACATGAAGTTCCCTAATTGTATTCATTATTCTTTAACTATAACAAAGCCTTGTATACAATCCTATGACCTGGATAAATTTTTAAATTTTTTTATGATAATGGAGATAAAAAGTTTTAATTTTTAATGTTGCAGATAAATATTTTCTAAAGTGTAAGTGACTTGTCAGTCATATCTAACATCAGAAGAAGCAGAATACAGTCATCAGAAGATGGAAATGTCATATATGTATATATAATTTTTATAGGGAAGCAATGTTTAATTATGTCTTTTTAAGAAATATTGGTTTGGGGGGCTGAAGAGATGGCTCAGGGATTAAGCCTTTGCCTCAAAAGCAGAAGGACCTGAGTTCAGATCCCTAGATCCCATGTAAAAACACCAGTGAGAAATGAAGGCAGCCTGCACTTTCAGTTGTGAAAGGCAGAACCTGGGAAACCCCAGAGCAAAGCAATTAGGAGGTAGAGCAATCTAGGATGATTCCTGAAGTCGTTCTTGGGCCTCTACAAGCATACACAGTGCCCCCTTCTACACACATACACACAAAAAATGAAATGTTGGTTTTCAGTACAAAAATGATATAGTCAAGGACTGCATAGCCATCATGTCAGTTAACCAACTACCTCTGTTGTTCCTGTGCTTTGATCATGCCTCAACATCAGTAGTATGATGTCAGAATTCTTCCAGTAACATCCTTCTACAAGAAAGCTGACTGTGATATGACCTGAAGCCTTCGCATTGATCCATTCAAGAAATAGTTCCAAATCTGAGCATAGACAGGACTTTTCAGGCACTTTCTTACTGTTACCGATTATCTTCTCTGGACAGGCAACAGACAGGGCGCTCAACTTGACAGTGCAATTCCCATATATCTTTTGTGTAAAGATGTCACTGCTATAAGAAAATCCTTATAATCATAAATGACCCCCAATAGTTGCAGAGCTAACAGATTATGATTAATTTTCCTTGGAGTATGAAATTTCACATTTCTTAAAGGTTCATCCTATCTGATACTTTTGGAAGGGGCAGTGAGGGAGTGCTGACCAATGCTTGCTGGAGTTAACTGTTTAATAACTCATGTTTTCTTTTTCTTTTTTAGGACATGGTAACTCAAAAAAATATAGTAAGTATTATATCTTTAGGTTTCTAGCCACATAAATGTAAATTAGTAAAATGGGTGATGGTTGCACTGGTGACAAGGTGACTTTTAATCATGCCTGTTGGCTGTAATTCTAAGAGGATAATTAGAAAGTGCATATCCCCTAACTCAATAGATAGTTAGGGACTCAGATGTTGTGGGAGTGGGGTAGAAAGTCAGTTCAGACTCCATATTTATTAGGGTTTTAAGCTTGGAACCATCTGGTTGCTTCTTTCTGAGTGGGGTCTATGTGTACGTGGGTCACTGAAAGTCTTTGTTGCTAGAGCTACTGCCCTTGACATATTTGTCCACCAAAATTTCCCTGATAATGGAAACTCATACCCCCAGTTCACTTAGGATCCAAAAGCCAAAGTTCCCTGACACAAATAGAAAGAAGTGGAATGGAGTTCTACTTCCCTTTATTCCTTCCTCATGTACTAAAGTTTACTAATTCACATTAAAAAGGTTCTGTGAGTGTGTAGTTTTTGTCACCATGTTGGCTTTGAATATTATAATGAAACTACTGACCCTAAAAAATAAATAGATCACACCCTCAGAAATGATGTCAAAATCAGCCTCCTCCTTTAAAATGTACCCCACGCTGCTTCCCATCTACTTTACTCCCTGACCGATTGCATTGTAGTTGGAGAAACAGTGACCTAGACTCAAACTTGGTCCCAACTCTCTGGATATCATCATCTTTCCCAATGGTCCTTTTAGAAAGGAAGGGTTTCTTATTTTTCCTATTCCATTTGGAGTTCTCCCAGTGACAGGATGAAGAAGACTCAGGAGGTGAGGCTCCCAATAGGGCCCCCTCTTCAGAAGAGCACAAGCTTCACATGACCTTACCATCCTGAAGGTGATGTACTGAGACTTCTTCAGGATTCCCAGAGAACTCCTCACACGAGGGAGATCCTTCCTCCCTCACCCAAGAATGAAGTTTTAGAAACAAAGTGCTATAGGTCATGTGATTACCATTGAAATATGTATTTACAAGCTGGTTTATAAAATAAAACATGAGGGAGGTTTGCAGTTCCTCTCAGAAAGGAAAGGGGACTATGTGCACCTTTCTGGCATATCCTCCTAAGTACCAGGAATTCATTTAACACTCATAGTAGTCCTAAATATAACTTGGCACCCTTCTTCCAATGAATTTTGTTTGTTTGATGGGAATGAACTTATTTTAGAGGATTTGGCAACTAACATCTCTGCTATGGTTAGCATTTCATTGGAATTCAGTGCTAGTATTGGTTATCATGCTTGAGAAGGTGTGAAGTATTACAGCATTAAGAGTATTAAGAAGGATTACAAGAATTAAGAAAAGGGCCAGAAGTAACTTGAAGGAGACAAAGTCCACCTACTAGGAAAACCTCCAGGGAAATTAAATGGGAGTTACCATTTATGGTCATCCTCCAATACTACCATCTCTCTGGAAATAAAAGAGATAGTTAATTTTTCCACTCCAGATGGGATGGAAGTGGGGCAAACAAGAATGGTATCCATCAGCAGAATGGACAGATTGCAGCTAATGGTGATTGAACATTAAGACAGAATGTCAAAGTAAATTGCTTGTCTTTTCAGGAGAGTTTGCTTAGTTCCTCCTGTCTGTGAGTTGGGTTAACACTGGAATTGTATGACCCCAAAGGTTCCAAGATAAACAAAATACCCAAAAATATCCAAAAATACACACACAACCATAGACAGAGTCAGTGAACCACAAATATCTGTATGTCAGAGTGCAGGCTAAATGCTACACTCTGAACATGCAGCCACATATTTAAAATGATTGGTAGATATGAAAATGCCAAGGTGTTTTGAGGTCTACAGGGAGTTGTATGCTGGAAACTTTTTGTGCTTGCCTCCTTTTCTGACAGATATGAAACTCATATTCTTGTGTTCTAGATTTTATTTTCTTTTAAAAAATGTTTGCTCCCTGGACACTCATATGGTGGAAGTAAAAAACTGACTTCTACCCATGTGTCATAACATACATGCAGATACCTTTACTTGTGTACATGCTTACTCGCTCTCTCATAAATCAAGCAATGAAATACATTCTGAAATGGTTTACTTAGGTATAATATACATGCCATTAATTTCATGTGCTTATCAGCACTTAGATAACTGAAGCAGGATTGAGTTTTGAGGCCAGTCTGAGGTACAGTATGAGACCTTGTCTCAAAACAAGTTTTACACTCTTGTCCCCACATGTAGGTCTCTGATCCACTTTGAATTTTTACATCTGGTGTGAGGTAGGTAATCCATATTCATTCTTTTGCATGAGGATATCCAGTTGATTCAGCACCATTTTTCAGAGAAGACTCTAGTGTTGTATGTTTGTAGTATATGCATGTTCACATGTGTGTGGGTATACATCATGTGGGAATGTGTGTGTAGAGGCCAGAGGTTGACAATGGGTGTCTTCTTCAATCACTCTACTTTATTTACTGAACCCAGAGCTGGCCAATTTGGCTAGTCGAGCTAGTCTGCTTACTCTGGGTATACCTTGCCTCTACCTCCTGAATGCTGAGCTTATAAGAGGGCCACCACATCCACCTGGATGTTTTATGTGGGCACCAAAGATCTAAATTCTTGTCCTCAAGCAAGTGTTTTATGTCCTGAGTCATTTCTCCAGCATCAAGACTTCATTGGATTGTCTTGGCACTCTAGTCATAAATCTACTGTGTGTGAGTATATGTGTGTGTAAAGAGTTTATTTATACACTGTCAATTCTATTAAATTTTTTAAAAAATATTATCAATGTGTGTGTACATATGTGCCTATATTTGCATGCAAGGTACATGTTTGCGTGTGGTGCATGTGTGTGAAGGTCAGGGGACAACTTCATGGAGTCAGTTCTCTCCTTAATACTTTTATGTGGGTTCTGGGGATTAAACCAGGTCATCAGGCTTGCATAGCCAGTGCTTTTATTCTCTGAGCTATTTTGCCTACTCTACATTATCTATTCTTTTATAAGTACCACATTATTTGATTACTGTAGCTTCATAGTAATTTTTGAATTTGAGGAATCTGCATCCTTCAACTTTGTTCTTCTTTTTCAACATTCTCTTAGTCATTTTGGGCTTCTTGAAATTCCATGTGAATTTGAGAATAATTCTTTTTCATTTCTTTTAAATAGATATCATGGACAGAATTACACTGCATCTTTTTATTGCTTATTAACATATATGATAATCAATCTTGATTGTCAATTGGATGGAACTTAGAATCATCCAGTTGAAATAGTTGGGGCCAAAGCAATCATAATGGAACTTTGCATGCCCTGCGCAATGTCCAGCGCACTGTTGCCCTCATAAAGTCTAGCATCTGATAAGGGCACCGAGACCCCTGGAGGCAAGGGATTGACAGCCATAGTAGTGATCTTATGCTTAAGGGGAACAAGAGAAAGGGCTTATGGAAATGCCACTGGGTCCTTATATGTCATCGGAGAGGAGGACACAGTGGAGAGTTAGGCACACACAATAAAGAACTATCTGGGAATTGGGGGGGAGGCACTGGGGGAAGGGGAGGGGGAAGAGGGGGGAGGGAGGGAACTGGTAAAAAATTTTTAAAATGTATAATTAAATTTTTAATAAAAAAAAAAAAAAAGAATCATCCAGTTGACAAATCTCTGGGTATGTCCGTAAGGGCAATTTCAGAGAGATTAAACTAAGGTGAGAATATGTATCTTAAATGCGCCAGGGTCCTAGACCCTTTTTTATGTGCTGGAGAAATTGCTCAATAGGGAAAGTGCTTGCTGTGCAAACATGAGGACCAGGGTTTGGATCTTCAGAGCCTAGGTAAATGTTAGATCCTATTTAAATGCAAGATACAATGATTTAAGGATCTGCAATCCTTGAGTGGCTATAGGAAGTGAGAAGTGAAGACCCAATAATCTCCACAAACTCACAAGCCAAGTTACCCAAATAAGATGGAAAGGTGAGGAGATGTTAGCTCTACCTCCACATGCACACGCCCTCAGTTTCATCTCTCTCTGTCTGTCTCTCTCTCTGTGTCTGTCTGTCTGTCTCTTTGTCTCTGTCTGTCTGTCTGTCTGTCTGTCTGTCTGTCTGTCTGTCTGTCTCTCTCTCTCTCTCTCTCTCTCTCTCTCACACACACACACACACACACACACACACACACACACACAGGAGAAAGTATAGGCACCAGCATTCACCCCTTTCCACTTACTGCAAACACAGTGTGACCCCAGCTAGAGTCAACCTTGGCAGTCACACCTTTATTACCATGATGAACTGCAACTTCACACCATGAACCAAAGTCAGATATTTTGTCAGGAAAAATAACTAACACAACCTCTTAACAATAATAATACTTCTAATCCATGAATATGGGCTATCTTTCCATTTATTTTGGCCTTTAGCTTTTGACAGCAGTGTTATTTTATGGCTTTCAGAATAAAAGTCTTCACTTGGATTAAAGCTTATTTTATTCTTTTTATATATTCTCATAAATGAAACTTTTCTTAATTTTTTCAAGATTAATTATGAAAGGTACTTTTCTTTTTTTAATACATTTTTTATTATTTCCGCTCATACAAATTTAATAGGTAGACCAGTTCCCTCCCTCCCTCCTCCTCCCCCCGAACCCCCTGCTCCCCCTCCCTGCCTCCCCATCTCTCAGTGCCTCCCCCCAATTTCCAGAGAGTCCTTTATTGTATATGCCTAACTCTCCTCTGGGTCCTCCTCTCCGATGACGTACAAGGACCCAGTGGCATTTCCCTGAACCCATGAAAAGTACTTTTCACAAAATCATTTTAACACCATATTTGCTTCATAATTTAGTATTTGATTGATTGAAACTACAGATCAGTTTTTGTCAGAGTTCTAAAAATGAATTCTCTCTTTTGCTATAATTTTACTCATATTCTTGTGCTATTTCCTGTTACTTGAACTATAATCAAGCATTTTTACCAGTTCAGAAAGCATGTTTATATAATGACATAGCAGTTCTGCACCTTTATGAAAGCAAAAGAGGGAAAATGTAGTCAACTTTAAATAGTAGAACTTTATGGTACTTTGTAGGTGGTATACACAGTCCACAGGCATTCTGCAACTTCTTTCTTTAATTTTCCTTTGCATGAATAGCCATGATTTCTAACTCACTGCATAAGTCACAGGTTGATTTCTGTGAGTCACTGAAAGCAGAGTCTGAGACTGAGTTTATGGTTCAGGAGGGTTTTTGAAATCTGTTTTTATTCTTTTAGAGTTTTATATATGAGTACAATTAACTTATGTCATTTCATCTTATTCAGTCCTATCTCCTCTCTTTTTCCACTGCAAATCCTTCTTCCCTACCAGTCTTCCTCTTAGCCTCATGTCTTTATGCACGTTTTATCTGGGTTGCCTTTAATGTCATGTACCTGGGCACTTGCTGGCGCATAGATGCTAAATCAGTGAGTGTACCATTGAGGAAAGTTGCTCCCATTTCCATCTGGCATTAACCCTCAATAGTCTGTCAGAGAGCTGTGGTGACTCCTTAGATCTTTTCTCTTCCATAGTGTAATGTTGATAGGCCAAATCCTGTGTAGGTCTCCTGGAAGTAGATATAGTTGCAGGGAGTTGATGAGCAGCCCTGTCATGACCAGCAGATATCGTCTGGAAGCATCTTTCCCCATCCTCTGGCTCCTAAGTCTCATCACCCCTTCTTCCATAATGTTCCCTGAACTTTGGAGTGGGAGTGATTTAAATGTCTTCTTTAGGGCTGAGCAATCCACAAGTCACTTATTTTCTGTACTTTGGTGAGCTGTGATTCTTGTCTTAATCACTTGAGAGGTTATTAAGGGATGCCCTTGTATTGACTTTGGGGGGGGAAGCAGGACTGGATAGAGAAAGAAATGGTGCACAGTGATTTTTAAAAAGTGATGAAATATTACAGGCTCAGTGATGAATGTGGCCAACTCAACAGGGAGATCTTGGTATGGAAAGGTGGTCTGTTTGTGGGATAGCTTTCCTGTGCTGTCCTGAGCTGGGATGAGATTGCTTAGTTTTTATACTCTTATGTCCATCCATCACTAGAATGAATAACTTAGTGTGAAGTACTTTTTATGACGTAAGTAATTCAGAAGGGTCTGACAGCAGGGACTGATCCCCTGACTAGCTCTCAGTTGATAGGGAAGTGGGTAATACAACAGAGTATCTATCACACAAGCATTTCTTTTGAGAAATGCATAAGTCATATGTGTCTCAAGGCCAGGACTAAGGCAAATAAGCACAGAAATGATTTTCTATTGAGTTGGAGGGATATGACCTGAAAACTATACATAACCTTGACAGAGAGGAAAGACAGAAATATGCACTTTTCTATATCCAGGGAGAATTATTGGGAGATGTGTTCTACCTTACTCATATAGAATAATTGTTAAAAAGAACACTAAATCTTGTTTTTACATGTCATGTCCTAATGCTAGTATTCACAGTTAAGCAGAGTTAAATTTCCAAGCTAGAATTGCATTATTAAAAACCTTATTAAAACCATTTTCTTTTTATTTATTTTTATTTTTGCATGTGTGTCTGTGTGTTTCTGTGTGTGTCAGAAGACACTGTGTGTACCTGTGGAGGCTCAAGGGTGACTTCGGGAATCACCCTGGATCCTGCTTTGCTTTGGAGTTTTCCAAGCTCCATGTTTCAGGACCAGAGGTACAGACCATTGCCATTTCTGCCTGGAGTTTTGACATGGGACCTGGGATCCAAACTCAAGACCTTCTGCTTGTGAGGCAGAGGCTTACCCCCTGAGCCATCTCTCTCTGGCCTCTAAAACCCATTTTCTTAAAAAATAATCTTGTTTCATTGTTTGGACTAGGCTCTTTTTTGGCAGGGGGGTGGGGGGGAGTCAGTGAAGTTTGAGAGAAACTCACTGTTTCTTTTATTTTTATTTATTTTTTATTTCCACTCATACAAACTTAACAGGTATACTGGTCCCCCCTCCCTCCGACCCCCCATTCCCCTGTGCCCCCCCCCACCCCCCCTTACCTCCCCATCCCCCAGTACCTCCCCCTCCCATCCCCGGAGCATCCTTTAACGAGCATGCCAAACTCTCCTCTGGGTCTTCCTCTCCAATGAGGCGCAAGGACCCAGTGGCATTTCCCAGAACCATTTCCTGTGTTCCCTTCAAGCATAGGAACACTACTGTGGCTGTCAATCCCTTGCCTCCAAGGATCCTAGTGCCTTTAGCAAACCCTAGACTTTGTGGGGTCAATAGTGTATTGGACATTGTGCAGGGCATGCAAAGTCCAATTATGATTGCTTTGGCCCTAACTTGTGTGGAGAATCTTGCATATCATTACTCCTCCCATCCTTGTGCTCTTACAATCTTACCTCCCCCTCTTCCGCAAATTTCCCTGAGCTTCAGGATGGGGAGAGATTAGGCTGGCCTAATTCCAGGTCTCACTGTTTCTTTTAAATAGTTCTCTTTATAGTCTCAATGAATTATAAATTCCTTGAGAAACTGACACTGGCAGTATTAGGAGGTCTGATGTTTGGTTATGACTTAAGCTTAAGTTCAAAGATGGCAAAATTTTTTCTTAGTCTTTTTCCTCACTTTCAAAGTCTGCTATGGCTGGGGAGTCAAAGTTATCAAACATGATACAGGTTGTTTAGGGACACTTAATTAGCTACAAGAATAATTAAATGTCTCCTTTCTGGGCGATCTAGCCCCTCATGGCCCTCTAGTGCCATGAGTCTGTTTCTTGTTCCTTGCTTCTCATGAATTCCATGCCTAGGCACTGTGAGTTCTCATGGGCTCCCTAGCCCCTCATGGCACTCTAGTGCCATGAGCTCTGTTTTATTTCTGCTTCTCATGGAGGCGCCATAGCTCCTCATGGCACTCCACATCTGGAGTCCATGAGTTCCAACCTTTCTTTTCTCTAATAAACTCTACCTTAATCCTCAAAAAAAAAATTTCTCCTTTCTATGTTCTTTGGGGACAAGAAGGAGACATCCAATAGTAAATGGACATGGAGAATTTTGCTTAGTATTTAGAATATGAATCATGTGACAAAATCGCTGCCTTTTGAGTATTTATTTGATTTGTGTGTCTTCTGCCATTTCTATATTACCTTCTTTTTTTTATTCAATTGTGCGTGTGTGCGCGTGTGTATGTGTGTGTGTGTGTGTGTGTGTGTGTGTGTGTGTGTGTGTAGAACCACGGGTAAATTCGGGACCACCATGGACCGCTTCCACCTCCTCCTTTTTTACTCTGCCCTGGGATTCACAGGCTCCACCATATCAGGACCAGAAACACAGGCCGCCCCCACTTGCCCCCGCTTCTCTCCCCTTCCCCCCCCCTCCCCCCGTCTATACATGGGGTCTAGGATCCAAACTCAGGACCTTCCACCTGCAAGGCAGAGGCTTAACCCCTGAGCCACCTCTCCAGCACATCTATATTACCTTCTATGTTAAAACCTTTCTGTCTTTTTATTCTACATGTCTGTGATCTTGCCCTTGTTTATTATACATAGGAGTACTTGAGACATGCAAACGATAAAACTTCTCTATACTTGTTGAGTACCACAGGGGAGGTGTCAGAATCACATCATCAATATTAAGTTGTGAATAAGCCTTGGAATCCAACTACCAACTGAATAAGTCTTTGGAATCCATGACATCCTGGATTTTCTTTAAATTGAGGCATAATTCATATAACATAAAATTTTCCACCTTTCACCTGTTTATGTTGCACATTTGTTTAGTTTTATTTAAAGATACTTCAGAATTAAACTGAAGTGGCAGTTGCTGACAGGAATTCTTGTAAAGAAGAGAAAACGGTCTAGAATTTGCTTCGCTTTGTAGTTATTTGTGAGCGGTTGGTTACCCTTCCTGGGTCTAAGTTTCCTTCTATACAAAATAAACAGATTAATGAGGAAACTTCTGAGCTGTGTGTCAGCTCTGAAATAATGACAAGAGTTTATGGCAGCCATGTAGTTGTTTAAACAAAGTAGACTAACTATGGCAATAGGTCATTTAACACTACATGGCAGGTTTCCTTCAGGGATATCTGTGTTTATCACGAAATGATACAATAGCCTGATTCTCCTGTTAAAATTGTTTATAGCTTTTGTGCACATGTCCTCTTGTGATCAGGTAAAGAAAGAAAATTAACAATGTGGCATGCTTTTTTTGTACTGATCTTTAAGAAAATCCTGGGTATGAATTTGTGGTGATTTTAAAATTTTCTCAATGGTTAAACAAGGACATATTTATGAAATTTATTTTTGTTGTTTTTGGAGTGGCATCAACTTGGATTTCCTTCTTTAATAGATTGACTTTGTCATATATATATATATATATATATATATATATATATATATATAGTCACATTAACTAATTTTTTGAATTATCACCCCATGTTTGTTTGTTTGTTAGCTTGTTACATTTTCTTAGGGCCGATCTTTTGGGACTTTTTTCAATTTCACTGAAGATTTTAGTTCACATGTATTATAAGATACAATTCTGAAGTCCATAGTGTGCCATCAGCTAAGACATGCATTATTCTGCAAGTGTTCAGAACTCAGTTATCTTGAGAGGTAGTAAATCACTATCTGCCTTTAATATTTTTTTCCTCTTCTGATTAGGTCATATGTTGATTGATTGAATATGCTGGTATCAGTATAAAGATGTTTCTAGAAGATCAAGCCCAAAGCCTCATTATGAAGTTAGCTGAGGTATAGGATTTGCTCCAAAGAATTCATTTTATTTATTTATTTTTTATTTATTCAATTGTGTGTATGTGCGCGCGCGCATGTGTGTGTGTGTGTGTGTGTGTGTGTGTGTGTGTGTGTGTGTGTGTGTGTGTAGAACCACCTGCAAATTCAGGAACCACCATGGACGGCCTCCACCTCCTCCTTGTTTACTCTGCCCCTGGATTCACAAGCTCCGCTCTACCAGCCCCTGCTTTCCGTCTATACATGGGGTCTAGGATCTGAACTCAGGACCCCCCTCCCCACAAGGCAGAGGCTTAACCCCTGAGCCACCTCTCCAGCCCCCAAAGAATTCATTTTATAAACTCTGTGTTGTTATCAATTTGCTTTGCCACCTTCTGCTATCCCTATGTAAAAATAAGTGTTGGTGTAATGATGCTCCTTGGTTTGGGTTTCCACCCTAGTTTTGGACCTTTGACTACATTACATGGAGCATTTGCAGCAGAAAATAGCTGAGGGACAAATACTAGGTGTTCTTGGTTAGTGGTCATAGTGAATGCAAAAGATAACGAAGTAGAAACCCCAATGCTTTCTGGGGCTATCTTAGAAAATCCTCAGAATTGCTTATAGATGGAAAGGGTTCTTTAGTCACATAAAGCTTTATTTGTGAAGTCCACTGAAGAAGCATTGGCATTTTAGTATCAAAACTGAGATATTCTATATGCTACATATGCAGATAGTCTTAAGTAGCAGATCTTAGTCCTCAGGGACCATAGATTCATTTGGTAGTCTGGAGGTGTCTATAGCTCTATGCATTTGAAACTGTGTAGTGCCTTATAAAAATTACTTTATTATAGTTTATAATGTTGGGGTTGGGGATTTAGCTCAGTGGTAGAGTGCTTGCCTAGCAAGCGCGAGGCCCTGGGTTCGGTCCCCAGCTCCAGGGAAAAAAAAAGATGAAATTATAATGTTATGCATTAAATAATAAAATTAAGCAGCAGGTTTAGAATAATCAGGGTCATAATTTTTAGGTACCGATGGGTATAAAAGCTATTTTGAGGTATCTACAGTATATGTAATGGGGAAAAGTCTATGTTTCCTGTTAGCAGCAAGCCTTCTGATTTTGCTATGGCATGTTACGTACAGTCCTAATCGATGGAACTATTACATTTCATTTAAAGGCAAATGATGTCAAAGATGAAAATTTTCTCATTCAAGTTCACAGACATCTTAGAATTAATGGACCCTAGCTTTAGAACTTCCAGTCTGGTTTAGAAGTATCAAATATAGCTAATGTCTGTTGCAAATACACTGTACACAGGGTACTTGGCAAAAAATGGCTATATTTAAGCCTCTACCATTTGTCAAGGTTGATACACTTATTGCCCCCATTCTAAAGATGAGCAAATTGAAGTTCAAATAGATAAGTGCTTTTTCTAGGGTCATCCTTCTAGGTTGGGATAGAGCTGGTACTCAATTCTTGGCCTTCCAAATTTTTTGAATTGCTATGCTTCAGTGAAATTGAAGTGCGATAGACTGTTCATTTAAATGTTAATATGGCACCTTTGTTCACCCAGCGTCAGAAATGTGAAAAATAAACACCCCTCAAATAGCTGAGAGGGTGATTGAAGTTTACATGCCCTTGTGGTCTGCTTGGGGAAGGATAAATAACACCAATTTTTATTGGTGACTTGGCTACACACATTAAGTTTGTTCTGGTAGTTTCATTCCTAGGGAATTATCTTTGAGATACAGTGCAGAGATATCATATGCACATATGTTCATCTCAAAGTGATACTTTTAAAATTTCAAATCAAACTGAAAGTACAGCAATAAGGAAATGGTGCACTAGACTGGCATTAAAAAAGTATGGCATTTTAGACTATGTAATTAATGTTATGAGTGCTTATGAAAACTGTCTGTTATTTAACCTAGTGGTGATATAGGACAGTTTATTCATGGTTTGATATTTTCAAATGGTAGTATTTCTGGAAAATTCCAGCTGCTAAGTTAGGAACTAAAAGCTTCAGAGGTCAGATTCCAATACTTTACTGCCTCCCATATCAAAGACCAGTTATTTTTATTCTGTTCTGACCTCACTTAGTATTATCAGAGTCGTCCTCTTAGAAATTTGGAGTGTCAAGAATAAAATTTACGGAGGCTGGAGAGATGGCTCAGGGGCTAAGCCTTCGCCTTGCAGGCGGAAGGTCCTGAGTTCGGATCCCAGATCCCACGTATAGACGTCAGGTGGAAGCGGGGGCGGCCTGCGCTTCTGGTCCTGGTAGGGCGGAGCCTGTGAATCCCGGGGCAGAAGGAGGTGGAGGCGTCCATGGTGGTTCCCGAATTCGTCCGTGGTTCTACACATACACAGACACACACACAGACACACACATACACACACACACACGCGCGCGCACGCGTGCACACACATACACACGCATATGCACACAGTTGAATAAATAATAATAATAATAAAAGAATAAAATTTACATGTTAATGTGGCTAGAATACTAGTTCTAATAATGCTTCTTTCTGGAGGAAACTAAGCTCCTTTAGTTAAATTTGTTTTAATGAGCTGAATTCTTGAGGTGTTTCCACTTATAAATGTAACAATTAGAAATAGCTGATCTTATTTTCTTTTGAACATGTGTTATGCTAATCATTGTTTTTCTATTTAATTTCTGGTCTCTCTACCAACAGAAATTTGAATGTGTTCCATCATTTGAAGATGTTTGGGCCTATTCTTCTATTCCTTGTAAGAACAAAAGTACTTGGACTTAAAAGCCTCTGCTTTTATTTGGAGTTTATGAATTGCTTTTTAAAATGTAGTCAATTAGTCCCAATTTCTTTCTGGCAAATTTCTTAAACTTTTATACAGTTTCTGAAAGATTTTCTCAAAGGAAGTATTTTTACCTTCCCAAGTGTCCTGATCCCTGCTGTCTCTTCAATCCTGTTTATTAAATTCACCGTGCTGGTTTCACAGTTCATGCGTTTCTGTTCTTTCTCCTCATTTTTCCCTAACAGTGGCTGAACATTTGCTTCAAGCTCAGCTCCTCTCCTAGCTGCGGGGCAGCCTTCATCAGTCTCTGCTGCTAATGTTCTGCCTTCTTGAGCAAGAACCTGTCATAGCACACGTCCTGCTTGTCAAATCCGATTTTTACACCTTATTATTTAGGACTTCAGCAGAAATGGAGCAAAGTTGATTCCTATTCTATTTGGGAAGATAGGTTTGCTAACGGAATAACCAACAAGATTTCAGCAGAAATATTTGCTTTGAAATTTTTAAGACATAATACTTCTATAGAAATAGATTGTATTCTTATACATACAATCTATATGCATGTTACAGAGGCTTGAAATTAATTGTAAAATATGTGGATACTTTTGCTGTAATTATATCTTTTGTTTTGAGACAGGGTCTCCCACTGTTCCCAGGCTAGCAGAAACTCAGTATATGACTCAAAGTCACAGCAGCCCTTCTACATCAGTCTCCTTGGGTGCTGAGATGAGAGCTAGCACACCTGTTTAATTTTCTTTTAAATGAAACTGAAAAGAAGAGGAAATGTACATATGTATGTACAAATGTGTGTGGTGGAGAGGAAGTGTTACTTGGGTGTTTCTATTTCCCAGTTCTGGTTCTTTTCCTTTGTTTCTGTGGATTCAAGTTACTATTTGGGGTCATTTCCTTATTCTAGTACAATTTGTTCTCACCTGTGTGTTTTTGCTTTTATCAAATATGCTACATTTATGCATTTAATTTTAAGTCACTTAAGCAAAAAGAAAAAATGTAATCAGGCAATATTTTAATTCAATTAGTTTACTTGCTTTTTATAGTGTTGGGAATCAAACACACAGTCTCATGTATGGTAGGCAAATAATCTATCACTGAGTTTCCGTCTTTTATAATTACCTGCTTTAATTGGTTGTATTTATTTATATCATATGAGTTAAAATTACTGTCTGGTATAATTTTTTCATCATAAAAATTTCTTTGAATTTTTTAAATTTAATTTTGTGATTACATACACTCACTCACACACACACACACACACACACACACACACACACACACACACACACACATACCACTGTGTGTAGAGGACATTGAAGAGTCAGTTCTCTAATTCTATTTTCAGTGGGTCTGGGAATCCAACTCAGTTGTCAGGCTTTTGCAGCAAGCACCTTTAACTTAAACCATATCTTAGTCCCTTGGGGTTTTTTTTCTTCTTTTGCTGTGATTTGTTTGTTTGTTTGTTCATTTGTTTGTTTGTTTTGAGACTGAGTGTAGATAATAGACCAATTAGGCCTTGCACTTGCTATTCTTCTGCCTTTGCTACCTCAGTACTAGGTTTACAGCTGTGGGCCACCATACTTACAAATGCTGTTGATGACTTTTTTTTTTTAGTACTTTGAATGCCATCCATAGCTTTAATTGTTTCCGATTAAAAGACAGGTATTAATCTTACTGAATTGCCTTCATGTATGATATTTTCTTGATGCTTTCAAGATTTTGTTACTATCTTTCAAGATTTTGAGTAAAATACGCATGAGTGTAGATCTCTGTCTTTATCTACTTGAGATACTAACTCAGATAGATAGAGTTAGTTTTTCATCAAATTTAGGAAGTTTTCAACAATTCTTTATTTAAACATTTTTCTATTCCTTTTTCTTCCCAGGAGTCTTATTATATTTATGTCCAACCTTTCATTTCTTCAGGATACAAAATCTCCATCAATCTCATTTGAGGTCTGCTTATTCTTGACCTCCTTCAGTGAAGTTCTCATTTTGTTTGTTGAATTTGCCAACTTCAGAATTCTCATTTCACACACACACACACACACACACACACACACACACACGAGTCTCTTTTTATACATATACTGTGTTTGAGACATTATCATCATGCCTTTCATTTCTTACTTTGCTTAATTCATTTTGTCTCTCTTCTCTTGGCGCCTCTTGACTTGTACCTTTCTACCCTCAGTAGCCCCCCTTTTTTCAATTCTTCAAACATGCTTTCCTTAAGTTCTTTCAGTATATTCATAATCACTATTTAAAAGGCCTTGTTTGCTAAATTCAACATTTAGGTCCTTTTAAAGGCACCTAACACTGCCTGCTATTTTGCATGTATATGAGTGCTCTATCCTATTTCTTTGCATGTTTTCTGTTTTGTTGAAAACTAGACATTTTGGACAGTGTTCTGTTACAACTCTAGATGTGAATCTTTCTCTCTCTCTCTCTCTCTCTCTCTCTCTCTCTCATCTTTGGGGCCTGTTGTTTTTGTTATTTGCTAGTTTTGTGACTTAGCAGGACTACTTCCATGGAGTCTCTCTGTATCATGGTATCCACCTCTGATGTGATTCCTTAGGGGTGTGTGCAGTTTCTCTCTTCCCTCCTTCTTCACCCAGGATTAATGACACTTACATCGGGCTTCTCTTGTACTGTCTTTCCCCCTATTTTTCTATCAGTTTCTGATTAGTGTAGTTTAGTCATTCCTCTCCCTTGTTAGTTGATTGATCTGTCTTGGCCTGTTATTTGCTTTCTGATGATGTCTTGAGGCATAAGTTGTTCCAAAGTCTGATATAATTTTAGGCAGGCCCTTTTGTAGTGCTTTTAAAGTCTAGTCTTGAGACCTGCTCTTATAGTTAGGCACAGGTGTCAACTGGACAGTTGAGGGTTTGAGCTCTGGGCACATTTGTAGAGAATTAGTGGTTAAGCCAGGAGCAAACCTGCAGGAGGTTGTCTAACTGATGGGGAAGGCTCAGCCATGGTGGGTGGGACTACGCCCTGGAATAAAACACAGAGAGCTAGTTGAGAAAGTGGACATCCTTGTGTACATTTGGCCAACATGCTGATCTGACAAGTAAGGATCGTCCCTTTCTCAGCCGTTAAGTAGAGATGGTGTGGCAAGTTCCTTCTGCCCTGGTGTTGATGCATGCTCTCCTGTCAAGCAGGACTAAGAACTGTAACCGGACAATTGTAAGAGAAAATAAACCCCTTGTTCCCTTAAGCGGTTTGATGGTCACTTATCAGCCATGGAGGTGAACTGCAACACCTGCTCTGACCTTAGAATGGCTCCTCACTTAACTGATTCTTTCTAGTGCTTTCTCTTCCTAAAAAATTTCCAGCTAGTCTATACCTTTCAGCTACTGCTGTCAAAGAGCTACCAGCCCTCTCTTTCTTCTATTCTTTGATAGTTTCATACATGTATATAATGAATTTCGATCTTTTTCACTCCCTTTTTCCTTTCTTAACCACCCTCCCTCCCACTGAAACATTTTTCTTCCCAACAAATTCCTACTCCTTATGTCTTTTTGTGTGTAAGACCCACTGAGTTCATTTACGGTTGCTTGCATGAATGCAAATAAGAGCTTATTTACTGGAATATGGACAACTTATCATTGACTACACCATTCAACAAAATGCTACCCACTCCCCCAATGACAATTAACCACCAGTAGACCCTGATGGAGAAATGGGAACTCATGAGTCCCCACCATACTTAATAAAATGGGCCAAATTTTGTTCTGGTCTTGTGCAGGTAATCATAGATTCAGTGATTTCATAAGTGCAGCTACCATGCCATATCCAAAATACATCTTTTAGCAGCATATGTCCCTGTCTTCCTATCACCATATCTGATTCCAAGTTATACTACAGAGCCATAGTAATAAAAACAGCATGGTCTAGCTGGAGAGATGGCTCAGGGGTAAGACTCAGCCTCTTAAACAGAAGGTCCTGAGTTCAGATCCCAAGTCCCATGTAACACCAGGTGGAAATAGCGGCAGCCTACGCTTCCGATCCATTCCCAGAGGGAAGCAAAAAGGAGGTAGAAGCCATCCAGAATGACTCCCAAAGTCACCCTTGAGCCTCCACAGTGACACACAGTGCCCCCTCCCCACTAAATAAAATAAATAAATAAATAAATAAATAAAGTTTAAAAAAGACTACCATGGTCCTAGCACAAAAACGGACACAAAGATGAATGGAATTGGAATGGAATACCCAAATATAAGTCCATACAACTATAGCCACCCAATTTTTTAAAATTATTAATATATTTTTATTATTATTTCAGCTCATACAAACTTAGTAGGTACATCAGTTCCCTCCCTCCCTCCTCTTCCCCCCGAACCCTCTGCTCCCCCTCCCCTCATCCCTCCCTCCCCATCCCCCAGTGCCTCCCGCCCCAATTCCCAGAGAGTCCTTTCTTGTGCATGCCTGATTTTCCTCTGGGTCCTCCTCTCCAATGACATACAAGGACCCAGTGACCTTTCCCTGAACCCTTTCCCGTGTTTCCCTTAAGTATAGGAACACTGCTGTGGCTGCCAATCCCTTGCCTCCAAGGATCTTGGTGCCTTTAGCAGATGCTAGACTTTGTGAGGTCAATAGTGTGTTGGACATTGCGCAGGGCATGTAAAGTCCAATTATGATTGCTTCAGCCCTAACTTGTATGGAGTATCTTGTATATCATTGCTCCTCCCAATAGCCACCCAATTTTTAACATAGACAGCAAAAATGTTCATTGGAGAAAAAACAGCATCTTCAACAAGTTGTGGTGGGAATGATACATATATCTACATGTAGAAAAATGGAACTATGTCCTTATCTCTCATCCAGTCTTATCTGTTTGCCACAAAAATTGTATTTTAACAGTACATATATACCTGAACTGCCTCCCTCTTACTACACTTAAAGTCAGCCACCTATTGAGAGCTGCAGAGCTGTTCTTACTTCTGCTCCTTTCCCAAGTACTACTTTGTGTTACTGCTGCAGAGCCAGCAGCAGAGAAAACAGCCATTCTTCAGGGCTTGTTCAGAGATTCTAGCAGGGGAGTGCATCTATTGGTGTAGCCTTAACCAAAGAATGGACAAAAGCTTTCTTGCAGTGATACTCTGCTCTATAAATGATACAAGGGGCAGATGTGGCAGCCCCTAGATTTCTAGTTTACTTCTCCTGGTATGTAATATTCACCTTATGAATGAGAAGGGGCAAGAACAAGCAGAACCTAATGTAGAGCTTCTGCCCTGTAAATTAGGTGCTGGAAGGAATAAGGGAGTCTTGATTCCCTTGACCACTGTGAGCTGATAGAACATCTGCAGTATCAAGAAATGGTGGCTGAGAAGCTAGTGGCTTGGGTTCCCAGTAGACTGGGAGCCAGAGGGAGCCCGTTTCTTGCTACACTCTCCCAGAGTAAAAATTGCATCACTTGCACATGGGTATGAAGGAAGAGCAAAGTATGACCCAGATGCTACAAAACCATACCGTTCTTTTTTAAGTGTTTTTATTTATTTTCCCCGATCATATAAGCTCAATAGGTACCCCGTCCCCTCCCTCCGTCCATCCTTCCCCAGTCCGTCTTGCATCCTCCCCCGCTTTTCCCCTTCCTTTTACTCCCTTCCCTCCCCTTCTTCCAGTGCCTCTCCCTGCCCCCTCCCATCCCCTGGAGCATCCTTTAGTGTGAATGTCAATCTTCCCTCTGAGTCCTCCACTCTAGTGAGGTGTAAGGACTCAGTGGCATTGCCCAGAGCCCTTTCTTGGGCTCCCCTTTAGTATGGGAACACTATTATGACTGTTAATCCCTTGCCTCTAAGGATCCTAGTGCCTGTGATCCATGCTAGACTTTGGGGGGTCGTTGACGTGTCAGTCATTGTGCAGGTCATGCAAAGTCCAATTATGACTACTGTGGCCCTAACTTGTGTGGAGTATCTTGCATATCGTTGGTCCTCCCCATCTTTAGGCTCTTACAATCTTGCCGCCCCCCCTTCTGAAAGTTTCCCTGAGTTTTCGAATGGGGAGAGATTTGGCTGGTCTGGTTCCAGGTGATTAATGTAGGGTCTTCGGTGTTCTGAATTATGGTTTATTGTTAGTTTTGCTGTTCCTGCACTGCCCTTGTCTCCATCCTGATTGGTATTGGAGGTCACCTCCTGGGGAGCAGGGAGTCCACCCTGGTCCGGGTCAGGGCAGAAGGAAAACTGTACCATTCTTATCAATATTTAGCAAATTTTCTTGTATTTCAAGCTTTTGGTATTCCTCTATTTTTATGTGTCCTTAAAACCATTGATGGAGACTTGAATTCTTTTGTTCTAAGAAAAAAATTAACCAGTTGTGGCAATTTACCAACCCACACAGCCCTTTCCTTCCTCAGTCTGAAATGAGAAGCCCTTTTTTTTTTTTTTTAACCATAGATGCAACCAGTTTCAGGTAAAAGAAAAGAACATGTTGAACTTTTGAATATGTAAATGGCATTTTTAATTTGCTCTAGCTTTCCTGGCATGATGGGAGAAATTTGTCTCTGACCTGCCAAAACCTTAGTTTACTTGGCAACTTAAGTCTCTTTGAGAACTTCAAAGTATTTTGGGGAAGGAAAGGGTCTTTTATTCCTCTGGCACCAGCAGTTTCCAGTGATAGTCAATAAATTGTGAAGTGCTACCTTTCCTCAGTCATCAACCACGTATCTGAACTTTTGCCCGGTGGGTTTGTAGCACTGACATTTTTGTTTCAAGGGGTTTAATGACAGTAGCTTGTACCCTCAGAAATGTTGTCTAGCTGTTGTTCTACAGCAAGATAATTAGCCTAGTCAATCCTATTTTCATAGATAATGAAATAACTGGAAACTTAGTCTAAATTAAAGAGATAAAGGTAGACTCATTGCTCAGTTTGTATGACCCATGAGCTAAGGATTTTTTAAGTTTTAAAATGGTTGGAAATATGAAGAGTACTTTATGGCACATAAAATATGAAATTTGAATTTGTATCTATAAAATTTTACTTCTGCATGGCCATGTTTGTGTGTTTATGGGTGGTCTGTGTTTGCTTCCATGTAAAAAAAAACAGAATATACTAGTTGTAACTATGAAGTCTCAAAAGTCCAAAATATTGATCATCTACCCCGTAAAAAAAAAAAAAAAAAAAAAAACTAAGCAGGGTAGTGCTGGTAATTATTTTTAAAAAAGTATTTTAAGATCAAAATACATCATCATAGAACATAGATGCAAACAAAACACCCAAATGAGAAGTTTTATTAAATTCTTTATACATTGATAGAAACAAGAATGTTCTCTATTGCTTGATAAGAAGATTTTATTCAAAAAGAAATCTCCATATATGTCATAAGTTTCCTGTTTGACTTTAGATCATGACATTCCTACCAAGGAATTACTTATTTGATGTCCCATTCTTGGAGAAAGTGTGTTTCTTTTTTTAAAAAAATTCTTATGTGTATGTGTGTGTACACATAAGTATGGGAATGTGGTTGTGCACCAGTGTGGAGGACAGATATCACCTTAATTTTTGAGACAGAACCTCTCACTGAATCTGGAGCCCATTGATTCAGCTAGACTGACTAGCCAGTGAGTTCTAGGAATCTACCTGTCTCTGTTCTCCAAGGCACTGGGATTACAGATCAGCACTACATCTTATTTACATAAGTGCTATAGATCCAAACATAGGTCCTTATGCTTGTTCACCTGGTACTTCACCAATTGATTCCTCTCCCCAGCCCTAGAAAGTATGCTTTCTGATATTGTGATTGTATTATATCAAATTACTGGAGTACCTGCATTGCTTCAGTTTAAAAATTGGAAAAAATCACATGAATTATTTCTGTTGTCATATAAATTCTTTAAAATTAAGTTGAGATACAGGAATTTAAGGTCCAAAATATTTTTAAGATAGGATTCCCACATATCCCTGTCTAGTCTCAAACTTTCTATGCATTCAAGGATAACCTTGAACTTCTGCCTCCACCTATCAAGTACTAGGATTACAGACATGCACCACCATGACTAATTTATGGAATGCTGGGGATACAGTCTATAAGGTTTTTATTAGTTGCTTTTGTACAAAAGATTGATTATAAGAATTGTGTCATTGTGTATGTCTATAATCCCATGACTTAGGCAATGGAAGTAAGTGGATCAGAAATTCAGGTTATCTTCAGCTGTACCATGAGTTCAAGTCTACATTGGGTAACATTAAAATCTCACCTCAAAAATCAATTATATTCAACTTAGTGATAGCCAGTGAGATTTGCAACTGAGAACTATGGTCTAGATGTGATCTGATAAATCCAGAGAACATTGAGGCTGAATCCTCTCTAGGTAATTCTTATGGAATCTGGAATTTCATTAGCTTGTTTAGCAGATTCAATTAAAATCTTCAGTATTTTCAAGTAGACTTTTTTTTAATGCTTAGGCTCTTGGTCATCTTTATCCTTTATAATTGTGTGTATTGAATAATATATTTATAGCTATAAAAGACTGACTATGAGAATGTCACATAAAGAATGTATTTTTAGCCTCCAGCTATGCTAAAAATCAAGTATTCAGATAATGGTCTTAAGAGGTAGCAGTTATACTTTATAAAGAATCATGATTCATTGTCAACTGTAATTATTCCATAAAAAAAGATTCTGTGTTACATATTAAGGATGTAAAGATACTTCAGCAGGTTTTTTAAAGACAATATCCAAGACTAATCATATTTATTAATACATGCTTTCTGCAAAACAATTTTTATTTAACAAAATAAATGATGCTACATTATGCTCCTTGGTTATTAAAGAATTTAACTTTCCTTTGTTTTTTTGGGGCGGTAGGAGGAATGTAATGAGGCAATGTGCTTTTGGAGATTTAAAACTCTATTTCTGCCAGTGAAGTTCAGAAGCATACACATATTAGTGTAGCAGTTGAAATCAGACTTTTGTAGTGTTATTTAGGAGGAAGAGCTTTTGAAATTGAGTGGTTTCCTGTTTTGAGCCCAATAGGTTTGTAATGATATTGCACAAACTGTTGTTTGTACTGGACATTTTCTCTTTTCCTGTTCTACTAGGTCCTACCTACCCAAAGTCATAGCTGTGTATGTATATCAATTGCTTTCTGGAACATTTTTGTTTCTTTTTTTTTCAGGTATCTAGTGGAAATTATTATTTCATCCCTTACATCGTATCACCATGTGCTGATTATTTTTGCTGTGAGAGTGATGCCCAAAGGCGAGCCTCAGAGTACATGCAACCCAACTGGGACACCATCTTGGGCCCACTCTGTATGCCACTGGTGGACAGATTCAGCGCCCTCCTTAAGGATGTCCATGTGACCTCATGGTAATTCTCACTAGTCACCAACAACCCTGGGAGTTTTGTATGATTTTCCCTTCACTTTCAGGAAAATTGCATATCTTGAATGACCAGGGTGTCCAAAGAATGAGGAAAATTGGCCATCCACTTTAAAATTATTCCGGAATCCATTAATTGCCCCTTGGCACCTCAGTAAACTGAGTCCTGAGATAAAGACAGAAGTAAAAGGAACTGGAGCTTTATGGTCAGGAACAGGCCTGGGTCTAGTTGTGGCTCTCTATGCGACTTTGACATGCAACTCCTCTTTGGCTATTTTCTCCTCTAGAAAATGCAAGAAGTTAACTCAATGATTGTTTTTAATTATCTCTTTTAACTCTGAGATCCTGTGTTTCAAGATCATTTCTGAACTCAACATTCCTTCACTTCAGGTTCTTAAAATGCCAGAGCAAGGTCATCGTGACCTTAAAAAGCTCCTGTTATGAGAGTTGCATGCCTTGAGTCAAGCTACAGCCAACCTAACCTCAGGATGTCCTGTGATGTTATCTTTAGATTTACGTCAGATGGTATGGCATACTCACTCAGAGGTGGACAGGTTTGAATGTGAATCCTGGCTTAAGTGATTCTTCACTGCATAGCCTCGGAAAAGCCATTTCTCCTGAACCTCAGTACTTAAGAAGATAGTGTACCTTCACTATCTTTATTCTAAAAGTTAAGGGAAGAACATTCTTTTTATCCAAAGTATTCAGTTGTTTTGCTTGCAGCCAATTTAAAGGATTTATTTCTGTAAGTTGTGTCATAAGAAGGATTTGTTCTTCCAAAACAAATGAAAATCCAAAGGACTGGCTGAACTGACTTGTAATAAAATGTCAAGGACCTCATGTCATGCTTTGACTCAAATCATGGCACCCTGAACTGTGGAGATCTGCCATTAAAGTATCAGCATGAAAATTCATACTTGTTAACAGTCTCCTCACCTTTTCTATCCTGCTCTCTTTCCTATGGGTGCAGACCTTCTTCTACAGGCCTTAGTGGGAAAGAGACTTGAAGCCTAGGCATGTGTAACCATATGCTAACACAGAAAACAATAGGGTATTGTATTTGCACATCACTAACTAGTGTCTTATTGCAAAGCAAACATTTTAGTTAAACTTAAGAGAGAACATTCTTCCAATAGCATATTTTCAGGTCTAAAAAAGAAGTAGGCAACTTAAAGAATCACAACTCTGCAAGAAATGGATTCAAGTTTGTTTCTTCTTCAGTGAATCCATGTATCTTGAGGGAAAGACCTTATTAAATTTAATTTCTAAGGCCTTCAAAACCCTATGTTGGATTCCACCTCATGACTGGAATCTGGCAATGGTTAATGAGAGGGTTAATAGTTCCTATGATTGAAAATAACTATAACAGAGATAGCAGGTAAACTTTAGCTCCAGTGCTAACTCTGACAGATTTACAGACTGTATCTTATAGTCTTAGGCCAAAAAACACTTTGAGGCCATTTCCTAGTTCACATTGATTGTCGTTTTCCTTGGTTACCAGAAGCAGAAATGACTACATATTTATTATTTATCTTAGGTGCCCAACACACAAGTCAAAATTTTATTTATGTTTAAGTTACTGTTTTTTATTATTTAAATGTTTTTTCACAGTTACCCTTGAAAACGAGATTAAAGTACATTTTTTATTAGGCTAAACTAATAACACTTCAGTAGCTTTGATGCCTTTCTAGTCTGCCAAATGGGCAATGGCTGTCACCCAACTTAATGACTCATTCAATTAATGACAAGATTTTAAGCACTGGCGGAATCTGCTAATTTGCTCATCATGGGTGTAATAGCAGTTGACAAATAAGGAAATAAAAAAGGAAAGCAGTGCACAGATATTTTTGTATCAGAACCCTTTCTGTAGGCTATCATTTGAGTCTTTAAATGTTAATTGAGGTCATATTATGAACATCGAGCCAGGCTATGACTGTATATACACATTTCTGTGGCATATTTTTATAATTATTCAGAGTATATTATATTTGTTCTTATTTTATCATTTTTTTCTCTAGAGGCAAATATTTTTGCCTACTCTTTCTTAATAAGCAAGTCAATTTTATTCTTTACAGTTAGATCATTTCAACTTCTTAGTGGGATACAGTACTGCCTGGTAATGCCCAGTCTCTATTTTAAATTACTTGGAAAATAGACAAGATACTTAATTTATGGTCATTGTAAGCTGACCTCTATACCACCAAGTTAGGCTATTTTTCAAGGTTTAAATCAAGTACTGTATACTCACATTGGTACTGAAAGAGGCTATAGTGACATTCTGGGCTGGATTTAAACTGCTCTAAGTATTTTTACATACTGTCTAGAGACTCACAAGAGAGAAATTTTATATTCAATATTAGAAAAACATTTTAGCAGACAAGTATAATGAGGAAAGCTAAGAGGGTAAAAATCAAAGTTTTCTGTAGGCTTCCTGACATGGCCTCTGTGTATCCCTTTGTAGATTGCTCAAGACCACATCAGATTTCCAGTTTTCCTTCAAGTGGGAACACTTAATAGATGAGACTGTTTTTAATAAATGATTATGCCAATGTTTCATGTCTTTAGGAAGTTTTTAAAAATAATCTGTTTTAGTGAGGCAAGCAAACATTAAGTAAACTATTTTCATGTCTTCTATATGTTTAAATCCTGAGGGGAAGGAGGATGGGCTGCACAGAAAGTCCTGCATGCTGTCAATTATTTCAACCTTAAGACTATTTTAAGGTTGTAATATACTGACTTGTATCATTTACTGGATCTACCAAACTTGAACAAGAAAAGGAATTATTTCATGTTTTCAGTACAGAGGAAGCTCAGTTAACCTAAGTCATATCAGTGAAAATCACACTTGTTTGAACACTAATGAAGAGAGTCCTGGGTGCATTTATAGAGATGATTAGAGCTTTTCTCCTCTCCCGCCTTTACAGTGCGTATTACAAAGAAGCTTTGCTAAATGACATCCGGAAAGCCAGAGAGAAATACCAGGGTGATGAACTGGCAAAGGAACTGACTCGGATTAAATTCCGCATGGACAATATTGAAATTCTGTCTTCAGACATCATCATTAACTTACTCCTGTCCTACCGTGATATCCAGGTATGACATGTGCCTCATGAGGCTGGCATATGCCTAAATTTTCTTTGGCATGATATAAAGTATTCTTATACCAGGTATATGATGAAGGAATCGTTCTGTATAAATATGTTTGTGACCTGGTGATACACAACTCAGCTACTGTGGAAGTTTTGAAGAAAAGTTGGTTTTAGCAAAACTGGAATGATCACTCCAAGAGTTCATGTGTACAGGATGCTTAAAATAAGAAACTCGGAGATTAGTGGCTCATTTATATATCATGCAAGGTGCTACTTTTGAAAAATTGCAATTCTTTAAGTCCTCTTAACCCTACAGTATATGTTTATTTCTGTTTTATGAATGATGAAATATGAGGCACAGAGAAACTAAGTAACTTGCTTAAAGCCATAGCAGTTGAAGTCAGGATTCAGACTAAAGTTGAGTGACCCTGTTGCCCTTGTTTTTAACTCTTGCGATAATCCCTTATGCCTTTGTCACTTCCTTCTTTGCTTGCATCCACTTATCTGTGGCAGAATAGGAGTAGCAGAAGCATGACCAGTACCCAGGTGATGCAGATATTTATTCTAAGGCAGGCATTAGAAGTTACTGGAGAGTTCTGAGATCCCTATATGGTATCATAAAAAACAAAAACAAACAAAAAAAAAAACCTGAGCACTTTCTTCTCTAAATTTAATGTTACCAAACCGTTTTTTCAAGAACATGTCAACTCTTCCCTCTGGTATAAAGCTAGAGTTTGCTGGTTACAGTTCTATGAATCTCAATAGTGGAGGCCTCCATTTATGATCTGGATCAAGAGTTAGCCACTGAGGACTCATGTCTCTAGTGACAAATAGATACAGTTAACTTTTTCATAATAAGTGGTATTAGGGATCATGCTAATGGTTTATACCCATCCCTATATAGCAAGAGGATGAGATTGACCTTCTTATAAAGTGTTTTCTCTTGTGATTTTTATTTTTTGTTTTTCTTCATTATCATAGATTATGTATGCATGTGTTGCATGTGGGAGATCAGAGGTCAATATTGGAAATCATTCTTGATTTCTCTACCCCTTGATTGTTTTTGAGATAGAGTCTCTATTCAAATCCAGAGGTTCCAATAAGTCTCTGACTTAGCCAGTTTGGCTCCAGCCTCTACCTTCTAAGGCTCTAATTACAAGTGGCTCACCATAACCATCTAGTATTCTCCATGAGTCTGGAGAATCAAACACAGGTCCTTTTGCTTGCATGACAAACACTTAACAGTTGAGACAGGTTTCTTGTAAACCAGGCTAATTTTTAACTTGTCTGGTAGGTGAAGATGACCTTGAAATGTTTCTTTGAGTTACCGGCCTTTATGTGTCCCTCCATTTTTTCCCTCCATTTCTTTTTTAAAATTTTATTTGTTTGTTTGTTTATTAGAGAGAGAGAGAGAGAGAGAGAGAGAGAGAGAGAACGTGACACATGCATGCCATGGTACATGGGTGAAGAAGACAACTTTGGAAGTCAGTTCTCTCCTTCCATCATGTTGGCTTTGGGACATTGAACTTAGGTTGCCAGGCTTGCAAGCAGGTGCCTCACCCACTGATCCATCTTACCATCTGCTATCCCTTCATTTCTTAAACTTAAATTGGTGTGACTTATTGGTCCAAAGAAGAACTGAAAAGTTCCTGGGATACACTGTTTTTTCCCCATGATATAGAAACATCAAATTCTAGAGTCATGAGCAGTGTTAGGTTTCTGTAGGAAACCCTCTTTGCTAACTGTGGCTGGCAATGAGTTGGCTAGTATGAATAATTCTAAGTTTCACTTAAAGGATAGTTGCTGGCACTGCCAGTAGGGAACCTAGCTGAGATACAGATGATAGCGGTTTTCCCTGGCAATTATGCAACATTTAAAGCAGTGATTCTCAGCTTAGAGGCATTTGGCAGTATCAGGAGACCTTTTGATAGTTGAAACTGGATGAATATATAGAGTTGGGGTACTGCTGACTTCTAATAAAGATGCAGCTACCTGTTTTGCAGTGCATTGGACAGCATCCCACGCCAGAGAAGGTTCTGGGCCCAAAATGTTAATAGTACTGCAGTTGAGAAATCTTGGTTCAGATTAATTTGATTGATTCCGGAAAGTAGGAACAACCAGAATGTTTCCCCCATTTGTGTGGGATGTTGACTAAGTTTTCTTGTGTATGTATCCTGCTCATTTAGCAATTCTGCTGCTGGTATTAATCCTCCTACATTCAAAAGATAACAGCCATTTCCTGGTTGCTCGCTTACTTGTTTTATTATATTTTAATAATTTTCCACTTATCCTTTTGTGTCCTGTAGTAGCAGAAATTCCTTCTCTGCTCTACTCACTCTCATTCAATTTGTTCTGATCTCTTTTTTTCCCTGTACTTGTAAAGACAACAATTAACTTGACTAAATAGTATCTGTATAGAAAGGTTGTCTTTTAATTTGGAGACTGTCTTATATTTGTGACTATTTAGAAAAATCTGCAAAAAGCTCTTTCCTCACTTTTTTGCCCTGGGACCTTTTGCCAACAGGACTATGATGCAATGGTTAAGCTGGTAGAAACATTGAAGATGCTGCCTACATGCGATTTGGCTGATCAGTATAATATTAAATTCCACTACGCATTTGCACTGAATAGGTAAGCATGATAATGTATAGGGTTTGGAAACATGCTACCTGTTAAATTCTGCTTTCTTCTTTTGTTCAGTATTCATCAGGTATGAGGTAGGTCATATGCTAAATGTCAAGTTTATGAAGATGGGCCAGGCATAGTCTTTGTCCTCTGGTACTTTACCATTGGAACATATATTCTAACTATGATGTAAAGTATAGTTCAAGATAATAAATGGTTTAATGAGAGGTTGACAAAGAAATATAGCAGATAGAGCAAGTTTTTCTACTTAGATGTAGAGAAATTTCTCTGTGTTTCCTGGGGTTGGGTTTTGAAGAATTATATAATGGATGGAAGAGGTAGGGATGGGGGACTATTGAAAAGACCATTCCATTTGGTCAGATATGGCAGAAAATGAGGCTAAACTTAGAGGGAAGGATTGTGTCTTGACAAGATACTATCAGTACCTTATTCTTGTATATGAAACTTTTTCAACTGCGGTAGACTACTTTAAGCAGCAAGATTGATGGTATGATAAGTTTAAAAACAAGCATTGGTTTTGCCAGCTGGTATAATCTGAACTTGCAAAAAGTGCTCAGATAGGTAAGCATTTGTGAAACTTGGAAATTTCTGCCTGGAACCTACAAGTCTCAAAAGTCTCAGTGGTAGATATGTTAGCTAAGATGTTGCAATAAAAACATGATGATACAATGATTGAAATTTTCCTTTTGCATAGCAGGCTCCCATGCAAATGACCCAGCACTGCTCTGGGAATTGTATTTGAACATAGCCCCCAACTGATTTTATAGTTTTTTTTTCATTCCCTAGAATGTTGGCTTTATTTGCATTGTTAAATCTGGGTCACTGCCAACCTGTGTTGTAACCTGTGGAAGACTGGGGGCAAGAGGAAGTACAGGGCAAGTGATTTCCTTTAAAACAAGTAGCCATTTCTCACATTCCGTTGATGAGAACTCCTCATGACTCTAGCCTCATGCTACAACAGAAGCTGGGAAATGTCTTGTCTACTTGGGTGGCCATGTGCCCATCCAAACTATGGATGTGAAGGATAGCTGGGAGCTTGCTATTCAACCTCACAAGACCCCAGGTATCTAAATGCCTTACTTCTACTGTCTCCATTTCTTCATTTATATATATCATGTAAATGTATGGGCGTATATACATATATATATATATATATATATATATCACATAAAGAGCATTCTATCATCATAGAAGAGCACTTTGGAGATGCATTCAAACATGGTGTGATAACTACAGGGTTTTGGCATAACCTTACCAATCTTCCAGTGGATAACTTCTTCAATAAAGAACATATGAAATGAAAGTTCAGTATGATTGGGATTATTGCATTTGATTTTTAAGTTTCACAGAAATGTTTTTGTTTTAGCAGCTGGATTAAGCTTCAGGTTGTTGTTCTGCCACTGGCAGTATCTGTAGGACAGCAGTAAACAGGTACTATGGCTTGTAACCCATGTGGGGCCATTTTTCTCTGGCTTGTAAATCAGAATAAAATTTGCAGACAGTGAACTATGTATATGATTTTATGAGTTCAAAAATGAATATTAACATCTAAACAATACCTTTATAAAAATAGAAAACACTCATCACCTCAGAAGTTACTTTTCAGCTTTATAAACAGCCTTTACCTCTCTATAGGCAGTATTACATCCTCTCTCTATTTTTAAAAATGTTTTGTTTGAGCAAGACTAAGGAGAGAGAGAAGGAAATGAGAGAAAGAAGGAGGAGAGAGAGAGAGAGAGAGAGAGAGAGAGAGAGAGAGAGAGAGAGAGAGAGAGAGAGACCATAGTCTATGGGTGGAAGTCAGAGGACAACTTTTAGAAATCAGTTCTCTCCTTCTACTATGTGGGCTTCTGGCGATTGAACTCAGTCACCAAGTTTGCAAACAATACCTTACCTACTAAGCTACAAACTCTCTCTATAGGTCAATTTTGCTTGTCCTTGAACTCACATAAATGGAATCATACAATATGCTCACTTTTGTGTCTGGCCTCTTTATTTTAATATCATGTTTATGGGATTCACATATGCTGTTATTCATTTTGTTGCTGTAGAATATGCCATTGTATGGACACATCATGATTTATTTACTGATGATGATTGTTTTCTGATTTAGAATAATAATGTTTTAATGAATATTTCTTTGACATGTTTTTATATAGATATGTACATACATTTCAATACATATGTCACATGTGCATGTAGTGAACACCAGGAAATAATGATGGAATTTTGATTCATTTGGGGGAAGAGACTTCATGGTCTCTATGAAAAATGTGTCTTTTCTGTCTCTGTAGTAGTTTTTAAACTCAACATCCCAGGGTATGGAGCATCTTAAGAATGAAGGTGGGGGCTGGAGAGGTGGCTCAGGGGTTAAACCTCTGCCTTGCAGGCAGAAAGTCCTGAGTTGGGATACTAGACCCCACGTATAGACGCCGGGCGGAAGCGGGGGCGGCCTGTGTTTCTGGTCTTGGTAGGGCGGAGCCTGTGAATCCCCGGGCAAAGTAAACGAGGAGGTGGAGGCGTTCCGTGGTGGTTCCCGAATTTGCCCGTGGTTCTACACACACACACACACACACACACACACACACACACACACACATACACAAATGAATAAATAATTTAAAAAATTTAAAAAAGAGGAAAAAGAGCAAAGTAGTATTAAAAAAAAAAGAATGAAGGTGAGTCTCCCTTAACATTGGAAAAATGAATTCCCATAAATCTATTCCCCCAGCATAGCATTTCCAATTTTAGTAACTTTCACCTCCACTTGATTGATCCTTGATTTATATGAATGAAAGGTGTTACCGCTTATGAGGCTCTTGGCAAAGTTCTGGTATACCCTAAGTCCTATTAAAAAATGGCTTGTTAAATAAAAACTAAAGAGCTAGGTAAATTGTTCATAACCATGTTTTTTACTAGATATAATAAAGATAACTGTTGTCTAATAGCAGATGGAATCACTGTTTGCCATCTTCTTAAAGAAGTACAAGAATTAAATAGGGCTCAAAGTAGAAATTTGACATAAAAGACGTGGATATGACATGAGACACATACTTCATAATTTGAAGGCAGAACAGCCCAGCATTGCATGCAGAAGTATTGCTGTTCCTTTTGCCTTCTAGCCTGGTTGTTTCCTATTAGTGGCCTTGTGTAGAAGACCAGTCAGGGTCCATATTGCTGAGGATTACTTGACCAAATAAGCTAGGAGGTTTCTATGAATTATAGTACTTGCCTCTTTTTTATATGCTATCCAGTCTTGAGTGTCATGATGTGAGCTCCAAGTGGGCTTGGGTAGCTCTGCTCCTGCGACCCTTCTGGTTGCACTATACACAGTCTTTCTTTTGAATTAATCCTGCCCACTACCTGCAGCTTTCTTTTTTTTTTTAATTTTTTTATTATTATTTATTCAACTGTGCGCATGTGCGTGTGTATGTGCGCGCGCGTCTGTGTGTGTGTGTGTGTGTAGAACCACGGACGAATTCGCGAACCACCATGGACACCTCCAACCTCCTTCTGCCCCGGGATTCACAGGCTCCGCCCTACCAGGACCAGAAGCGCAGGCCGCCCCCGCTTCCGCCTGGCGTCTATACGTGGGATCTGGGATCTGAACTCAGGACCTTCCGCCTGGAAGGCGGAGGCTTAACCCCTGAGCCACCTCTCCAGCCCCTACCTGCAGCTTTCTTGAGCATGCATTTTACATTTTTTTTATATTTCTAATAGCTTCTTTTATATAACTTCACACACTGATCTCTATAGATTGCCCTTGGGGATCCTGATCCTGCCCCACATTATCTGTCCTATCAAGCCTGCCTTTGGACAAAGATATGGGTGGAACCCCATAACATTTGCAGTATCACATGGATAAGACATCAAGTCTATTTGACAGCTTGAACAGGATCTGAACCCCCTTAGACCATGGCCGTATTGGTCTCTGAGTGCTTGAATGAACATAGGAAAGTACTTCCTTAAATGTCTCTTTGCCAATAAGGAACCACGAAACTGTTTTAAAAGAAAAAAGTTTCAAATTAGTTAACCTGTATATCCTTGAACCTGGGATGAGTAAGGTCTGGCCACTTCCTGAGCTACCTACAAGATATCTTTTCTGATGTCCTGATCCAAAATAGTTGGCTATTTTTTATGTGCCCAAATCTCTTCAGCATCTACGCTTTCCATGGTCCAGACTTTTTCTCTGGGCAAACCACAAAATTTCTAAGCCTTTCTGCTCACAATTCTGCTAAATGCCAGCAGCAAGTTGCATACTGCAGCCTGAATGCCCAGCTCCCTGAAAATTCCCCCTGCCAAATTTGTTAATCCATCACCTTAAGCTTGTTCTGTAAAGTCTGAGGACACTGTAGACAAGTTCTTTGATGCAACATAACATGAATTTCTTCTGATCCAGTTCCCAAGAGAGTCTTTGTTTCCATCTGAAATTTCATGAGCAGTCTTGACTACATAGCTATACATATTTTGGTCTTCTGAACTTAACGAGACTCACCTGTCAAAGTCCAGTTAAGCTTCTCTAGCCTTCATCTCCAATTGTTTCCCAACTCCTGCAGACCAGTTCCAAAGGTCTCTGAACCATGATTTCAAGCATGCCCATAATTACAACCCTGGTCCTGATGCCAAAATCTGTATTAGTGTTCTTCAGAGGGTCAGAGCCAATCGGGGATATACATGCATATTATATAAATTATGTGTAATTCTATATAATTATAAAAGAAAATGGAACAGATTGGCTTACATGTTTGATTGTCTATACACTGGAAAGTCTGAGAACCTGGTTGTTTCTCAGTCCGAGAAGCTGAAAATCTGAGAACAAGGGAAGCAAATGATGTACTCCTAGTTCATGACTGGAAGTCTAGAGGTTCCCTGGAGGGTTGCTGGTATGAATCTTCATTGAAAGGCTGAAGGAGATGTCTTGTAAGTAAGAGTGCTTGCTGTACAAGCATGAAGACTTCATATAAAAAGTCAGGCATTACTGTGCATGCAGAATTGAGGGGTGGAAACATAAGGATCCTAGAGCTCCTGGCCAGTGTTCCTAACCAAAATGGTGAACTTGCTGTTTGGTGACAGACCTGGTCTTAAGGGAGTAAAGAGAGGAATCAACTAACATCTTCTTTTGATTTCTGCAAATTTGTACATAAGTACATGCACTACTGCCACCAACACCACCCCACACACCTAATTTTAAAAAAGATTAAATAAAGTCTGAAAAACACGGAGTCTGAGATCCATAAGCAATTGCAGCAGCAACAGACCCATTTGGAAAAAAATGGAGTTTACATGTATCTTGCTGTTTTCTTTTACTGTGAGATAATACTTAGTCCCAGGAAGAAAAGGGAAAAAAGGTTCCAGAAGAGATATAGCCCATTTATAGTGGGAATCCCATAGCAGAAGGTTGGATCAAGTCATTTCAGCCACAAGGACTCAGAGAAAACAAGAGTGTGAGAAGAAGCAGGTTTGGGCTACCAAGTCTTAAGATCTGTCTTCCTGTGATGTGCTGTCCTCCAACAAAGCTCTACCTCTTAAAAATAACAAAACCATGAGCCTGTGAGGGGTAACTCATATTCAAACCATGACACTGGAGTGTGTTGCCTATGGATAGACTCTTACTGTTCTTATTTCATTTGGATTTCCTACCTCTTACTGTCTGGCACCACTCACAGTCAGGGTGTGTCTTTCCAACTTGGTTGCTCTTACTGGAAATGGGATGGGGTAATAGATAAAAGTAACTTAATGTAGCATACCTCAGAGGAAATCTAATCTCATTCCAGAACCTGTTCTCCAAATTTCAATCTCTAGGTTCCCCAGTCAGGTGATTGCTTGAGGGAATGGGTTATCATCTCTGCAGTAGCCATGGATCTTTTTTCTCTTCTGTTTGTTTCCACTGTTCAATTTTGCCAAAGCCTTTCTATCACTGAATAAATAGCTATTCTGTAAATGTTTGTCACAAGTAGAAAAAAATGATGCCATCTTCCCAATATTACAGGGTATTGTCTCCAACTACCCATGTATTTGTAGTGCTTTCTTACCAATGAAGAGAATCACAAAATTTACCAACTGAGAATCATGTAATCAAAGTCCATATTTTAGAGAGGATGAAAAAAGAAGTAGAGGCCCCAAATGTAGCAGCTGGTCAGTTTGATCTGACATTAGAACACACTAATTTCAGCATGCTACATATCCTGGTTTTTAAAGTTAAGGTAAATAATATTATGACATAATTAGCTTCATGCTTCTTAGAGGACTTTAGCTTATACTTTGTGTGCTATCAGAGCCATCAAAACAAGCCATCAGTTTCTACTTGAAATTTTTTTGTATACTCTCTTTATAGTTCCTGCCTTGGCATATGCAAAGAGTGTATTAGATGGTTGCTGAATATTGACAGTGTTTTCATAATATATATTTTTATTTAGGTTTGACTTTTATTGTGGTAAAAACATATAACCTAAAATTTGCCCTTAAACATTTTATAAGCATGTGGTTCAGTGATAGTACTATGTGCTATTTTCCAATCCTTGCAAATTTCTATTTTTTCATTTTTATAGTAGAATATGAATGGATGTAAGATGATATCTTTGTGTTTTCTATTTATATTTCTTTGTGAATTAGTAAACTTTTTCATCTTGCAAGTCTGAAACTGTATCCGCTATACAACTTTGATTTCCTTTCCCTCAAGCCCCTAATAACTACCATTCTGTCTATGAATTTGACTACTTTAGACAACTCATATAAGTGGAATAATACAATATTTATCTTTGGTGCCTGGCTTATTTGACTTAGCATAATGAAACCAAGGTTCATCCGTGTTGTACTTTGTACCAGAGGTTTTTTTTTTTTCCTTTTTTTTTTAAATTTTATTATTATTATTATTTATTCAACTGTGTGCATATGCGTGTGTATGTGCGCGCGCATCTCTGTGTGTGTGTGTGTGTGTGTCTGTGTGTGTGTAGAACCACAGACGAATTCGCGAACCACCATGGACGCCTCCACCTCCTTCTGCCCCGGGATTCGCAGGCTGCCCCCGCTTCTGCCTGGCATCTATACGTGGAATCTGGGATCCGAACTCTGGACCTTCCGCCTGCAAAGCGGAGGCTTAACCCCTGAGCCACCTCTCCAGCCCCTTTTTTTTTCTTTTTAAAGCTTGAATAATATTCTGTGATGTGGATAGACTGACCACATTTTATTTACCTTTTCATCCTCTGATGGACATTTAGGCTCCTTTTACCTCTTGGCCATTGTGAACATTCTGCTGTGGACATTGAACTGAAAATTTTTCTTTGAGAGTTTATTTTCAGTTCTTGTGGATATATACATCGAAGTTGGATAACTGAATCATTTACTACTTGTATTTTAAAGTTTTTGAAGAAGCTCCATATTTTTTCCTATAGCATGTAGATTATTTTATATTCCTGTCAATGTACTATTTTCCAATCCTTGCAAACTCCTATTTTTCATTTTTATAGTAGGATCTGAATGGGTGTAAGATGATATCTTTGTGTTTTCTATTTATATTTCTTTGAGAATTAGTGATTAGCTTATACTTTGTGTGCTATCAGAGTCATCAAAACAAACCATCAGTTTCTACTTGAAATTTTTTGTATACTCTCTTTATAGTTCCTGACTTGGCATATGCAAAGAGTGTATTAGATGGTGTTTTCAAATGTTTGTTGGCCATTTATAGATTATCTTTTAAGAAATCAAGTCCATTGTCTATTTTAATCAAGTTTGAGTTTTTTGTGTTTTTAAGTTTTTTATTATAGTAGTAACAGTATATACTGTAGGAGTATTTTCCCTGTTTATTGGTTTGTTCTTTTTTTATTCTGTTGGTTGTTTCTGTCTGTCTGTTTTATATTATTATTTCTGGTGGTTTTTTTTTTTTTTTTTTTTTTTTTTTTTTTTTTTTTTTTTTTTTGAGACAATGTCTCTCCAAGTAGGCCAGACTGACCTGGAACTCATAGGAAGTCCAGTCTGACCTCTAATTAACAATCTTCCTGCTGCTTTCTCCTAAGTGCTAGAACTACAGGCATGTGCCTCTAAGCCCGGCTGGTTGTGTCATTTGATACCCAAAAGTTTTGACGTGGTCCCAATTGTTCTTTCCGTTGTTCCTTGTGTTTTGTACGTCTTATCCATTAAAACATTGCCATGACATACTTTTTAAATATTTTATTTAGTGTGTGTGTGTGTCTGTGTGTGTGTGTGTGTGTACATCAGAGGGTACTGTGTGTCCCTGTAGAGGACCAAGGGTGACTTTGGGAATCATCCTGGATTGTTTCTACCTCCTTACTTCGATCTGGATTTCCCAGGCTCCGCCCACCAGAAGCAGCCGTGCATCCCCTCCCCTCAGTTTCCACCTGGCGTTGTTTACGTGGGACCTGGGATCCAATCTCAGGACCTTCTGCTTGCAAGACAGAGTCTTAACCCCTGAGCCATCTTTCCAGCTGGCCATGACATACTTTTATAGCAAAAGGCTAGCTGCATTATTTTCCTGATAAATGAATTACCTTTATTTATTTGTTTTACTGAATACATCAGCCTTGCCAATAACGGTTGCTTGTTTAGTTTATACAAAACATTTACCCTTTACTCTGCCCTTATCCCTTCTTGCTGTCCTCCTTGAACCTACCATATCATCCTTTTTGTCTCCTCTTTGGTTCCCTCTTTTTGTAGTCCTTTATTTACTGCCTTATTTATGTAGCTGCAGATGTTTCCATGTAAAGGATGAGCTCCTAATGAGGTATGACTGAACATAGTTACTGATGAAAAAAATACACATTTTAATCTACATAGATAAGCTCATTCTCTTCAAACTAATTGTACTATGTCTGTATTTAATTTTTAGCAGCGTTGCCATTATTTGGAATAATGCAGCACCAGATAAAAGATGGGATTTTTTTCCTTTGGAATTGCCTTAAAGCCCATTTGTAAGACACACAGAAATTAATACCATTCTAGTAGGTTTTGCAGACAAATCTGTGTTGAATTGTAGCATCTATAATTATGCTTATGGTCATGGTCAGAGCATTACTTTTATTATCAAGTAGGATGCTGACATCTATCATGTATAGGTTAAGAATCGTTTATTTAAAATGTTTGGGACTAGAAGTATGCAAGATTTTAGACTTTATATTTTGGAATATTTGCACAGATGTTACCATTTGATCACCCAACCCTCATTAGAAAATCTGAAATGATCAAATAGGACATCTATCGAAATTTTCTGATTTTATAATTTTCAACTTTTGGATTTTTGAATTAGAGATGTTCAACCTCAATTTCTTAGAATATTTATAGCATGGAGCAGATGCTTAGCTGTGGCTTTCCCTGTCTTTTACCATCTAGATGGTAATAGCACACTGCTTCCCCCCCAAACATAACAGCTTTAATTATCTCTAGACATTGACAAATGTCCACAGGAAAATAAGCTCACTGCTGGTCCAGTGTAGTGCTGTATAGGCAGGTATTTCAGGATGTGGAAATAGTACATATTTTGACATTTGAATTACTTAACTTGAATCCTCAACAGAGCAATTAAATTTAGCTTGCTCAGCCATAAACTGGATTGGTGAGAGCTTAATGAGGTATGCCATGTGCGAATGGCCCACACAACCCAGGGCAACTGGAAAACAGTTAATGAAAGTTTAGTCTTCCCTTCACTTATTCCCTACTACTCTTCTTAAAGTTGGCAAATAACTAAGTGGGCACACTGTAACATGTAAGTGCCAAGTGACTTAGAAGCTTATCATGTAGGAAGTACAGTTGTTCAAAGTAGAAGAGAAAAAGTATTTGCAATTTAGCCAAAAAAATGTGCCCATAGATCATAAACAGCAATTGTTTGTCTGGAGAATATTTAGCTTTGGAATGGTTTGAGAAATATTTCAAAAATCTTTTTGTTGTTTATAATGCATGAAACCATGCATTGGATTGCTATACAGTGAGGATGGTAGGTGTTAATGAAGGTTTTCAAAAATTAAATAAGGAAACCACAAGAAAAAGTTTAGTATAGTACCTGACATAGAATATTCTGCATAAATGCTAACTGCATTTCTATTTACCAAATGAGAATCCCAACCAGCAGTGTTAGGCCATCTTTAATGATAGTCTGAACCTAAAACAGTGTTATAGCTAACTTTTCTGCCAAAGTAAAGTATAATACTGGAAGAATTAAATACAATTCACAGTGGACATTTCATGTATTTTCTTCACTATCTAGCATCAAATTTTTCATCAATAAGATTTAAGAACATAGGCTCTTGTTTGTTTCTCACGCATTTTTGATAGATTACTTTTATTAACAAGTCCTATATATACATATATATGTGTATATATTTTTAAATCTAGATGCTGCATATAACAGAAGATGTGATGTGTGCCTTTGTTTTTAACATAATCTTTCATCGTTGCATCTGGATATACAAAAAAAATTCTAGTGATAAGAATCTTTCTAGTCAGTTTATTAGTGCTTTCAGGCTCATGGTACTAACTTTTGGATTACCTTCAGATATTACTTAAGGACCAGGAAAGTATAATTCATTTTTAAAAATATTTTATTTATTCAATTGTGTGTGTGTGTGTAGAACCACGGGCGAATTCAGGAACCACCATGGACGCCTCCACCTCCTCCTTGTTTACTCTGCCCCGGGATTCACAGGCTCTGCCCCACCAGGACCAGAAACGCAGGCCGCTCCGCTTCCACAGGCATCTATACGTGGGGTCTAGGATCCGAACTCAGGTCCCTCCGCCTGCAAGGCAGAGGCTTAACCCCTGAGCCACCTCTCCAGCCCGTATAATTCATTTTGATGCATAGAGTGAACCATTAACCATTCCGAAAGAAGAATCCTGACCAATGTAGGATGCCAACTCCTTTGCTTGGCACTCAGATTAAACAGTATCCAGACAGTCCCTGTTAACTGTGTGTCTCAGTCCAAGTTGCTATATTGAATCTGGAAGACCAGACTGTAAGTCCACATTTTTATTTGACACCATTGGCTTTTCACCTCCGCCTGAAGACTCCAAGTTTAAAAAGTCCTATTTCCATTTATTGAGATTTTCCTGTAGATTCAACTTTCTGTGCCTTCAAATGTATTTTCAGAGATTTCATATGCATTCATACCTATCACTGTTGCCCTTGAAATAGAAGCTTGATCAGAAGGAAGTAGGGAGGCAGGTTTCTAAAGAGATGCAAGAATCATCAAATCAACCCTATGTAAAAACCCATCTAAAAAACAACCATCTAAATTCAAGGATAGGAATTGACATTTTAAATTAAATGCTGCAAGTCAGGTAATTTCAGGTAATGCTGTAGAGAAAATGCAAGAGTTGTACTGAGTGTGCGTGAAGGGTTACAGGGTGTTGCAGCTCTCATTATGGAGAGGAGATCATTAAATCTGTGATAGAAAGTGTAAAGAAAACACTTTTGTGTAGGGGGAACATCTTAGTTTGGGAACTAGGTGCTTACATTTTATCACCACTTTGCTGCTCTCTAACTGGGTACCTGTAGGCAAGTCATGTGGTTTCTCAGTAATTAGGACCTAGCAAAGATAAGAATAAGGGGAGTGGCATACTGTAAATTGGGTACTAATTCAGAATATGTCTTTGCTTATACTCACTGTCATAGTCAAGTATAGGTGTCAACTTGATGGTTAAGGGTTTGAACTCTGGGCACATTTGTAGAGAATTGGTAGTTAAGTCAAACCCAGAGCGAACCTGCAGGAGATTAGTGGATGAGGAAGGCCCAGCCCATGGTGGGTGGGACTATTCCCTGGACAGTCGAATAAAATGGAGGGGGCTATTTGAGGGGGGCTCTTTCTGTGTAATTTGTCAGGTGTGCTGATCTGGCAAGCAAGAATTGTTCCTCTCTCAGCTGTTATGTGGATATGGTATGGCCAGTTCCCTTGGCCCTGGTGTTGGTGTGTGCTTTCCTGCCAAGCTGGAATAAGAATGGTAAATAGACTATCCTAAGAGAATAAACCCCTCCGTTCCTTTAATCTGCTTGATGATGATTTTATCAGCAACCATGCAGATGAACTGCAACACTCACAGTGTGCAATTGCACGATTACCTGGCGTCACCTCAGATATTTCAGTGATTGGTGCTTGAAAAGGCAGAAGGTAAGGTAGACTTCAACTGTGAAGATCAATTTAGTCAACCTATACAAGAGACTCATTAAGATAGAACTAGATAACTGAAGAGAGAGAGAAAGTCAATCATGCCCACCTCTGTTGCAGGGCTTGCTGGGCACTGCAGTGCGAACCTGCACATATAGTCCTTTGTGATCCCTGAGAGACTGGGGAAAGCTGAGAAGATGGGAGTACAGGCAGGGTGATTTCATAGTGCTTCTGATCTATGACTTAACTAGAACCCATTCGTATAGCAGCAAAGCAACCATTCTGCTTTGTGTTTCTTTGGCTGTGGCAATGTTCACATGAAAATACACGTTGTTTGAAAGTGCTTCCCTGGCATCTGGCCAGGGAAGTTACCTGCTTGCTTGTGGCAGGTGTGTATCTATCAGGGTTCAGTCAGGAAACAGAAACCTTTCTATATATTTAAAATAGAAGAGACTCGGGGCTGGAGAGGTGGCTCAGGGGTTAAGCCTCCGCCTTGCAGGCGTAAGGTCCTGAGTTCGGATCCCAGATCCCACGTATAGACGCCAGGCGGAAGCGGGGGCAGCCTGCGCTTCTGGTCCTGGTAGGGCGGAGCCTGTGAATCCCGGGGCAGAAGTTACTGGAGGCGTCCATGGTGGTTCCCGAATTCGTCCGTGGTTCTACACACACACACACACACACACACACACACACACACATACATACGCACATGCACACAGTTGAATAAATAATAATAATAATAAAAAAGAGTAACTATTAAAAAAATAAAATAGAAGAGACTGAACACAGGAAATTGGTTGCACAGGCAATGAAAGAATTGAGGATCCAAGCAAAAATCCATAAGGCAGCCTAGAAATTAGCAGCAGCATAAAGTTGCTGCTACCCTTTGGCTAGAGGAGTCCAGAGAAGTGGTGATTTTATCAGATTCCAGGTGCCAGTGCCACCTGGAGTGATCTTGAGGCAGCCTGTTGGGAGCTCAAGCTAAAGAAAAGACCCATCTGCTACTGACGCTATCCCCAAAGCAGGAAAGAGGGGAGAAGATTGTCTGTTTTTTCCCTCCATCCCAGCTTCTAGTTACTTGCCTTCTGGGGCCTCTCATGGGTGGCTAGCAGTGGGTCATCAGGAGCTTGGAGACTCACGATCTTGTGTAAATTGAAGAATATCTAAGAGCAAATAAACCCATCGCTGATCCAGCAGAACACTAACTTTCAGATAAACTGCTTGTCCCGTGTAGGTATTATTAATATTATCTCTACTTGATTATAACATAATTTATATACAATAAAATGTAAAATTGTAAGTGCACAATTTGATGAGAGTGGTCAACCAGATGCACTCATGAATTTACCACCAACATTAAGAAACAGAATGTTTACCACAAAAAGGTCTCTTGCTCCTTCCTGGTCACTTTTCACTGTCTGGCCCCAATTTGAGTAATTTTAATAGAGCTCTATTCCAGTTTTTTATTCTTTATTTAATTTTGGTAGTTTCTAAACTGATCTATGGCTATTTAATGATTTTAGAAAGTTCTACTGTATTCATTGAGTTTGTTTTAGAGTTTCCATTTCTCTTCGTCTCCTCATTGTCTCTCTGTTTTCTCTTCCTTTCCATCCCCACATTATACTTAAAAAATACATTTATAATAATCACTTTCAGATTCTTGTTTGTTTTTTCTTTTGTGACAGACTCACTGTAGCTCAGGTTGGCCTGAAACTCACTATATTGTCCACGCTGGTGTGAAACTCATGGCAATCATTCTGCCTCCGTCTCCCAAGTGCTGAGGTTACAACTGTGGGTACCCACACCTCTCTCATGTTCTTTTCTGCTAATTTCAACAGTCCAGGTGATCATGTTGCGATTCAGTTGTTGAGTCACATTTTCCTGAGTTGCATAAATTCATGGTACCCTGCGACATTTTATATGAAAGAACTAAAGACTGAAGTATGATTTTACTTTGTTGGTTACTGTGAATATTGGAGCCCTTGCTTTGATCTGGTAACTAGCATTTATAACATGTTTAGGGATTCTGCCAGAGAATAGCTTGGTTGATACTGGATTGCATTTTTAATTTGAGTCAGTTCACCTGTGATTGTCCTAGCTGCCAATCTCCATGCTTCTGCTGCTTTTTGTATATTGATAATATTTAAGCAGGAAGGACTGGGGTCTGCCATTTCTGATATCTTTGGATTTGTATCTTACAGGATCTGGAATCTAAGTGCTATGATAGTGCATGAAATTCTTTTTTTCTGAACTTCTGTTTCACTGTTTTATTTTATCCCCTCAAAAGGAGGGGATTAGGTACATGACAAGAGATTGTTTAGTCGAGTCATTTGGTTTTGCTCAAGGATCCTTCCAGATTGCATTCTCTCCTATCAGCTTGTACACTTACACAATTAGCAAATTTTTTTCCTTATCATTACAAAAAGTTTCTTTGGGCTGAGGAGATGGCTCAGCGTATAAAGCACTTGCTGCACAAGCTTGAGGACTAGAGTTCAAATGCCCAGATCTCACATAATTACCTAATACAATGACATAAGCATCTGTAATCCCTGTGTGCATACAGGAAATAGGAGGAAGTGCGAGATAGAGACCCAAAATTCTCCAGGAGCTTGCAGGCCAGACTGTTTACGCCACAGCAGTAAAGAAATGCGGTTTCAAACAAGGTTGAAAGAAGGTTGTCCTCTACCCCCACACATATACCAGGATACACATGTACCCACAGTCACACACACACACACACACACACACACACATACACACACACACACACACACAATCACACAGCCACTGAAAAGTAAGTTTATCTTACTATCAAATACTTTCTCCTGTCATTATCAGCTTAGATTGGGAAGCAAGTATAGAAACTGTCACATTTCTGGAATTTAGTTAATTGGTATGTATTGCAATAATGAAGATTGTTCACTTGCTAAAAAGTTTAAATTTGTGGAGTCGGCCAAAGGTGACCTTGTTCAACAAGGAGTTTCCAGTTTTAAATTGGGTCTTATAAAAGGCCTTACTTACAAGAAAGTAACATGGAGAAAATGTAGGAAGCAGTGTTGGAGCATGCTATGGAAATATATGTGGAAGAACATTCTGGTAGGAGGATCAGTACTTGGAGCAGCAAAGAGGCTTGCACAGCTGGTACACAGTAAACAGGTTTTGGGAGACTGGGAATGGTAAGAGATTGGAGAAATAGCTGAACACCAGGTCTTAGAACTCCTTGTAAATTTAGTTTTGAAAAATGGTACCTGTTAAACCAGGAGTTCCCCCTTACCCCCACCAACCTCCTAGAGTTTTTGTTGTTGTTGTCATTTGGGGCAGAGTCTTGCCTTGTAGTCCAGACTGACCTCACACCCCTAGTACACCTCCCACTTCAACTTCCTAAATTCTGGGATTGCAGATGTACACCACTACAACCAGAGATTTGATTAGAATTGTCACCTGAGCTAAAGGTATAACAGCATCACTGACTTCTGTGTTGAGAATAGATTGTAGAGAATAAACAGGGAATGATAATAGCTTGGGCAAGGTTTTAAAGTGGAAGTAATGAAGAGTGGGCCAATTTCAGACATGGTTTGAAATAAAAACCAGTGGCATCTACTGAATGAATTAATGATGTTAGGGGAGTCAAATGCAAATCTGAAGTTTTTGGCTTAAATAATAGGAATACCATACTGCTCATTTAACAAGGTGGGGAAGACTGTAAAAAAAAAAAAAGACATGTATGATAGTATGATCCAGTTATTTTAAATGGGTTGAATTTGAGGTATTACACATGCAAAGGAGATGGCCAAAAGACAGTTAGATGTATAAATCTGGAGTTTATAAGAAAGATTTGGGTTAAAGATAGAAACTGATAGTCACAGTTTGGAGATGCACATTAACTGGTCTTCAATGTATTTTAGACCCCCAGATTTTTAAAGATCCATAGATGACTTCAATAAGGTTCAGTCAGACCCACTGACACCCTCTCTTTCTCTTCTTTGTGAAATAGCCTTATTGTGAGAAACAGTTGTTACTGGCTGATTAAGGAGGGCAGTCTTTGTATCTATAGACTTATTTTTTGGGTAGCTAGGCATCTGAAAGTGATAAGCAGATCTGAAAGCTGATTATTAACCAGTAGAGAGATTAACTATCAGCACCTGTCTTAAAGTGGCATTTAAGCTGAAAAGCTCTTTGCTTTTAATTTTTTCAGGTGCTTGATTTTTGTTTTGTGTATATTCAAAAGATCTTTTGTTTTGAGTAACAAGAGTAAATTTCAAGTTAATGAAAAACTTGAAGGGCAATCTTGATGTAACTGGTCCAAAAAGAAAAAAAAAAAAGCCTGAATTTCCATCAATAATTAAGCATTTAGGTAAGTTAAGTACATTCTTTGCAGAATTCTGAATATTTTACACCTCAAAAGTTGGCTTATAACAAGTATAGAGACTTGTACCTCATTAAAGTTTTAATCTCTTTCATATTCTTGCCATAGACATTAAAAGTTATTTAAATGCTTTAGCAAATTTGAGTTGGGTTGATATCTGTTAGCTCTTTAAAAATTAATGAATGTGATCGGCTGTGCAAAAAAATGACCTGGCTTGCAGGCTGGTTAAATTAGATTGTATGTGAGAAAGAAAAAAATCAAATCTGTTATAGCAGCACCAAGGTAGAAAATGGAAAAAGGCCGAGTTGAAATACAGGCTTAATTATTGTAGGATCCCAAAAGGATGCCAAGTGTCCAGATTAGCCCTTCTCAGCCTGGGTTGAGTTCCAACAAGAGAATTAAATCCTAATGCCGTATGGCATCCATTATATAAAATGAATTAATTTCTCTCATGTATTATAAGGTTTGCCTTATTCCACCTTTGGGAGAATTGAGAAAATCATCATTTAAATAATGAAATAATTTTCTGCAGAAATACTTAGCCACCAGTTGAAAAAGGTTGTTTAGGCACTATTCTGCATATGTATGCATGTGTGTGTATATATGTGTGTGTGTATAGATAGATAGATAGATAGATAGATAGATAGATAGATAGATAGATAGATAATGTAATAGGTTTTAAAGGTATGTGTCCTCAGGAAAGAAAGCATAAAAGTCTATTATAAAATTACTAAGAAATTAAGAAGAATAATTTCCTCATTGGAGAAAAATAAAATGGAGCATGTTGACTCATGCCTGTAATCTCAGAACTCAAGAGACTGAAGTAGGAGGATTTCCGTGAGATTGAGGATGGTTCAGTAAATGTGGCCTAGGAATTTCAGATCCCCCATTCTGAGAGAAAGCCATGAAAACAATGTTTTCTTCTGTTTATACTTGTCTCATTCACTTACTCATTTATGACCAAGGATGGGACTTCAGAACCACCTTCCAACTACCCTTTCTAAAATCTTGTCCACCATCATTGGGCATTATCTTGCCAGTGAGCTTTTACACAGTGATTTCTGGGACTCTTTGGACTACAAAATGACAATATCTCAACAAAAATAAAAAAGAATTAACTAGAATAGTTATTAACAATGCATAAAGAATAGCAACAAGTATAAATTCCAGTAGTGGTGTTCTGAAGTGTTGAATGTACCATTCTAGACTTTGTCTATGTACATAAGCATGTAAGTTAATAGTATTTACTTCAAAAAACAGCATCATACTTTTTATTATCGTTTTCCACACAGTGTTTATGGATATTATTCCTTATAATTACATATCTTGGTTGTTACAAAAATATTTGTCCATTTCTTCTGTTAAAGGACATTTCCATCACCTCCAATTCCTCACTCTTTTAAGTAGTGCTGTAACAAATACCTTGTTCAAAACAATCCTTGGAAAAATTGTGTATTATTAGAGTCTAGAGATAGAATTAAATCAGGATGGGTGCTTTTTATTTTTTCAGGTAAAATTTCAAAAATGTTCATAAATAGAGTACTGTGATTGTAGACAGGGTCCTTCATAGACACAAACCAAAAGGAAATAAAGAGCTGTAAGAAGAATCTGGCATGGTGACACAGGCCTGTTTGGGAGGCAGAGGCAGAAAGATTGCTTCAAATTTGAGGGCAGCCTTCTCTACATAATAAGTTCCAGAGCTCTATAACAAGACACATCTCAAAAAATGTGTGTGGCAGGTAGGTAAATGGGAACACTGAAATACAAATAAATTTAGTCTTAAAGTTGTCTCATGTGAGGCTGGGGTGATGGTTCAGGGATTAAAGTCTTTGCCTTGCAAGCAAAAGAACCTGAGTTCAGATCCCCAGATCCCATTTTAAAATGCCAAGTGGATATGACCACGACCTGCAATTCCAACTCTGATAGGCAGAGCCTGGTAAACCCCAGAGAAAAGCAGTAAAGAGGTAGAGCAACTCAGGATGATTTCTAATGTTGCTTTTGGGGTTTTTTACAGGCACACATACTCAAGTGTCCTCTTGTACACATGCACATGCCCCCGCACCCATGTGTTTATGAAAGTGTATGCAAGTCGGAGACCCAGGAAAGCCACTGGTACAACTTGGTCTGAATGCAAAGGCCTAATACCAGGGTTGCCACTGATATTATTCCCAGAGTTCAGAAGCCTAGAGCTAGAAACTTCAGTGTCTGAGAGCAAAGAAATGGTGGGCATCCTACCTCAGGGAATGTTTAAATGAGGGAAATAAATTGAGATTGTATCAACCTTCTTGCTTTACTTCGTTCTCAGTTTGTTAGTTGTATCAGCCCACCTTGGTGAGAATGGGTCTTCTTTACTTAGTCTACTGATTCAAATGGTAATCTTACCCTGGCACACCAAGAAATGTTTTTTATTTCCAACTGTCTACACATCCATTAACTTAGTCAAGTTGATACATTGAACTAACAGTCATTATCTTGAGCCCCATTGTACTCCTTATGCACTTGACTAATTATCACTACATGGTAAGTTTTGCCTTTTACCTCCATTCCCTTTTACCATAGCACTAGATTTATTAAGAAGCAAAGACATTGCATTTTACCCATAGATATTAAGGATACTTATATGAAACAATTATGGCTATGACAGCATTTCTAAAATTAGTAATTCCTCAATATCATTGCTGATATTTTTCCAGTTGTTTTACTTACTTTTTATCTGCACATAGCTTATACATTGAATTTGGTCGACGTGACTTTTAAGTCATTTTATTATACTGTTTGCTCAAACGTTTCTTTTTTTTTTCTTCTGATTTGTTAATGATAAAATAAAGAAGTGAGTGGGTACATTTTTGTGAAATTTTTTCTGCACTGACCTTGAGTAGTTTGAACATTTGAAAAGGAAAAAGGAAATATTAAAGTAGAGCAGATTTCTTTTTCTCATAGTGGGTCTTTGAGCAGAACAAATAGCATATGTATTACATGTATGTTTCTCAGTCTTGATTTGGATGATGCTTATAATCTCACAACACGAATCTTTCAGGAGAAACAACACAGGTGACCGTGAGAAGGCCCTTCGGGTCATGCTCCAAGTTCTGCAGAGCTGTGACCACCCAGCCCCTGACATGTTTTGCCTGTGCGGGAGAATCTACAAGGACATCTTCCTGGATTCAGACTGTGAGGATGAAGCAAGTCGAGACAGTGCTATTGAGTGGTAAATCGCACACATACCTCTACAAAGAGCAGAATGACATAGGCCGAGGAATCCTGGTTTGTTCCATAGTCCCATGCATATGCCTGATTGCTGGCAGAGAAAAATGTTACAATAAATGTGATCTAGAAATTTCAGATTCCCCATTCCAAGCAAAAGCCATGAGAAACAGTGTTTGCTGCTGCTTATACTTGTCTCATTCATGACACAAGGATGGAGCTCAGCACCCATTTCTAGCATCTTCTAGAATTTTGTCCATCATCATTGGCTGTTATCTTGCCAGTGAGCTCTTCTTACTGGCCTGCTTTTATTCAACAAATGTTTATTGAGGACTTATTTTGTACTAGAGACTCTTCTAAATAAGGGATGTAGACATAAATTCTTGACCTTAGGGACTTTAACTGTAAGGGAAGCCAGACAAGCAAATAAAATGTACAAAATGTCAGCTGATGGTAAGGAGAAATTAAGTAGTAAAGAGGAAAGAAATGCTGGGGGACTGGCCTATTAGTTTAGTTTGCTTTCTTTTAGGGGTGCTAGAGATTAAGCCTTGGACTTTGGGCATGCTAGGCAAGTGCACTACCATTCAGCTCTATCTCCAGTCCCCAGTCTGTGATTTTAAATAGTGAAGGGAAAGATGTGAAGGTGGTGAGGGAATAGGCTTCACATACTGCTATGGAGAAAGTGTTCCAGGGAGAGGAAACACCAAGGGCAAAGATGCTCAGGACAAAGCATATCAGACACATTCAGAGGTGGTGAGGAGCAGGCAAAAGAAGGGTGGTATGAAACGAGAGGAAAGGATGATTTTTTTACTCAACATGGGAAGGGACAAAATTAGAAGGTTCCGAATAAGGACTGATGAGATCTGACATGCATTTTGACAAGAAGTATTCTCATGATTAGGCAAAGAATGTATTTTAGGTCCCTGATATGGTTTGCTATATAGCAACTATATAGTTAATGGCTTCAAATAACAGATATTTTTCAGGCAATTTCTTTGCTAGCTTCATTCCTAAAGTCGAAGTCAGCTAGAATGGAAGTCATTTCTTTTCCCTACAATATGGCTTCCAATTTCATCCTTTGGTTCTTTATCTACCTAGACTTAAGCTATTGGGTAATGTTTAATTCTTTTGACTCACCTGTTTTCCTATGCAGTCAGTTCCCATTTCAGTCCTTTGGTGAGTGGTTAGGCAGAGCTAGAAAATCCATCGTGACCCTATGCAAATTTGGTAGCTGATGTCGACTCTTGATGGTATGCTTCAGTTCTCTACTGTGTGTGGTTCTAATCCTGATAGATCACCTTTCTTAGCTAGTAGGCAGCATTCAAAGACAATGACAGTAGGAACTACAAGGCTCTTGGAATTCAAGTTTAAGGACTCACTTGAAGTCACTTCTATCACATTTTATTAAAGCAAACCATATGGTCTGCACAAATCAAAGTGATAGAGAAGTGTGTCCTTTCTCTTGATGAGAGAAATGGCAAAGTTGTATTGAGAAGAGAAGAATTCGTGATCTTTAACCAGTGCAGTGGTGGCTTGAAGGACAGTACGATGCACATGGTAAGATTTAAGAGCCTGGATATACCTTGAAGTGAAACCAAGAGTCCACATTATCTATTATCACTAGAGGAGCTCTTGTTCTTTGCTCTTATTTATTTCTTACTATTTGCATTCCTTCACTCTCTTCCTGTCTTCTCCTCTTTTTCTTTCCTTTTCCTTCCTTTTTTCCCCATCTTTTTTCACAATGTATGGGACTTTGTCTTCTGCAGCCTCCTTTCTGTCCACATAAACTTTTCAAGGAATCCTACCCTTTCCAATACCTTACAACCCTTACATGGAAACCTATCTTCTTCTCTAGGCTATGGTCCCACATCTCCTTCCTTTGCTCACCCATTGTACTTTAAAGTGGTGTTAGTATTTAAGAGTTGCCATGGTGAAGAATGAAAGTCATTTCTTTTCCCTACAATATGGCTTCCAATTTCATCCTTTAGTTCTTTACCTACCTAGACTTAAGCTATTGGTTAATGTTTAATTCTTTTGACTCACCTGTTTTCCTGTGCAGTCAGTTCCCATTTCAGTCCTTTTGTGAATGTTAACCTTGCTTTTTGCCAATCCTTTCCCATTGCCATCACTTCTAGTCACTTTTTAAAAGCCAGGTATATTCTAAAAGTAGATCATGTAGGCACCCTGTTTAGTATCTCTTAATTCATCCTTTAGAGATTTTTAAATACTCTTCCTAAAAATCAGAATCCACCATGGATTCCCTACTCTCTAATTTATAAAGAAAAGTCAAACTCGTAGGTTACCATTGCAGATGTTCTGAAACTTTGTCCAGTCTACCTCCAGTCCTGGTTTCTACTACATGACTTGTGTTCAACTGAACTAAAGTTCCTAGTGAGCTTAGAAAGTTCCCTTCTCTTCCTTCTACTTTGTATGTTGCAAGCCATTTTTTCTCCAAATCATGGTTATGTTTCTGACCATCTTCTTGCTGCTATATCTCAGGTTTCTAGAGGGCTATGTTTTCTGTGAACTGCTCTAGAGTTAATTATATGTGGTGTTATGTTACTTCTCACCTTCTTGCTTGCATTTGTATTAGTTACATATGCATTTTTTACTTGAAACAGGATATGTCTATATAGCCCAGACTAGTATCAAACTTAGTTCCTCTTGCCTTAATTTCCTGAGTGCTGGGATTATAGACAAGTACCATCATGTCTGGTTCTAAGCTGTATATGGATCTTACAAGGCAGGGACTTACTTTATTAGTGTTTAATCCCAAGTATTGCCTAATGCACTGTGCAGTCAAGAGGAGTGAGTTGGGGTTTTGAAGGGAAGTTAATGTTTGCTGAAGTTAAAACAGTAAGCTGTGTTGCTATTTTAGTGATCAAGAATTCTGCCCTCAGGTCAGGAAATCACTGCCTGTGGCTCCGCCAAGAAAATTACAGGAGTTTCTTTCCACTGACTCCAGAAGCTAGTGGTGCAAAGTACAGGAGCAAATGCAGCTTAGTTTCTTGATCATAGTATATTTATTCTGGAGGAGACATAGATTCTCAATTATAGACGTGGAGTCTGAGGCTCAAAGAAGTGGGTGTCTAGTCCAAGATCATAGAGATAGATGGTTAGTGTCAAATCTGGGTGTAAGTCTTTCTTGGAGTTTAAATCATTTGTGTCCCTGAGTAAGACTTATTTGATTTATGGAGAAGGTGTACTGAGGTGTACCATATCTAACTGAGATATGGACCTCCCACTGTATCCCAGGCTGGTCTTGAATTCATGGCCATCCTCCTGCTTCAGCCTTTGGTGTGCTAGGATTACAGATATCAGTCAACACCATGCCCACCTTCAGTATGAAAAAAAATCCAGTAGAATATGAAATTTTAAGTGCTCAAAATATCTGGGAGTGGTTAAAGTGTTGCAATCTTGTTGAGCAGAACAGAAAAGACTCTCTTGGTCACTGGTCTGTCTGGTGGTATCTGTGTTGATGCTCCACAGTTCATAAAGCCACATTTTAACTGACTTAAATGATTAAGAACTAATATTAAATTGCTAAATTCTCATAACACATGAATGGTAAAGTCACTCCAGGGTTGCAGATCCCTGGTGTTAACTGTGCTGCTCACACTTATAGATATTTTTGTGTTCCCATTTCACTGGTTTGAATCTTTTTTCTTCATCATAGTAGTCATAGAAGAGAAACTTTTTATGAATAAAGAAGAGAGTTAGAATGGGACTGTCAACATTTTCCTGTAAAAATGCCATTTTTGTACTTCAGTCCTTATATTATGGAAATATCCCTACTCTTTACCTTCCTTGTATCTCAACACTAATAGCTACTGGGGATCTGAGATTCTGGTATTACCTTCATAGATGAAAAAGTGATTTATGAGTAAATAAATTGCATGCCAAGAAATAACCCACAGTCGATACCATTCCTATGATGTAGAAATATTTAGTGTACACCTGGAATTTAATTCGAACATCAAATTGTGGATGTCTTTGGGGGAATAGGTTTATAATGAATTTTAAATTTCTTTTGTTTGTCATAATATGATTTCTATATTTGTCCAATAACCATGGTTTTTCTAATTAAAATATAGGTCTGAGGAAGAAATGTTAAAATTTTGCAGTGTGAATTATGTGTTGCTATTACTTTTTCAAAGTTATTGGAAGAGTTGCTGCTCTTCATCAAGGTGAAGAGAAGGAACTATCAGAACTATCAGAGTTACATTAGGAAAATAAATATTTCATGAGAAGGTAGTCTGTACCATTATCTACACATTTCTGTTCTGATACAATAAAATAATGTAAGAATTTGGTGGTTCTATAATTACAGGTATCGCAAAGGATTTGAACTCCAGTCGTCGCTTTATTCGGGAATTAACCTTGCAGTTTTGCTGATAGTTGCTGGCCAACAGTTTGAAACATCTATGGAACTGAGGAAAATAGGTAAAGTTGTTTATTATTGCAGATGTGGATACTTTAATAACATAGTTTAGTATTAAAAGTATGGTCAAAGAGCTATTGTTATTTTTTCAGAAGGAACAAGTCTGTTGCTTTCTAATAGCACAGCTGAGATAACCATTAAAATAAGTTCCTGCTTGTCCGGTACCTAAAGGATTGCATAATATATATGGCAAAAAACAGTGAGGTATTTCACAACTATCTAAAATTCAAAATTTTAAGGTGTTCGACTGAACAGCTTGTTGGGAAGAAAAGGGAGCCTGGAGAAAATGAACAATTACTGGGATGTAGGTCAGTTCTTCACTGTCAGCATGTTGGCCAGCGATGTTGGCAAAGCTGTCCAGGCAGCAGAGAAGTTGTTCAGACTGAAACCTCCAGTCTGGTGAGTACCATCTATGCCTTGTCATTACTCATCCCCATATCTGTATTTGTTCTAAAATGTTTGTTCAAAGAAGAAGGGTGGAAATTCACCAGAATAACAGCTGCTGTTTCTTCTGACTTCATTAAAGAATCTAGGGCAGACATAACAGCTCTGAGGGCTCACTGGCTTTATGTGAGGGCAGGTGTACACACACATGGAAGGCATCCCTGCATTCTCTGTCCCTGAGAATAGACTTTCAGCCCTGTTTATTTCTTTAATTTGTCAGTGAATTCAAAAGCAAAACACAATTTGGCACTAGTATATGTGATGCATTTATGAGAAAGCATATATCAATGCTAAAGAAGCACTAGAAAACCAGCAATAAGAGTTTGGTCCATAAAATGTTTCACAGTAAAAGTTCTAGGTTAATAGATTATTCAGCCACTTAAATGTGCATGAAAGAATACTTAAAGACAAATATTTTTCTCATAGATTTTTTATTTATCATGGATTATCATAGAATGAAATGAAAAAGGCTGGGTATAGGATGTGTTTTATTTATTGATGGTTCTCAATATTTATTGTGCACCAGAATTATCTGTGTTGAGTAAAATACATATTGTAGTGTCAACACTCTAATCTAGTTCAGTAGGCCTATAAATTTGCATTTATAAAGTACAAACTGATGCAGCTGAGGACTACACCAAAACCCACTTTTCTATGTGATTTAATTTTAATGATAAATGAATATTTGCCTCATGAATCATAAGGAAAAGTCTGAGCGGGGTGGTCAAACCTGACTTCACTAACTCACAGAGTGTCTTTAGAGTTGTCATTACTTTATCAGTTGCTACAGTCTGATAATAGATACTCAGATATTTTCATAATGAATAATTAAGAGGGATGATGGTTATTTCAGGGAGATCACTTTATAGGTTCATCTGTTTCCTTTTTCTTTCTTATGTTTTCTGAGTTTCTAAAATTCACATCTGTTTCAGAATCAATATTCCTTATCTGAAATGTTCAAAATCATAATTGTCTCAGATATAGATGGGTTTTTTTAGAATATTTTCATAGACTTTACCAGTTGAACACCAGTAACTCAAATCTTAAATGCTTTAAAACCCAAAACTTTTTATTAGCATATGTTGACTATTCAGTGGGTTTTCAGTATGGCATTCTTATATGTGTATACTCATGCACTTTGTATCACATTATGCATTCCTATCCCTTCTGCTCCCTTCTGGTTCCCTTGCTGTTCTCAAGTAGTACCCCTTCTATTTTTCAAATCCTAAAAAAAAAAAACTTTTACATGATACAGTGCATGTGTGGAGGTTAGAAGAAAATTTTCAGGAGTTAGTTCTTCCCTACTAACCTGTGGGTTTCAGGAACTGAATTCAGGTCATTGAGCTTGGCAGCAAGCACTTTTACCTGCTGACCATCTTCCCAGCCCTCCAATTTTTTTAAGCCTAAATTTTCCTATAGAAGATAAAACACATAATTTTTCTTCTAGAGTTTGACTTATTTTGCCTAACCTATTAGTATTTATCAGTTCCATCCATTTTCCTGCTAATAACACAATTTCATGTTTGATAAGACTCAATTGTATATGTGTTCATCAGTTGATGAGCACCTAGGCTAATTTCATAACCTGAATGGTGTGAATATTACTATGATGAAATAAATATGGGCACATAGGTATCTCTATTGTGTGCTGACTTGATTGCTTTGAAAACCCAGAACTTTTTCTTCTTTTGAATTTTTTATTCTTTGACACTTTCATACATCAATGCAATGAATTTCTGTTTCACCCCTTACTACCTAATCCCACCCCCCATCCTACTTCATACTTTCTGATTTTCAGCCTGTTTCCCTTCTACTTTCATGTATTTTTGCATGTGTGATCCACTGGGTTTCATCTGGGATGTCTATACTGGCAAGCACCTGAGTACTTGCTGGGGTGTGGATGACTTAACAGTTGAAAACCCTGAACTTCTTAAGTGCCAACAGGATACTCGGAAAGTTTGAATTTTGGAACATTTCAGATTTCTGATTCTCATATTAGGGATGTTCACCTTATACTTGCATACTTAACTAAAATTTTTCTTTTTTTTAAATTTTTTTTGTTATTTATTCAATTGTGCGTGCGTGCGTGTGTGTGTGTGTGTGTGTGTGTGTGTGTGTGTGTATGTGTGTGTGTGTGTGTAGAACCACCATGGACCTCCTCCACCTCCTCCTTGTTTACTCTGCCTGGGGATTCACAGGCTTCGCCCTACCAGGGCCAGAACCGCAGGCCGCCCTGCTTCCGCCCGGCGTCTATATGTGGGGTCTAGGATCCAAACTCAGGACCTTCTGCTTGCAAGGCAGAGGCTTAACCCCTGAGCCACCTCTCCAGCCCCTAAAAATTTTCTTTTCATGATTCATGTCCACCTATTCCTTCTTACTTTCCATTTTAGAGCTTTTGGATTCCAGAGATAGGCATTTCTTCGATTATGCCTAGTTTGACCCCATTTTTTTCCCAATCTAGGGACTTAAAATTTAGTTCTTAAACCACATCAACCTTTGGAAGTTCTCTAAAAAATTAAAGCTCACAGGCTGAACCTCCAGTCCTCATAAAATGGTTGCTGTGTATACTGCCATAATATTAAGGTGCATTGATGTATTTGCACCACAAGGAGTTGACTACAAGAGAAGAAACCCAAGATTGGATCTATTCCCATTAAATCAGTAGCCGGACTGCACAGTGCGATACTTGTTAGAAGTCCCCAATCCCCAAGACTACTCTGAGATTTAGGATGTGTGGGAAAGAATCGCAGAACTGAGGAATGCTATTATACTCAAAGTTATGGCTTGTTACAATGAAACGATATAGATTAAATAAGTGATGGCAAAAAGGTTCATGGTTCAGTCTAGAGAAAACTATGTAAAACTTCCAGTTCTTGTCTTCTAGTGGAATCATATGTGACACTAGGCATGAAGTGTTACTAGCTGGGAAAGCTCCTTGAATCTTGTTGTATAGTTGTTCTCATTAGGGATGAATTATATGGTCATAGAATGTTCATGTGGCTTTTCTTAATACCTCAGGCTTCAACCTCTCCAGAGGTCAAACCGATAAGGTAAATGGTCCAAGATCTCCATCATATTTTCAGCATAAGCTGTCTGGCATGGCCTAAGGAACATGGTAAAAACACTTTGGCAGACAGGGATTTAAAATCATGTCCTAGTATCCAGAGAAGGACCAGATCTTTCTGTGGAATTTGTTGACTTTATATGACTAAGGCTTGGTGAGTACCCAAGAAAATCAACTGGAATTGGTTTACCTTTCTGGATAACTCCAGATTTTATCTTTAAAAACAAACAAACAAACAAACAAACATGATGCTATGAGATTTTCAGATGAACTATCCCTGTTTTAATACTAGAGAGGATGAGGCCACCCCTGCCTGGAAATTCTATTTCCAAAAGTTCAATTTGCTTGAAGACAGCAAAAATACAGACAGAGTCACTGCTTCATTACACAAAAGTCTATCGAAAGATTCTGTTTTTTAAAAAAGAGTAAAGACTGAATTTCAGATAAGCAGTTGCTGAGGATAAAAGAGAAAATGAGAATGGGTGGAAGTAGTTAGGACGAGAGTGGTAGTGATGGGCATGATCTCTTTCATGATTGCATTAATGGTAACACTGTACTGTATATTTGCAAGATGTTGTCATTGGAGTATATTAGGTCAAGAAGGTATGGATTCTGTCTGGATTATTCATTACAACTTCATGTAAATCTAAAATTACCTCATAAAGTTGTTTCACTAAATAAAAAGGCAGTGGGTTTTCAGTATTGTCCATTTTATAATTACTAATGATTCTGAGTTTGTTTGTTTTACACTTGCTTTCTAATTAGTAGGATTTGGGAGCCATGTATTACCATTGAACCTCAGCCAGGAAGCAATGAGCAATATGTAGTAAAATTGAGATTAACTCAAAGCAAAGTAAAAAGGAAGTAGGAGCAGTTCAGGATTATTCCCGAAGTCACTCTTGGACCTCCACAGGACACAGTGGCCTCTGATACACACACACCCACACACATGCAAAAATAAATAAAGTATTAAAATTGGGATTAAGCTCAGTGTTGATTTAAAAAGCCAATTTTTATATTTTTGGACTTATTTTTCCTACCATTTGCATTTCTTTTAAATGTCTCTGCCCAGTGGTGGTTTATGATGAACATAAAACAAATATGAGTTTAAATATATAAAGCTGTGGGAAGAAGCTTCTTTTAAAGGGGCTAGAATTAAATTCAGTTTCTTTGGAAATCTAATTTATTGGGTTTGTGATTTTTTTGTTTTCCAGGTATCTGCGATCATTAGTTCAAAACTTGCTGTTAATTCAACGCTTTAAGAAACCTACTAGTGAACATTCACCCAGACAGGAACGCCTTAACTTCTGGTTAGATATAATTTTTGAAGCAACAAATCAAGTTTCTAATGGACTCAGATTTCCAGTAAGATATGCTAAATCCAGTTTTGTTTGATTGCTTGTTTGTTTGGGGATACTAGGACTTAGTCCCAAGGTCTAACACATGCTAGGCAAGAACTCTACCACCGGGCTATATACCTTTTACTTAAGACAAACAAAAGAAACTAGAGATTCAATGCTTCATCGTTACCGAATATTCTTAAAGGAAGAATATTGTAATTTATAGTGGCCAGATAACAATCTCATGTGGAATCAGCACATGATAACCCCTGAGAAAAAGTTGAAAAAGACAGTCACTGAGAGTGATTTCATTCTCTCCAAGGACATTTGGAAATGTTTGAAGACATTTTTGATTGTTACCACTGGAGAATGAGGTGAGATTACTGGCATGGACCCAGTAAGTTAGAGACCAAGGAGGTTGCTAAATATTTCGCAATGCATAGGAAAGATCCTCCACAATAAAGAATTATCTAGCCCAAAGTTTGAATGGGGTCATGAAGAGGAAATCCTCATCTAAAAAGTTGCACATGGGATTTAAATTTGTCTCTTACTTAGCTTCGGTTTGCCTCTAGTGCCACTAATTAATATATAAAACTACTGAACAAAAGAATTGCTTTTGTCTTTTTCATTGAGCTTTTGTTTCAGTTTTATGGCCATCTTACAAATAGTCATAAGAAGATATCTAATTATCCTAGAAATTAAACAATAATTGTTTCATATTTATGCCATGAGACTTTCTGAATATGTGGTTTTCAAGAAGTTCATTGAACACTTTTGATAAAAGTAGAGTTGTTAAAAAAAGCCAATACTAAAAAACAGTGGATTTGTTTTAAATGATTATAATTATCTATGGCAAATACATTTTAAAATCTTCTATTTAATTTTGAAATATTTCAAACCTGAAAAGTCCAAATCAGTAATGAAACAGAGAGTTTTGTAAGCTCTGTTCAGGTTTAGCAATGTTAAACATGTTGCTTTGTTGGGGGAGATTTATTCCCTCTTCTGATCTTTCCACCTGTCCCTTTTCTCATTCTTTTCCTGCCCTTTTCCCTTCTGTGCTGTCAACCAACTAACCCCTTCCTGTTGGAAACATCACTTACTTTTCATCTTGCTGTATCTTTATACACTTAATACCTGCTGACTCCCCAGTCTCCTTCTGATTTCTTGCAAATACTGTGACCTCCTTTTTTTTTTTTTTTTTTTTTTTTTTTTTTTTTTACCACCTCAGGGAAGTCTTTCTTGGCTTCTCTGTGTAAAGAAGCTCATCTCCCTCCTTTGCCTAATTCTTTTGCAATACTGTGTGGTTCCAATCTGTGTGTTTGCTGCTCCATGTGCCTCTTCAGAGCACAGTCCTGCAGACAGGGACTTACATGCCTGCTGTGGGCCTGACATAGTTGTTCCTCAATATTTGTAGAGTAGAAATCTCACCACCTCTTCAATGAGTAGAGTAAGCTGTTTTAGATGGCTAAGAAGCTGCTTTTATTTTAGGTTCTGGTAATAGAGCCGACCAAAGTGTACCAGCCATCTTATGTGTCTATCAACAATGAAGCTGAGGAAAGAACCGTTTCTTTGTGGCATGTGTCACCCACAGAAATGGTAAGGAGAAAAAAGTTATGAATTGATTTTTCTTTTGTATTATTCAATCATTGATTTGATTCTCCTGTTCAAAAACAGGAGAGGTTATGTGATAGTATTAGAAATAACTGGCACCCAGGCTTAGCTTCTGAATTGTGACATTGTAAAAGATGTAATCACAGATGAGATGAAAGAAGGGAGATTTCTCAATTTTTATATGTGATGTCTACATGAGAGATGTGTCCGGTGTATGTGAATATGTAAGTAGACATGTATGTTTATGTATCATAGATGTAGAACAAGTACAGGCTTCTTGTTTTTTTTTTCTTCAAAATTTGGACCATACCAAAGTAGATAAAGGATAAACAGAGAAAGTTCCTCTGTATTTTTCAAACCTTGACCCCAGCCCCATTGGTGGATATTCCTACATTGTTTCTTCAAACTTGTTGTGTGCATAATGTACATATATGACATAACTATATGTAGACATTTTTCACAATGATATGATCATGCAGCATGTATTTATTCTTTTCCAACCTACTGTAGTACTTTCATGCATCATGGACAGTGTTTTACATAGCATACACTGATCCACCTGATTTTTAAAAAGTCATATTCTTTATGTTTCCATATAATATTGCTTATTTTCTGATATGGTTGAGTGCACTTTATTTCACAACTTTCTCACTGGTGCATATTGGTATCCCCCATTTTTCACTCTTACCAGTATCATGGCAGAATATTACCTTATGGCTCAACCCTCCTACACAGAGCAGAGATAGGCTTGCTGGATGCAAGGATGCATATGTTTAAAACTTTGATGGTTATTAACAAACTTAAACAAGATCAATTTATATTCAAGCCAACAGTACAAAAGATGAGAGACTGTAATTGCCCGTTACAGAGATTATAGTAATGCTGGGTCTTTTGTTTCATGGTAATAGAGATATTTTCATCTCTTCATCTTTATTCATCAGATTTTTTTCTTTCATAAATTTTTTCAGTAATAAAGTACACAGTACCTGTGACAAGCACATTAGATAGATTTATTTGCTATACATGTGTTTCCATGGAGTATGGGGAGACTTCTAACATTAGCTTGACAAAGGAAGACTATTATTCTTCCTAAAAGTAAGAATGTGAATGATTGCTATAATCAAGCAAAGTAATCAGTATTTGCACAAATAAAATGCAACACTGTAGAATAAGCAGGGACTTAAATTTATATCAGAAACTATCAGATATAGCATAGTCATATCTCAAGTGAAAGCCTCTCGTTTCATCTAATATTTTACATTGGGACAATCTCCTTATTGATAATAAAGCTAGCTATTTGTGATGATGGATTACCATGGTGTACTTAGTTTTCCCTGAACTGTTTATATGAAATGTTTGAGTGCAAAGAGAGAAATTAAACTCATCATAAAACATTTGCATGGCATTCATACACCTACAGCTTTTTTGAAAATGCATATATATTTAATTTAATTTGCTTGTTCATTGTTATTTAACCTGTTATCAAAATATAGGTTGAGCCTCTCTAATCTGAAAGTCACAAGTCTGAAATTCACTATTCAAAAAGTTTTGGATTTTGGAGCATTTTATGTTTGAGATAAAGAGTGCTCAACCATTAAAATCCATGAGCAGTAGAAAAGCAGTGAAAGTGAACAGCAATGGCCAGCCATAATGTAGTGTACTGGCAACCTAGCAAGATTCAATCACGCCAACCTAATCTCTCCCTATTCTAAGGCTTTGGGAATCTCTCTGAAGTGGGAGAACCTAAAGATGGGAAGGTTTACTGTTGGACAAGACATTCTAGTCAAAGCAGGACTGCTGTATCTAGGAACTCACTGCAGTGATACTTGTCTTACCAGACCTGCATAATGACTGACAGACCAACATGCCTCCATAGACTATAGAGGAATATACAGTAGAAATTGGGGACTAAAGTTGGATGAATGAAGAGAAATGCCCCTATCAGTGGGGTGGCTTGAAGAGAGGCAACTTCGTAAGCTACAAGAGGTTTGAACTCCAATGAGGGAACCCTGGGGTCCATAGAAGCAGACAGGCAGGTGGGTGAGAGGGAGTGGGATGGACTGATGAAGGGAAGGGAGAGGTAATGGGAGGAAGAAGATGGAGGGAAGCAGGGATGAGTACTCAAGATGCTTGTAGAACTAGAAAAATAAAATCGATGGCAATATTATAGAATTTGAAAAAGTACAAAATTAAAAACACTTCTGATTCTGCCCATTTCTCATAAGGGCTAGTTAATCTGTATAATATAAACGTGGAAATCTACCAACTTGGCCCACTTTATTTCAATCTTGCAATGGTTACTGGCTTGAAATAAAATTTTTCATAGGTGTGCATAGCATTTCATTAGTTGTACATATTGTACCTTGTATATGCTATTAATACGAAATGGAAATGAAACATATGAGTAGCAAATGCTAGGTTTTCCTGGCTGATGAAGTGTTTGGTGCAAGTTCTTACACCTGTCAGAGGAAATGTCAGAGAGAAATATAAATTTCCTTTTCTTTGAGAGGAATCCTTACATTTGCTTTCACTTATGGTTTTAAAATTTCTGCAGATTGTGAAAAGCAAGCAGAATTGCATTTTTTTCCTGGTGGGTTATGTATGGATGATAAGAAGAGAATACACATATGCATATATTTGACTTGTATAATACCCTCGCAAAATTGTTTATTGAGGATTCAAACTCATTGGAAGTAAAGTGGCAGGAATGAACTAAGAAATGTTGAACAACCAATGTCCTTAAGGTGTTGCCGAATCCCCCACGGGGCCAGCCGCCAGGGAAGAGGGGAAACGGTGGGGGCCTCGTGGGCGCGAGGTGAAGGGGATAGCTGGCGACGGGGTCACCACCCAGACCCCGGGAATCAGGCGAGAAGCAGGCAGAGAACAAGTTTGGGGCAGAACTCCCCTTTATTCAGGAAGTGTTTGGGCTTATATAGGGCCAGGGTCCAATCAGGTGTTGCTACCTCTCCGTTCAGGGGGAGGGGGAGAGCAGCTACCAATGATTTAGCTGTTTACTAGGTGTCCAGGTTAGATGGCCGCTTCCCATTGGTTGTTCATTCCCCCTTCCCATTGGTTGTTCATCTCTCTTTCCTATTGGTTGTTCATCCTCCTTCCCATTGATTGTTCACCTCCCCCTTCCCATTGGTTGTTCATCCCTCCATTGGTTGTTCATCCCTCCTTCCCATTGGTTGTTCATCCCTCCTTCCCATTGGTTGTTCATCCCTCCTTCCTATTAGTTGTCCATTCCTCCGCCTGCATGCTTCTTCAGCCCAGACTAGGGCCTCCCCGGATCGGTAGTGCCACACTTAAGGTATGGGCTAATTTGTGTTGATTGCTGATTTCTATGGCATATAAAATCCCAATAACCAATTTCAAACAATCTTAGGATATTCAAGTGTATTTTTGTTATACTTCAAGTTATTTTCTACGATTTTGGTAGGTTGTTGTTAATAGTCTTTGACTTTTCTGAAACTGAATTTTAGGCATTTCTTTTTTTTAAGTTTTTTTTTATTTATTCATTGTACATGTGTGCGTGTGCGTGTGTGTGTGTGTGTGTGTGTGTGTGTGTGTGTGTGTGTCGAACCACGGACGAATTCGGGAACCACCATGGACGCCTCCATGGACGCCTCCACCTCCTCCTTGCTTACTCCTTCCGGGGATTCACAGGCTCCGCCCTACCAGGACCGGAAACGCAGGCCGCCCCCGCTTCCACCTGGCGTCTATACGTGGTATCTAGGATCCGAACTCAGGACCTTCCACCTCCAAGGCAGAGGCTTAACCCCTGAGCCACCTCTCCAGCCTCTTTAGGCATTTCTTTTAAGTAAAAAGATCAGGAGAGGGAGTGGCAAGAGGGAGAGCTTTGAAAATTGGGTCTTGGGACACAGTGAAACCTGTTAGCTTTTTATTGTCATAGTAGTCTAGCTGCTCAAACAGCCCTATCTCAGTGTCTTAACCTGAGAGAACTTTGTCTATGTCTCCTGTGGTATCTAGGCTGGCAGGGGCCTTATTTCATCTTGTAATAGCTAAGTAAAGACAAGTTGCAGGATTGCTATCATGATTTTTTTAAAGAAGGAAAAAAGCAGGATAGGGACAATTATCTGTCGGTCTATCTATCTATCTATCTATCTATCTATCTATCATCTATCTATTGACAGGGTCTCATTATATATTATAGTCCTGGGTGGCTTGCACTTGCAATTCAACTAGTCCAGGCTTGAGTTTGTGGTAATCCTCCTACTTTGGTCTCCCTAGTGCTGGTATTACAGTCAGGTGTCCCTATGCCCAGCTGCCATTGAGGTTTTTAATGGAGTGGACCTGCAAGTGGTGTACATCATTCCTGCCCACATCCTGTTGATCCGAAATCTGCCATATGGCCTCATCTAATTGCAAGGAAGACTGGGAAACTTGGTTTATCAGTGTGCCTTAGGAGAAAATGAAGTGAAGATTAATGATTTCTGCCAGTTGTGCTTCTCCAAACAATTTTACAAACCATTCAACTTAAATGTGTTGTTCCTAGCCTGTTTTAAAGTTTGCTTGCCGTGTTGACAGAGAATGAATGACTGTCTACTATGTATTTTTATCTACTTATTATTTCTATCTGAAGTTAGGGTGCTTTAGATTTATATTGTTTGTCTTAAACTGGATTTGAGACACAAATGAACTTTTATGTCAGAAAATGTTTTGATGTTGTAGATTAAGTATAGTGCTCTAACCCTAATCACTATTGAAAATTAAACAGCAGAAATGATTGACGATAAAGTGAAACTAGAAATAATCCTTTTTGTTAAAATCGAACTACTGACTTCTGTCTTTGATATTTGCAGAAACAAATTCATGAATGGAATTTTACACCCTCCTCTATTAAGGGAATAAGGTAAGAATGGAAGAGAAAATTTAACTATTTTAATACATATAGCAATGGTATTTAATGTGCTTTAATGTTTCTATTTATTCAGAGCATGAGTTTTTCCTGTGTGCAATGTTCCTATTTTGAACAGAACCTAAAATAGGCGATTTTCTGTTTTGTTGCCCTAGCTGAGGTTCATAATGTGCTGCTAGTAAGAGCCTCTTGGCTCGTTACAACAGAATAGCTTTTCTCATACCCAGCAGAAGAAGCTCTCTGTGTCTCAAACTTGTGGGAAAAAAAAGTGTTCCATCTATTGACTGAAAAAAGTATAATCTTGAGAAGAGTTACTTGCTCCTAATACTTGCGTGAGGTCTCCCAGACAGAGCACTGGAGAGAAGGGTACTGTTCTTTAGGGAGGCAGATGGTATATTCCAAGAAGTGTGCCATTTTGTTTTTGGGATCAGGAATGGTAGCCTTTTATAGCTTTTTAAGCCTTAAACAAGGCTAACACACTTCAACTGCCCTCATCAATTTCTTGGCACATCCAATGATGGGAATAGCTCTGAAGTACATGCGATTTTCTCTTTGCCTCGTGACATTGCAAAAATTACCAATCTCCCCAGGTCTCAGTTTCTCCTGTATTTTAATCACTTCAGGAACTTGAATTACAGCTTTCTGTTCTTTCTCTTAATTTGTTGCTGAGGCCACTGGATGAACCTGTAGTTATCTCCAGACCCAGCATGATCCTGTCTTGAGCTCATTAGTGTTTAAATGGAAATAATATTCATATGGTTCTAAAGAATGAAAAGTAGGGGCTGGAGAGGTGGCTCAGGGGTTAAGCCTCCGCCTTGCAGGCGGAAGGTCCTGAGTTCGGTTCCTAGATCCCACGTATAGACGCCAGGCGGAAGCGGGGGTGGTCTGCGCTTCTGGTCCTAGTAGGGAGGAGCCTGTGAATCCCAGGGCAGAAGGAGGTGGAGGCGTCCATGGTGGTTCGCGAATTCGTCCGTGGTTCTACAGACACACACACACACACACACACACACACACAGACACACGCGCACGCACATACACACACACATGCGCACAGTTGAATAAATAATAATAAAAAAATTTTTAAAAAAAGAATGAAAAGTAAATTAAGTACAGAGTAGAACATTTGGATAATATTGTATGGAAACCACAAGGTAATAAAAAACATTAAACATTTTCAAGAACGTATTACTTGGCAATGAAGTTGTACAAGAACATGTAGTCAAAGAACTTCTGTTTATTATCTTCTCATAGACATACCTCTAGCTGCATTTGAACCCTCAGTGGCTCGTCTGTAACTTACAGTTTGTTTTATATCAGTGAATTATCACAATTATTATCACTATTTCAGCACATTGTCTTTGTTTCATCTGTTATTGTCAAGAGTAATCTAAGACGTTTTAGTTCTGTTGAGAATAAAAGGCAGAAGAATCCTGATTTTGAGGCTAATTAAGGCTACATAGCAATTTTAAGGCCACCCCAAGTTCAGAACAGTTAGACCCTATCTCAGAAAGAAAAGTTTCCAATCAAAAGAAGAGATGACTTAGAAGGGGCCAGATAAAGTGGCTTCATTTATCTGGAAAGCTAATTGTAAGTGATGACCTGGCCCGATTCTCCATCTGGTAGAATGAAGGCCCAATGTGAGTAATGAACAGTCTAAGAGTAACATCTATCAAAAGATGGAATATGATAACTTCTGTTACTGTATGTGTCTAGGTGAGCAAGGTGTTGCTTGTTTGAGACAGGGAACATTGGGTAAAAGTAGACCAGTTTACCTTTATAGACCTTTCCTGAGATGTAGTGTCTATTTCTGTTTGTGATCACACATACTATGTCCTTTGATGTTATAATAATTTTTTCAAAAATACCTTGCCTGACTGTTTCTGTAAGTTTACTTCTAGAGGGCAGAAACATCTCAATATCTTTTTCTAATACCTATATACTTTGCTTTGTACTGAATAAAAGGAAGTTCTTAATACATGTTAGCTAAATTCAGGGGGGAAATACATTGGCCAGATAAATGTCCCAGGTGTTTTAAGTTTCATAGAGGAATAAAAGGAAAATTGTGGGTGTATTTGCTAAAAGATTAATGAATCAGGGACTTGTAAAATGAAAGAAAAATCTGTTGGTACATATTTTCTAAAACAATTTGCCATCATAACTTACATATAAACATCCTTATATTTTGAAATTTTACAGCTTATCTAAATTCGATGAAAGATGTTGTTTTCTTTATGTCCATGATAATTCTGATGACTTTCAAATTTACTTTTCCACTGAAGACCAGTGCAATAGGTGAGTAACAGCTAATTCAGGTATTTGTGGTCTGTTTATGGCACATCATTTTTAAATGACTTTGTTGTGAAAAATACTTGCTTTACTATACTATCTTTCTTGACTTTTTCATTACTTTTTTGCCTAATTATACAAGCTCAATAGGTATCCCCTTCTCCCTCCCCCTCCCTTCTCCCTTCCTCCCTCCCCCTCCCTTCTCCCTTCCTCCCTGTTGTCCCCCCATTCCATTCTCTCCCCTTTCCTATTCCTCCTCTTTCACCCCTTTTCTTTTCCTCCTCCTCTCTTGGTGCTTCCTGCCCTCTCCCTCCCATCCTCCAGAACATCTGTTTATGTGGGCACTGAATTTCCTTCTGAGTCATCTACACTAGTGAGGGCTCAGGACTCAGTGGCATAGCTTGGGGCCCCTTCTCGGGCTGTCCACTAGTATGGGAACTCTATTATGTCTATTTAATCCCTTGCCTTTAAGGATCCTACTGCCTAAAGCCTTCTCCCCTGTGATTCATGCTAGACTTTGGGGGTTTGTTGACATGTCAGCCATTGTGCAGGTCTGGCAAGGTTCAATCACATTGTGGCTATATCCTGGCTGCTGCAGCCCTGACTTGTGTGGAGTATCTTGCATATCGTTGGTCCTCCCCATCTTTAGGCTCTTACAGTCTTGCCAACCCCTCTTCCCCAAGGTTCCCTGAGGGTACATTTGATTGTACAGACATTTTATTATTTGATCATCAGTTCAAGGGCATGTGAGATGCTTCTGTTTTTTGGCTGTTAGGAATTTTGCTTCTGTATGCATTCGCATACAAGATTTGTGATGATATATGCTTTTAATTTGATGGCCTCAAAACACTCGATCTTAAGGTAGCTATATTTAACCTTTTGGGGAACTACCAGACTATTTCCCAATTTTACATTTTTATTAGTAACATGTGAGAGTTCCATTTTTTCCACATCCCTGACATTCATTGTCTGTCCTTTTGGTTACAGCCACCCTAGTGGGTGTGAGATGGAATCTCACTGTGGTTCTGGTTTGCATTTCCTGGGTGATAATGATTCTTAAACATCTTTTCATGTGTTTATTGGACATTTATATATCATTTTTGAAGAAATATCTGTCCAACTCCTTTGCCCAGTTAAAAAATTGACTTTATATTTTGAAAAATACTGAATGCTATAGTGACATCTTCCAAAAAAACCTAAGAATTTCCACAAATTTTTACTCAGAATTTCTCCTTATTAATCCTTTGTCACATTCATTTCATATTATTTCTATATGCATATTTTTTGAACTTATGAAAAGTAAGCTTCAGAAATAATATTGCACTAGCTCTAAATTTCTCAGTATATTAAAAACAGGGAGTGTTCATATATCAAATCATTATCTATTCAGTAATAAGGATTGATAAATTACTGTGATCTAGAAATTACATTTAAATTTTACCTACTATCTCCCTAATATCCTTTATAGGAAAGACAAGTTTCTTTGCCTTTGGTTTACAGGCCAATCCAGGATCCCATGTTGCATTTAGTCATTTCTGTATAACAGTCTCCTTTCATCTTGAAGCAGCCATCATCATCCCCCCCCCTTTTTTTTTTCTTTCCTACTTTATACCTCCAAAGAGTTATATAATGTAGTCCTTTGATTTGGGTTTGTTTCCCATAATTATATTTGTGCTACACAGTTACATACACATAATGTATGTGCCACATACATTAGAAGGAATAATACAAAAGTGATATTGCATATTACTCAGTGTCTCATTGTCAGGGAATACTCGGTATCCTTCTCTCATTCCTGTTGATGCTAACTGAGATCACTGGTGAAAGCTGTGTTTTCTAGGTTCATTTACTTTTAACAAAGTCGTCTTTATCCCATGCACATGTGGTTGTGTGTAGGGCATGTGTATACAAAAGGGCATTTGAATGTACATGCCTGTGGAGGCCCAAGAGTTACATTGGAAATCATCCTAGATTGCTCTGCCTCCTTATTAACTCTGCTCTGGGCTTTCCCAAGCTCTGCTTTCCAGGACTGGAATCACTAACTGCTGCCGTATCCACCTGGCATTTTTATGTGGGATCTGGGGATCTAAACTCAGGCCTTTTTGAGACAAAGTCTTTAACCACTGAGAAAGTTCCCAGCCCAAGCCCAGGTTATTTATCTTTTTTATTATGAGTTGCTTATATATTCTGCATGCAAAGCTCTTACTAGATACAGTTTGCTAAGACTGTCTCTTGTTCTGTGAGTTGTCTTTTCACTCTACTGATAGTATCACAACACAAAAGATGCTTTAATTCTGATAAAATTCATCCTTTTTTCTCTTATGTTTTGCACTTGGCTTCATATTTTAAAAGGGTTTGCTTAGTCCCAAGTGTTGGATGATTCTTAGCTTTCTCGTAGGAAATTTTATACCTTAGGTCTCATATTTAGGACTTTGATCCATTTATTTGTTTTTAATATAGTGTAAGATAGGCATCTAGACCCATCTCATGTAGATATGAGATTTTCCTAGCATAATTTTTTGAAATTACTGTTGTTTTCTTTTGTTCTTGGAATTCTTAGAAAATCAGTTGATCATAAATGTAAGAATTTATTTCTAGACTCTGAATTTTAGCCCATTGATCTGTGTATCTTTATTTTTGCAAATACCACATTTTATTACTGTAGCTTTGAGGAAGTTGTAAAAGCAGGAAATGTGACTCTTCCAATTTTGTGCTTGTTTTTCGGGATTGCTTTAGTTATTGTAGGTGCTTACATTTCCATGTGAATGTTAGAATTATCTTGTTAGCTGCTGAAAAAAAACTAGGCAGCTAGATTTTGGACAGAAGTCCATTTGAAATACAGATCAGTTTGTGAACCACATTGTCTGGTTGTCTTTCTGTTTATTTAGTTTTCCTTAACTCCTTTCAATGATACTTTGTGATTATAGTGTATATTTATCAGATATATGCATAAATATTTTATTTTGATGATATTGTAAGTGGAACTTTTTAAATTTCAAAATGTACTTGGTCTTTATGTATTGGTGTTAACTTGGAAGTTTCCTGAACTTGTTAGTTCTAATAGTTTTAAGTCAGCTCCTTAGCGTTTTCTATCTAAGATCATTCCATCTGTAGACATAGCATAAGTGTTTCCTTTCCAACCAAGATGTCTTTATTAATTTTTATGCCCTAAATATCCTGGTTTGCATCTCCAATACAGTGTGAAATAGAAGTGGTAATAATAAACATCCTTTTCTTGGCCCCAATTTTAAGAAAAAAGCAATCAGTGTTTCCTTGTCAAGTAGCAGCCAGTTTTTCATATAGCCTCTCTATATAGCCTCTATCAGCTTGAATAAGTTTCTTTTATTCTTAGTTTGTACTATGTAATTGAGGAAATTTTAGCTCAGTGTGACTTGGACAATCATTTTCTCACAACATTTTTAGAGATTAAAGTGCCATGCTATAGATCCCTTGAGTCACAATCTACAGCTTAGTAATGAAAATGGCAGATATTTGGCAGAACATCCTTTTTATTACAAAATTTACCTTTTTGATCATCATTCAATACTTGATGCCTTTATATTGTATGTTTTAGTAAGCTTTAACTGAGATGTGTCATACATAAAGTATACAAAGTACACTTAAGTTTACAGTTATATACTCTTTTATATATATGTGTGTGCATATGTACACATACACATATTCATTTGCCCACCTTCTTGATTATTACCCCAGAACATGTCTTATATGTCATCTCACACATTAAATCCCCCTCTAATGATAATTATTTTAATTTTTCTCACCACGGTTATATATCTCTATTCTTGACCTTCAGATAGATAGAATTAAATAGTCTGGACTGTTCTGTTCTTCACATCTTTCCCTTAAAATTATAGCCTGAGATAACAGCTATCCTATTTGTGGCTCTTCATCCCATTTTACTTCTTGTGTTTCATTGCATGAGCATAAAACAATTTATGTTTTCTTACTAATGAACATTTGGATCATTTCCAGTTTGGAAATGTGATGAATAAAACTGCTACAAGCAATCCTATCCAATTTTTTTTGCAAGCATACACATTAGTTTATATTGAGTTTTTCCTCAAAGTGGAATATTCTTTTACAAGGGAGATTTATAGTCAGCTTTGGTTGATACTTTTCCAAGGTAGTTTCATGAATTTACACTCCCACTAGCAACGTATGAGAGGTCTGGTTGCTCCATATGCTTAGCAACAGTTAATATTATCTTCTGAATTTTATTCTAGTGAGTGCATATCATATGTCTCCTAAGAAGTCTGATTATCAGGTTTCCCAGTATTCAAATGTTAGGAGAAAAAAAGGTAGGATGCGTTGGGAAAAAATAATAATATAATGTTCTATGGAAATTATCCTGAAATTTACACAATTCTTCCCTGGCATCTTAAGAATTCTGAATAAAAAAAATTGTCTACTGGGACAGGATCATTCATATGGAAATAAAGAATAGAAAATAAAGACTACAAAAGGGACTATGCGACTCAGCATTTGAGAGAAATATTTACGGGTAATAGTTGGTGTTAGATTTAATTTGTGTCAACAGAGTAATATTGCTACTTCATGCATTTCCTTCTCACCCCTTCCTTATGAATTCTCACTGAATACTGCACTAACTATTGCTTGACAGGGGAAGATCTCAATATCCTTAGAACTGATTGGATCATGCCTGTAATGAATAACACAATGGATCATGCCTGTAATGAATAACACAGGGACTCATAAAAAATGATCTGCTAGTAGAAGAACTCACAAAATGAGTCTTGTGGGAAATTGAGGCCAAGAAGGAAATACTTAAAAGACACATAATAAAATTATTTACATTCCTAATGATTACTGATATGTGGAGGACTTTTAAAATTGTTTATTTTTATTTTTTTAATTTTTAAATTTTTTCAGTTGTGCATGTGCGTGTGCGTGTGTGTGTGTAGAACCACGGGCAAATTCGGGAACCACCATGGACCGCCTCCACCTCCTCCTTATTTACTCTGCCCTGGAATTCACAGGCTCCGCCCTATCAGGACCAGAAACGCAGGCCGCCTCAGCTTCCGCCCAGCGTCTATACGTGGGGTCTAGGATCTGAACTCAGGACCTTCGGCTTGCAAGGCAGAGGCTTAATCCCTGAGCCACCTCTCCAGCACCTAAAATTGTTTATTTTTATTTGATGCATAAATTTATACATATTTGTAGGTAATTATGTTACCAAAGGCTGGAGAGAATTTTTATTTAAGCAAGTATTATGTAGCATTCAAATCAGGGTAAATATTCTCTTCCTTACAATGTTTCATTTTTTATGGTGAAAACATACTAAATGCTTTCTAATAGCTTAAAATAAATATAGGACAATCAAGTGTAATGACTCCCTTTTATAATCCCAGCATTCAGAAGGCTGTGCTAGGAGGTTTGCTACAATTCCTAATCCAATCTAGGGTACTGAGGAAGAGATTCTATCTCAAGAAACTCAAGTAAAAATTTAAAAATATAGTACATTATTATGATTGATAGCCACCCTACTGGTACATAGAACACCCCAATACTTTGTCATCTATCTATATATCTGTCTGTGTATCTATCTATCTACAATAACCACTTACAACTTTGTTTATCCCTCAGTATCCCCTATTATATCCAGTCTTTGGTAGTCACCACTCTATTCTCAACTGAAGCCAGTCTGTCAAGGGGACGTCAATACTCCCATGTTTCTTGCAGTACCATTGATGTTAGTCAAACAAAGAAAGCAACCTAACTGGCTATCAAGTGATATGTGGATAAAAATAGTATGGTGCATATACAAATAAGGGGTTAAAGCTAAGTAATCTATGGATAGAACCTACATAAAAGAAGTGTTCAGTTCAAATAAAAGGGAAGCATTTCTTGTTGATTTCTACATACATGCTATATTTGGGAAGTGATGGGATCTTCGTTGCTAGAGGTGCTTAGGTATCTATGACCCAGCAATTTGTGGAGATACTAGCACATGAATTTTGGAACTAATTAGGTAGCTATTAAATTACCATGTCAAGTTAGGGAGTGGATTGATTGTTCTATGGCTTGAAAAAGGTTGGTTTGTGTTTAAGTACAATTCAATGTAAGATTAAGTTAAAGGTGAGGAGCAAAACTGATCCTGATTTGCTGTTGTGACATTTGCCATTATAGGTTTTGCTCTTTGGTCAAAGAGATGCTAAACAATGGAGTGGGCTGTTCAGTAGAGCTGGAAGGAGAGGCTGATGGAGATACCTTAGAGGTGAGTAACAGAAAATCTAGAACTTGGAAAAATTTCCACAGTGTGCCTTTGATGGTTAAGAAAATATTCCAATTTTCATGTAAAAATCCTTTAGTGAGTATATTTGAGAATACTTTTGAACTAGCCAGCCATGACTGTCCATGACATTAGGATGTTGTCATTCAGAATGTTTAAGAAAAATTAGGCCTTGAGTTACATTAAAATGTTCTTTAGTGCATAATTCATGAAAAGATTTTTCCTAAGTTAATTGTACTTATGAGAGTCAAAAAGGAACATTGGCTAGCTGGAAGCAAACTTCTGCATTTATATGTAAAAATGACTTTAGTTGTATCTGTTGTACCTAGTATATTAAATGTAACTGATTTTGAGCCATTTTAAAGAAAATCACATTATCTTAAGTTCTTTTGGGTAACACAGTTGTAGTCTATAACAACTACACCATTTTATGTGTATTTAAATCTTAGTTATTCAGATTTATAACTAATTCAAATTCTCCCAGTAATTACAAATTAATGAGAGTTTATTATACTTTGAAGTTAGACTGAAATGAATTTCTTGAGCTTTTCCTCAGAAAATATCAAAGAGATTGATTTTAATAATTGAATCAGGTACGAGAATTATTAGCTTAGAATCAAAGTTTGTTGTGGAAGTGAACTGACTGATATCCTTTGAAGGCAACAGATGCCAGACCAGGAACAGGGAAAGGTGTGAGATAAAAGTCTTTTATAAAGCAGCTTGATTTCTAGTTAAATCTGACAGTGATGGAGACCCTCCAGTCATCTTAATTGCTTCTTAATAGTCATGGATATCCTTAGAGGCAGATGGGAAGGGATATAACATACACACACACACACACACACATACACACACACTTCTGTGTATACAGTGGGTCATGCCAAATAACAGAAATATTGTTGCTTTCTCACTGCTTTAAATAATTGTTGCTTAGACTTCAGTCACCTTTGAATCAACTTGAATACAGCTGCATATGATGTTTTATTGTTGTTGTTGTTTAAGACATCTGCCCTTTGTAGCACAGACTGGCAAAAAGTCAAGATCTTCCTGCCTCAGCCTTCTAAATCTTGGATTATAGTCTTATGCCACTATACCCAGCTGGACCACAAAAGTTTTTGATGATAAGATTGGGAGAACAAAGTAACAATACTAATCGTTGATTATGTTTGCAGTATGTGCTGGATCTGTATGACTGAAAGAGGTGGTAGCTTCCAGTGTGTATACTCTATTAAGACAATGTTGACTTGTATTTACCTTTAATTCTTTCTTGGGCTATTGAAAAAGGAATGCTTCTGACAAGTTGATAAGGGATCATTTAGGAAGACACCTATTTTGTGGTACTTACATGCTTAGAAACAGTTTTAAATTACAGCATTAAAATGATGAAAAAAAATCTCCACAAGGTGAGCCAGGTAATTTACAGGTAAGACACATTTCCCGCTTCCTTGGATTCCATTTCGTAAGGTCATTTTGTAAATACATGAACAAATGTCGGCCATTATTAAGTGGAAATTGCATAACCTAAGAACTGTGTCTTGCTTGGCACTCAAATAATGCTTGTAAAGTTTTAAAACTTGTTGGATAAATTTTGAGTTAGCTACAAGTCATGTACTTTTTTGTCCTATTGTTTTACCTTGTTTAGTATGAGTATGATCATGATGCGAGTGGGGAGAGAGTTGTCTTGGGGAAAGGCTCCTATGGGATTGTATATGCCGGCCGAGATCTGAGTAATCAAGTACGAATAGCCATCAAAGAAATCCCAGAGAGAGACATCAGGTAAGTTGGGATGGCTCTCTATATTTTGCATTTGCTATCTTATCACATATGTCAGGTCCACCACTGATGGTGTGGAGGACTTAAAGATTTGTCCTGTGTCAGGAGAGTGATGTGTGGCTAGTTTGTAATTGTCAAAATTTCAAATTCCCTCTTTGTAAAAATGATCTTGTTTCCTTCTCTGTATAAGTAGATTGAGAAAAGCAAACTATTGAAGTTTATGAAAGGATTGTGTTGCAAAAGAAAACTGCATTTTTATCCATCAACTCTGTCTGAAGTTGTACATTTTATGTAGCTGTTTGCAAATTTTCAAAAATGTGACTGAGCAATTTTTTTCTCTTTGTTTTTCAGTGCTGGGGATACAACTCAGGTCCTCGAGCATGCTAGGCAAGCACTTTACCACTGAGCTACATATACCTCCAGCCTTGACTGAGTGTTTTTAAACTCACATTGTAACCATTGAAAATGACCGTGATTTGTTTGGATATGTAGTTACAGAAACTAAGTGTAGTTAAAAAAAATCAGAGCTTTGCAATACAGACTATCATGCCCTTCAGCTTCAATTGTAGATTTGGAGCTGTTTTTCCAACCACCAGCACTACTTATTTAGCACTTTTAAGTCTTATTAAGTGTTCACTTCTTTTTAAATTTATATGTTTATGTAAATCTAAACAGAAGCATAGCACTGTTTACTGTTGAGTATCTTCATAGAGAAGCTGCATACGTAATCATGACCCCAGTATAGTAAATAATCATCTGTGGACCACAGGTACATCATCGGCCACAGATGACTGCAGTGTTGTCTCAATACCAGGTGCTCATTGATGTGTATACATCTCTCTCCATCTGGGTGATCACTGATTGAGCAGGGCTGTGATTTCTACTAAACTACTTGGGTATCCATTCGTTTGTTCCTTTTCAGTGGGATAGCATGGTATGATTGTGTGAATCACAACAGAAGACCTGAAATGAACTAAACCAGTTTCTTCATGCTATCAATACAAAAGCCAAGGTTGAAAGAGACTAAACAACTTCCACAAGGACATGAAGAAACAAGAGGATCTGGGTTTCTCTGAGTTCCTCATCCAGTATTCTGTTATTCTTATGCTAGATAAGATGAAGTTTCTTAGATACTAGGAAATTCCTGGCATATACCTTCATTGATAGTATTAGTTGTCCCAAGCTTTCATTGCCCATAGAAGTGCCTGGGACTTTATAGTTGAAAGGGGCCCAAGAGACCATTTTGTCCAACTTTTTAATTTATTGGTTGAATTTTTGATAATTGAGCATATTTTCTAACCTAACTAGTGTTGGGGATAAGAAGATGACTGGGATACTGGTCCTAAGGTACCACTTTGCAGACTATGGATACCGTACTTGTGAACTAAAATGACAAGTGCTATAATAGAGAGGTATACTATATTTATAACAGAGGGAGACTGACTTTCTGTGGATAAATTGTGACAAGTTTGAAAGAATAAATCTCCTTTGAGCTATCTTGAAGAGATAAGGTAGGACTTAGGCAGAAAAGGAAACCTACATGAGGGGAGACAGAACTGTAAAGAAATAATGTATATTCAGAGAGCAACAGGTTTCTGATATGGTTTGAATGTAGGATATGGGCCAGTAAAGGATCCTTGAAACAATAATTTTTAAAAGTTGTTATCAGGCCTGATTCTGAAGGTCCTTGTGTGTCCTGCTGCACAGCATAGTCTTTATGTGGAATTTATGAAGGAAAGTGGTACAGTGAAGCATTAGTGCTTTTTAAAAGGGGGTAATTCCCAGAGATGGAAAATGAATTGGAGGGTCCGAAGGCTCGTCAGCTCATTAAATCTTTGGAGTTTCAGTAGAGTTAGACTAGAAAGCAACTTAGGACAGAATCTTCCAGACCACCACCTTACAGGGAAGGAAGACAAGGAGAGTTGTTGAGAAATGTGCAAAGTTATTGGAGAGTCTAGATCCTAGCAGTAGTAATAGAAATAGCCATCATTGATTGAGGGCTTACCACTTAGCAGGCATTCCAGCAGTACCTACAAAATTGGAAGCCTCACATGGCTATATTAGTGTGGATTGATATGCTCACCTGATATGCTTAAGAATGGAAAACTTTTAGATAAGGATTTTTTTCTGATTTTGGGATGCTTCTATACATATATAAGGAGGTACATTGGGTATAGAACCCGAGTCTAAATAAAAAGTTACTTTATGCTTTTTATACACATAACCTGAAAGTAATTTTATATAATACTTCATTGTGCCTTCATTTTGAAAGTGATCCCATCCTATAAGATTAGGTGTGGAATTTTCTACTAGTGCTATCATTTATGTACTCAAAACAGTGTGAATTTTTTAATTAAGGCTACTCAGCCTGTATTCCCTATTTTACAGATGGGAAGCTGAATAGCCTCATGGAAGCTGAGGGAGAATTTCCAGAGGGATCGTTAGCAGTAGTGTGGGCACTGGTAAGGTACCATGAGGATCTAGAGCCTCTGGGATTTGAAAAATAATGTTGGCTTTGTTTTTTTTTTTTTTTTTTCTCAATAGATACTCTCAACCTCTGCATGAAGAGATAGCCCTACACAAATACCTCAAACACCGAAACATTGTCCAGTACCTGGGCTCCATTTCAGAGAATGGCTACATTAAGATATTTATGGAGCAGGTTCCTGGAGGTGAGTTGTTGCTGTCTTCTGCTTCCACATTCTGATAATCACTCAGGGAAACACAATATGGGCATCATTGGTTGTCTTGCCATTAAAAAAAAATGAGCGACCTTTTAGAGATTGAAAACCTGGTCCCTCAGAAGAGTTAGATACAAACTTTGCAAAGGTCACACAGTTTATTTCTGGTTGGGCTGTTCTGCTCACAAGTCCTCATTACTACTGAGTATCAGTGTTGAATACAAAGACTTGAAGACAACAAAGTGTCTGACCTTGAGGCCTTTTTAGTCTAGGAATTTAGAGGTGGTTTGGAAAAGGGTGGAGAAAAGAGGACATGGATTTTTAAAGTAGCTTTACAAAATAACATATGGATAATAAAGTCAAATACCAGTGTTTTATTCAGAAAATCCCCAAGTATAGGAAATGGATAAGCAAAATAAAAGTTCCTTAGATCTGGAGCTGATAGTTTAAACAGGACCAGACATCTACAGACGGTGTGAGCTCAGTTTTCTGGTCAAAGAAATAAATGGTTAGAATTAGAATAATTTCAACACTAACTGGAGTTAAAAAATTATTGAAATATTGATAGCAGTATCAGTGGTTTGTTAGGTTGCTTAAATAAGATAGTATATGTAGCAGCTTTTGGAAAAGTGTGTGAGCAAGAGCCCTGTAAGTTCTAACTGAAATAATAATTCATATGATTTTAATTAAATAATTATCTTTGTTATGCAGATATTAATAATAAGGTTAGAACGATCACTTTAACTTCTTTGACAACCTCTAATAGTTTAGTCTTTGTTATTCTGGTAAGGTTTCTTTTGCCGTAGTTTGTTTTGCTGTCTACATTTCTAGGAAGCCTTTCTGCTCTCTTGCGTTCTAAATGGGGACCAATGAAAGAGCCCACTATCAAGTTTTACACCAGACAGATCCTGGAAGGCCTGAAGTACCTCCATGAAAACCAGATAGTGCACAGGGACATAAAGGTATGAGCCAACAGGTTGGTGTTTTCCTGAGCTGTCAGTGTAGTATGGCCGAATGACTTGCTCATAGAGGCAACAATGTGCAGGATGACCCTCCCGTGTGCCAAATCCAGTTTTTGTAGACAATTTCTCAAGGTTCCACATTGTGTGGAATTGGGTTGCTTAAACTTATCTGTAGGCACTCAATGCTGTTCTTTTTCCAAAGGGTGATAATGTTCTGGTAAACACCTACAGTGGAGTGGTGAAAATCTCTGATTTCGGAACCTCTAAACGCCTTGCAGGAATTAATCCATGCACAGAGACTTTTGCAGGTAAGCAAACCAGAACTGATACGTGGTCCCTATCTTGTGACTTAACTATCTTCTTGAACTGTAGTTGTTTGAGAGCTGTTTACTGGGCACCCTTTCAGCACAGAGTGGTGATTAATGCTTAACGTGGATAATGTATTGTCCCTGACCTTAAAGTGATGTAGCTTTTTCATTGTAATGTACTTAGGCAGCTACTTGTGGTACCAACATTGTACTACTTCCTTCTTAGCCTGTCATAAATTGGGTAAGCAGAAGGCTCTGCTGGGCTTTCCTAAGGGGTCTTACCCCATTGGTAAAATGGCAGTGTATATTCACAGTAGATAGCACATCAGTTAAAATTGTAGGTAATTCTGTGTAACTTATTAGGGAATTTTGTTGGTCTATCATTAAAAAATAGCTTATTACCTTAGCAAATTCTGGTACCTTTTATTTCAATGTGACTATGTTTCTGAGGGAGGCCAATTTTTCTGGAGAAATGGAATATTTTATGTGGGTTTGAAGAACTATATTTTCTTGTCCATACATCAATGATGGAACAATCCAAATGTTGACAGGAACTGGATTCAAAGGGTGATGTAAAATTACCAGCTGGTTTTCCACTTACTAAACAGTAGGCCTCTCAAAAGCTCCCTGTGGCTTTTTGAAACTCCTGTTAAAAGCAGCTAGAGCTCGAATTTTGATCGTTGGAGACAAGTGCTGATTTTTAGTAAGTAAAGGTTTGTGCTACCCTAAGGACTAACATAAAGTTCACACAGGTATTATTTGATAGAATTCTGAAGCAGCTCTCATAATCTTATAGTTCTGCTGTATATAACAGATTGCCGTTTTCCTTTCCTGAAGTGACCAAAGCTGTAGAATGACAGATTATGTCCCAATTTTTTTTAGGTGAATAATGTCATAGTTTTAAAGGATTTACTCAAGGAGAGTTGTTGTATATTAGCCCCTGGATGCCCACAGTAGAGACACACTCCCATCAAAAGGGAATTTTAATGTATCAGAAATGGTTGTTTTAGTTGTAGGGTTAGAGGAAGTACATATATGTGTTTCAAAATAGGACAATATTACATTAGGGCTTCATCAGAATCTCACACATAAAAGTATTTGGAATCTTCACTTAATGTTTCTTGTATATGTATCTATATATGTATGTATGTATATATGAATATATATGTGTGTGTGTGTGTGTGCATGTAAGAATGACCAAGCTTTTCCTTTCTCATTGTTTTACAACCTTAATTGAAAATTACTTAGTCCTTCTAGAAGCTATTGATTAGCTTGGCAATATGTGGTAAGACCAGCTTAGGCACTTATCCACGACACAGGGTGAGGAGGACTCACAGTCCAAGGATCAAGCAAGAAAATGACAGGGAGCACCAGGTCCCAGAGCTCATGAAGCCAGCTTCTAATGATGCTACATAAGGGATAGCTTGGCCATTTCCCCTTCTTTGCTTTCTACAGCTAGTGAGTAGGCAAAGAGCTGATGGGACAGAAGAGACCAATGCTCTGACTACAGAGTAGAAGTCATTGTGGCATAGTGAGGAGATCTCAAGCATGGATGGGTACATGAACCCGCACCTTTCTCATCACCCAATTTAGCCTATTTGCTCTTCTAAGTGCTAGTATGACTCTGTCATCTAAAGTAATTGGAAAAGTCGTGGGACAAGCACACTACTCTGGGTCGAATATAAGGGATGATGGGAGACAAATACAGTAATTTTTTGATGACAGCTGTAGTAGGTAGTGGTGTCTCCTGGTAGGCCCATCCCTTGGGCAGGGCACTGGGGCAGCTCTCATTACCAGGGGAGGGTATACATTATTTCTCTTTTCATTATTCAATATTAAGGTTTGAAACCTTGGGTTATAATACAGATCTCAAGGCACCTCAGATGCTAATATATGTGACCTCCTTTCAAGTACAAGTACCCTTAATGGACTGTGAAGTTGCTTGAGCTCCCATGGGCCCACATTCTTCTGAGGACTGCCCTGCTTGCCTCTAATGTAAGAGAGAGCAAGCAGCCCAACACAGATCTCTATAGAGGCTGCTTCCCATATCCCACATCCATTCTTTCCTCTGTCAACCCTTTGAGGCTCCTAAGCAAAGACCCTATGATGTGGTTTCCACCCAGGACTCTGAGGCTCCCTTGGAAGATATGTATCCATGGTCCCTACCTCGCCCCATGCCCTAGGATCTCAATTATATGTTGATGCTTCTGTGGGAGGGAGCACCATGTGTTTCCTTTGCTGAGAATCTGAAAACCCTGCTTGGGCAATTGCCCAGGAGCTACCATGGAATTTTATATCCTAACGGGGCTGGGTTAGCATCTGTGGGTCTTTCAGACACTTATTAATCTGTGGCAGATATGTTAGAGACAGGCTACCAGATCAGTGACCAGTGGGATGGGACACCCCTTAGAGAAAACTTAGAGGCAGTGAAGTTCCAAAGGGAAACAGATACAAGGCAAGACAATTTTTCAGGATTTTGACATGATTCACCAGCATTACAATGCCATCTTCACTTAGTATTGTCCAGAGTCAGGTCACTGATAGAGCTCACATAACACCCTGCATGGATTCCATCTGGGCATGTTCCCTTGATTATCTAAAGTATTTGCACGGCTCCATCTCTCTTGGTTGGTTGTTCCATGCAAGTGCATGGTTACCTTGCTGAATGCAGATCAAATGGAGTGCCTACATTTCCACCTCCATTGCTCTGCGCCTTCTAGGTATTTAGAAAGAGTGTATGTGGTGGCTTCAGAGATAACTCACCAGCTGCTCCTCTTCCATGTAGCTGTTTCTGCAGTAGTACTTCTTGACTCATTATGCAAAATGAGCAGTGACATCAGAGAATATAATTCTGAACTCAATGGCAGAAGACCTGGATTCCAGCTTCAGCAACTCCTTTGTTTCTCTAAACCTGTTTTCCCCATACATATATTGGAATAACAGCAGATGGTACCACTTTTGCCTGACCTTATAGAGTTAAGCCTGAAGATTTATAGACTATCTAATACTGGCCAGAAAGTTAGATGTGGAGACCATTCTACAGGATGGTAGAGGATGGACTGATTTACTTCTAGCAAATAAACAAAAATGATGGTGTGTGGCCTAGAGACTGGCCATTGCATCATTCTCTCTGACAGAAGCCATGTCTTAAGCAGTCCTATGGAAGATTCTATGTGGCAAGAAACTGAAATGGGAAGCTTTCTGCTACCTACAGTCTGAATGAGTGACTTAGAAGCTGATCCAGCAGCTCTAGTCTAGTCTTTCGGATCATGCAGCTCAAGCTCACATCTTGACTATAGCCTCTTGGGAGAATCTGAGTCAGACTGCCCAGATGGCTGTGCCAGGATAACCACACTTAGGCCCTATATGATGTCATAATTTTTTTTGTGATGGATTGGAGATAGAGCATTCTATCTATTCTAGGAAAGCATGCTACCAACAAGCTACACCCTTGACACTAGTCCATGATTTTGAAGCTGTTAAATTTGAGATTTATTTATTACACAGCAATAAGTAATATAGGTGTCCTTCTGAGTCCTTACTTTTAAACATAGTGATATTCACCATGGTTCCATATTAGAAAAAATCTCCAAACTTAGCATTAAGGAGATTGATAAATAGGCTTCAGTCAATCATGAAACAGTTATAGAAAGATATGTAGTTCTTTGATAAGGTCAATTAGCCATTTCTAATTGTTTTACTATTTCTACTAGTGTAAAAATTATAGTATAGTTTCTTGCTGTGTGTGTGTGCATCTGTGTGTGTGTCTGTGTCTGTGTGTCTCAGAGGGCACTGTATGTCCCCATGGAGGATCAAGGTGACTTTGGAGATCATCCTGGATTGCTTCTACCTACTTTTTGCTTCGTTCTGGAATTCCCCAGGCTCCGCTACCAGGCCCTGAAATGCAGTCTGCCACTGTTTCTGCCTGGCATTTTTACACAGGACTTGGAATCTGAACTCAGGACCTTCTGCTTGTGAGGCAGAATCTTAACCCCTGAGCCATCTCTCCAGCCCCTCTCTTGCTCTTTTTAAGAAAAACTTTAGTACACAAAGAAGAGTGAAATTATGTCATTTCAAGAAAATGAAAACAACTGAAGATCATCATATTAAGCAAAATAAGTCAGACTCAGGCAAAATTGCTTATTTTCTCTCAGCTGTAGATCCTAGATCTTACATAATGATGCTTAAAATTACATTTATATGACATCGAAGTATAAGCCAGAGTATCTAAAGGAATTAATGAGAATAACTGGGGTGGAGGGAAGAAAGGGATGTATGAATAAAAATTACATGATATGACTGTGTGAAAATGTCTTTATGAAACCTTTACTGTGCACAATGAATACTGAATACACACATATACCACACACACACACACACACACACACACACACATTTTTTTTTTTTGTTCTGATTTTTTTTATTATTTCTGCTCAAACAAACTTAACAGGTACACCGGTCCCCTCCCTCCCTCCACATCCCCCTGACCTCCCTGCTGCCCCCTTCCCTCCCCTTTCCCTCCCCATCCTCCAGTGCCTCCCCGCCTCCAATCCCCGAACATCCTTTATTGTGCATGCCAAACTCTCCTCTGGTTCCTCTTCTCTGATGAGATGCAAGGACCCAGGGGCATTTCCCAGAACCCTTTCCTGTGTTCCCCTTAAGCTTAGGAACACTACTGACACACACACTTCTGACAGTGTGCTAGCTATGGTCCAGGCAGGAATTCATAAATCATTGCTGTTTTTTCAAAAGGACAGTTTAACAGAATCTTTTCCAAGTGCTGAAACTGAAAAGATAGAAAAGAGGCTCTGAGATGCCAGGATTGCTTTGTCAGGGTGCATGGATAGTGAGATAGGATCAGAACTTTGAAGAGGAAGTGTCACCCAGTTGTAATAGTGCTTCTGTGGGGACAAGAAGGTGATTCTGGAAGTTACAGTGGCACAGTGCTGGAGATTAGATTCATCTGAGGCTCCTTAGCAAATCTTACAGGAACAGGGAGGATCAAGTCCTCTTAGTCCTTCCAGGGTCTGTCTAGCACCTTCTAATTGTAGAGCGTATCAGAAAGCTGCAGGCCAGACAGAATAGAGATATATCTCTAACCCAGCATCAGCGAATACAGCTGTGAGATGACAGCTTAATAAACAGTACAGTGTTAAATCTTTTTGTGATAAATTATAGTTTGTTAGAAACACATTCCCCTGTCCGTGTCACTCCTCTGTTATTCATTGCAACACCAGTCTGTATGGGATATTGTATCACTGGAAGTTTCCGGCCTAGGTGTTGCAGTTTGCCCGCATGGTTGCTGATAAATCACCATCAAATGGCATAAGGGAGCAAGGGGTTTATTGTTTCTTATGATTACTGGTTACAGTTCTTAGTCCAGCTTGATGGGAGAGCTCACACCAACACCAGGGCCGAGGGAACTGGCCACACCATCACCACATAACAGCTGAGAGAGGGACGATTCTTACTTGCCAGACCAGCATATCTGGCCAAGTGTACACAAGAATGCCAACTTTCTCAAACAGCTCTCTGTGTTTTATTCCAGGGCCTAGTCCCACCCACCATGGACTGGGCCTTCCCCATTAGCCAGACAATCTCCTGCAATCTTGCTCTGGGCCCAACTCAACCACTAATTCTCTACAAATTTGCCCAGAGCTCAAACCTTCAACCGTCAAGTTGATGCCCATGACACTGGGTAACTCGAATTTCAGTGTAGCAAGTGTAAAGGAGATGCACCTCCTTTTTGCCTGATTTTGCAACTGATTTAATAGTTCCCTTTGGTTTTCTGCTCTGGAGACCAAAGCCTTTATTATTTTTTTTCATTATTTATTCAATTGTGTGTGTATGCGTGTGTGCGTGTGTGCGTGTGTGTGTGTGTGTAGAACCATGGGCGAATTCGGGAACCACCATGGACCGCCTCCACCTCCTCCTTGTTTATTCTGCCCCGGGATTCACAGGCTCCGCCCTACCAGGACCAGAAATGCAGGCCACCCCCGCTTCCGCCTGGTGTCTATATATGTGGGGTCTAGGATCCGAACACAGGACCTTCCGCCTGCAGAGCAGAGGCTTAACCCCTGAGCCACCTCTCCAGCCCCCAAAGCCTTTATTTTTGTCCTGCTAATCTGTTAGGTTCACTCATATAGCCTGATTAATATTTAAATTGCATGAATTGAAATTTAAATTTTTGTCTCAATAGCCACATTTTATCAGTGCAACACTCCTATGTGGTTAATTGTTACTTATTGAACTATTCAGAATACAATATATCATCGCAGAACATTCTATCAGTTGCAGCTGTCCCAGAGTCATTAAAATGTTCATAGGAAGCTAGGCATGGTAGTGCATATCCATAACCTCAGCCCTTGGGAGGTTAAGGAAGGAGAATTACTATGAGTTCAAAATTAGCCTGTGCTACATAGTCAGTATCAGACAATCTGGGCTATGTAGTGAGATGCTTTCTTAATAAACAAACAAATGCCAGATGTGGTGGTTCATATTTGTGGCCTCAGTACTTGAGAGATTGAGGTAGGAAGATCAATAAGAGTTCTAGGCTAACAAGCTATAGAAAGATTTCTAGGTTAATCTGAGCTATGGAGTAAGACACTGTCTCAAAGAACCACTAATTAGTAATATTTTATAGGAAGGAAAATACTAATAAGATATTGAGTCTTTAAGATAAAGGATATAGTAGTAGTAGATTATGTAAACATTTTAAACTTATGAGCCCTTTGTTTTATTGATGGAACTAAGGAAACCTGCCTGCTTTGGTTGTATCATCTTAAGATACAACTTTTCATCTATCCAGACACCAGGATTCTGTTCAGCCATGGTTAAGGTCATCTCTGAGTTTGCAGTTTTATTCTAAACCTCTTTAACCAGCTTCTTTCACCTGCTGATACCATGTTTACATTTCCTCTTTTCACTTTCCTCTTGCGTAGTTTCAAGGGAAAGCAAAGATTTCTAACCCTCAAGGTCCTTGATTGACAGGCCTCCCTGACTCTTCCAGGTTCATCTTCCTGGTGCCATTATCTGTTTACTATCTTTCCTGTGGCAACCTCTAGTGGCTGGTAATAGACGGGATAAAGTCCAAAGTCACAACACACAGCTTGTCTTTTGGACTGTGCCCTTGCAACTGTTTTTCCTGCCCCAGTTCAACATCACTTGCTGTTTCCCAGACTATGCTTGAGCTTTGTACAAGCTCTTCCCTTCCCCTTGATGTTCTCCTAGCCTTTCATCCAGTTTTTGATTTTTCACAGAAAAACCCTACTTGCCAGATAGCCTGAACTACTGTCTATACATCGTTTATACATCGTCTATACTGTTTATACATCGTCATGCTTTACCCAACCCCCACCAAGATTGAGCCTGGAAAAAGTAATATTTTGGCCAGGGACTTCCCAGTGGCCATTTCATATCAGTGTTCCCTGAGTCACCTCCTATCCCATTTTTTACCATTCTTTTTTTCTGGGGGGGGGGTGTTGAAATCTCATAGTCTCCTACTCTCCCTCCCTCCCTCCATCTTTGCCCTTCATAGACAACCCCTCCCTCCCTCCCTCTATCTTTGCCCTTCATAGACAATCCTAACAGCTTTCATGGACATCTAATCTTTTCTTAGCATTTGCTTGTCACAGACTAAGATTGACAAAGCAATAAGTTCCCTGATTCAGACTAGGCAGAATCAAATATTTATGCATCCACATTTGCACAGTCCTCTGTGGGCATCTCTGTTATAGCAGTAATATTTTACCATTACTACTGCCACCACTGTTGTGCCTTTCTCCTCCACCAGGTAGCATCTTTTCATTAGGCTCTTTCTTCTGGTCTAGTTTTTCCGTATTTTGCATGCATTAAAATGTGTTTATTGAATTAAATTGGGCTCATTATCCACTGAGAGGCTAAACAATCCTTTTTTTGTGATTGGTATTAAAGGAAAGCATATTACATGTTTCTGGTCACAAAAATGATGAAACTGGGTGATTTATGCATGGTACAAGGCTCCATCTGCTATTAATGAAGCAATTCAATCCACAAACTTATATGTCAGACTAAAGGTCTACTTCATTTTTAAGCAATATGGCACCCCCTCGTTTTTGTTCATTTACTTTCCATGTAGGCACTCTGCAGTACATGGCACCTGAGATTATTGACCAAGGACCTCGTGGATATGGTGCACCTGCTGACATCTGGTCCCTGGGCTGCACTATCATTGAGATGGCCACTGGCAGGCCTCCATTCCATGAGCTCGGTGAACCACAAGCAGCAATGTTCAAGGTAAACTGTATTTTGTCATTTAGGTGTTTTAGATGCTATGCAGAATTTCCCAATGCAAAGTGGAGATTCTATCACTGAAGGTAGTACAGCACATGTACTGTAGTAGGCTCCACATGTTCTATGTTCTAAGTGCCTCGGCTGCTCTTCTCTTGACTGGGGCCCTACATAAGGTTCTCATAGCTTGCTACCCACATATCAGCTGCCCAGGCAATTCCAGTGCAGATCTCTAGTCAACAAGAGTCTTTCTGACCCTTCAGCCCCAACAGATCCCAGAATACGAGGGCTTGTAGACAGCTTTCCTTCAGCCCATCAGTGACTGTGATGCACTGGCTTGCGGTGACTAAAGATCACACCTGCAGCTTCTATCACAGGCCTTAGCATCAGATACTCTAGATCCTAAGAAAAGTCTCACCCAAGACTCATGATATCAATTTCCTGATCTGTTGGCTTTCTGTGAAGCTTGGGAACCCAGTGGACAGCTGTGACTCCCTCAGCTCATCCACAGAGTATAAGTGACTCCTGGGATCCTGTCTCTGCCTCCTGTTTTTGTTGTAGAGGTTCTTTGGAGATGAATTGACTTTTTTTGGGGGGGGGTGACATATAAAGCTATTTTTTTTATTGCCAGCAAAAAAGTTAAATCTCTCACCTGCATTATCTCTGGGGTCCTCAAAATTCTTCAAAAAAAAAAAAAAGTCAAGAGACTTTTACACAGTATCTAAAAAGGGATCTGGAATTGTTCTATATAAAAGGGACAATGACAGGCTGTGTAACCCAAAATGATGTGGAGGAAGCTCTCGCCCCAGTAATTGAGAACATGGCTTTCCTTATTTGTAAATCATTGACTCTTGCTTCCCTGTGGGACTTTTAGTAGGAGAGCTGGTCAGAACTGGAACTGAAGCAATCCTGTCCTAGCAAGTACTCACAGGGAAGCCTACCTTAGGAAGCAACCCTCCCTGTTACTGTACCCCATGGGGAGAAGATAATGGAGTTGCTCTGAGTGATGACATGTGTTCAGCCCCTCCTCATGGTAGAATGTGAGGTAGCAGTCTCAGGTTGTGTTTGTTGGTGGCTTGGAGCTGGAGGCTAGAATCTGGATTCTTGATTCAGAGATTGACGTGCATATATATGTGGGGAATTTTTGTTTTTGTTCTTGTGCATGTGTGACTGAAACTAGATAGCAGCTACCTTTGAATACGCTCAGCTAGAGGCTTTCTTATCCCAGATCATGGCCCATATCCTTCTTGCTTGTCTCTTGGAATGTAACAAATCATCTCCACACCTGAAAGGTTATGCCAATGACTGTTGATTCTTCTGCACAGCTGCGAGTTGACTGTCAGTCTTTCTGTGGTCTTGGCTGGGTTTACTCATGCATACATCCAATTGGTGGCCTGGCTGGGGTGGGATCATTTGACAGGATCCTTGTATGTGGCTAAAGTCACAATAGGGAGGGCCAGGCTACCGTCTGAACATGGCTGACCATCCTGCTCCCCTCACACTATTGTTTGCCCTACAGTCTCTTGGTCAAAGCAAAGTTATGAGAACCTAGCCAAGACTTCAGTGAAGGGGAAAAAAAACTCCACCCCTGGGTGAGAAGAGGTGGGGGTATAACCAAAGGGCATCGGGCTGTTGTCTTCCAGCCTCTCATGGGATGGCAGGTGTGGGAAAACTCATGTCCCTGAATTCACCCAAGGTTCACTGACAACTTGGTTACTTTGTCCCTCAATGCAGGTAGGGATGTTTAAGATTCATCCTGAGATTCCAGAAGCCCTTTCAGCTGAAGCCAAAGCCTTCATCTTATCCTGTTTTGAGCCCGATCCTCGCAAACGGGCCACTGCCACTGATCTCCTCAGAGAAGGTTTCTTAAGACAGGTGAACAAAGGCAAGAAGAACCGAATTGCCTTCAGACCCTCAGGTGAGGCTTACCTGGGCACCTGCGGAATGCCCAAAGCACTGAGCTTCCTGTGCTAGGTTCATCTGTATGAAAAAAGGAGGGTTACAGTAAGTTTGAAGGATGTGCTAACTCAGCCAGTTCATGTCCCTCCATGTACAAAGAGGCTCAGAGAGCCTCACCTACAGGTTACTATGATATCCTATCCCCTTCCCTTTTGGGTAAAGTCTGTCCTTTCAGAGTGTGAAGGAAAAGCAAAAGGTCCTCTGATGAAGTCGTGTCCTCCCCACATGTAGAGTCTGTGCACTAAAATGCTAAGCAGTGCAGGCTTAGCAAGCCCCTTGGCGGATCCCTGATCCTTCCTACTGCCCTTTCACAGAGAGTGCCCGGAGTGCCACTAGTGTCCTGGCCCTGCCCTTGCCAGTAGAGCCTATGGGTAGCAGCAGCAGTGAGCATGGCTCCATCTCCCCAGATTCTGATGCCCAGCCTGATGCATTCTTCGAGAAGGCCCAAGTGCCCAGGCATCAGCTCAGCCACCTACTCAGGTATTGCCAGCGTCCCTTCTCTCTTCTGCTGTGCCTGCGGGTGCTAGTGTTCCTCAGTGGTAGAATATCTGCTGGGCCAAAACCAGGTCCATGAGAAGGGCTTTTGCTTCCCTTTTGAGGGACACTAGGGCTTCAAGGCAACACTTCACTGTCCCTTCTTTCCCATTATTTCTTCACCTTGAGTGCCTGTATTCCCTTCCCTGCCTCCTACTTCCTTTATCCCTTTCTTGCCCTGTTCTCTCCTGCCAACGTCAGTGCTGTAAGGGGGAGGGGGGCTGACTGCAACTCCTGCACACCCACTCTCTTCTCGAAGATTCCTCTTCTGGAACCTGGGGACTGCAGTATGTCCCTCTCAGCCCCTCCCCCATGTCAGAATGCCCTGACAGACATAGGGATTGTTGCATGTATTTCTCCAGCGTTCCAGATGAGAGCTCAACCTTAGAAGATCGAAGTGCTGCCTCGTCCCCAGAGGACAGGGACCCGGGCCTCTTCCTGTTGCGCAAGGACAGTGAGCGCAGGGCCATCCTATACAAAATCCTTTGGGAGGAGCAGAACCAGGTGGCTTCCAACTTGCAGGAGTGTGTGGTTCAGGTACAGGCCCAAGGGAAGGGACCTGATAATCCTAGCCCTTTGCCCAGTCCAGGTCTCCAGCAGGTGTAAACAGAGACAGTAGGTTCCCTACACCATGTAACAAGTGCAGTTATAATGACCACTGTAAGTATTTCTCAACCTCCTTCCTTTTCTTAATAAAACACAATACAGAGAAAACCTCCATCAAGAGGTGAACCCAGGCACTCAAAGTGATGCTGCCCCCTGGTGGCAAACAAGTCAGGTGGCTCAGCAGTCTAGAGTCCAGCAGCCTCTGACCTCTTCTTGCCTTTTAAGAGTCTACAGCTATTAGAAGTTGACAGCACAGCAACTTTTAGGGAGAATGGTCATGGAAGAAAATAAGGTAGAATAGATTGAAAAATCCTTTGAAAGGAGAGGGTACTACCCTAATGTGAACTATGCCTCTAAAGCCCACTTAGAAGGGGTCAAAAAGGAAGGCAAAACTATTCCCACTGAGCAGGAAGGAGGATCCCAGGAAATGACAGGAAGGTATGAAGTGGACGGTCTAGTTCTCACAGTGAATTTTGAATTTTCTATCCCTCCCCTTCACTCAATGAAAAAATGATTTGCGTGTGGTTATCAGAGTTCAGAGGAGTTGCTTCTCTCAGCTGGTCACATCAAGCAGATAATTGGAATCCTCAGAGACTTCATTCGCTCACCAGAGCACAGTGTGATGGCGGCCACAATATCACAACTCAAGGTGGAGCTAGACTTTGACAGCTCATCCATCAATCAGATTCACCTGATCCTGTTTGGATTCCAGGATGCTGTGAGTATGCTATCCTATGCTAAAGAGCATGCTAGACCACAGAAGTCACTTACCATTTCCTTCTGTAGCTCCCAATTATTTTTCTTCGTTTAAACCTAACTCTTGAATTTCAGCAGTTCCTTCTAAAATAGTGAGTACGTAGGTACAAGAAACATTACCTTGGAGAGTGGGCCAGTTGTACTCATCAAATGTGCCTTGAATAGAAATATGGACTTTTGTGATTTTAGGTAAATAAAATTTTGAGGAACCACTTAATTAGACCACACTGGATGTTTGCAATGGACAATATCATCCGCAGAGCAGTACAGGCTGCAGTGACCATTCTTATCCCTGGTAAGTGGCCACTTTACACTCAAGGTCAGCTTTAAGCTGTGGAAAAGACCAGAAATGTCCTCTTCATTCAGTTGTTTTTTCCTTTTCCTTAACTGAAGTCAAGTGAATGCTGCCCTAGATCCTTCATGGGCCAAGTCTGATAACATCGCATTGTGCCCTACTTACCTCCCCCCTAAGCATAATGAAAGATACCCTGTGCAGATTTTGCTTCTGATCCTAGCAAAGAGACAAGGGAACTGCACTGCTCATGTCCCCACTTCAGCCTACTCACAGTGTTTATCAGAGTTGATTTCTTGGATCCCGTGTGATGCCCATGGAGGTGTTTATTCTAGAAATCAAACCCAGGGCCTTGTGCATACTAAAACATATGCTCCATCTCAGCTATGCCCCCAGCCTCAATGTTGGGCTGATGGATACTTTTTGGAGTGTTAGATATGCTTAATAGTAGTTCCTTTTCCTATTGTACTTTATGGATGGAGGCAGCCCTTGCTGGTCACCCTGCCTGCTCTCCTGAGTACTCTCTGGAAAAGGTACCAAGCAGGTCTGGCTTGTTTTTTTTTTTTTTCTCTCTCTGCAAAATCATTCTTAATTGCATTTATATCCTTAATTCTCAGTTTCTTCATGTGTAAACTTGGGGTCATTCATCTTTACACTGCAAAGAACCATATAAAATCATGTCCTCTTTCATAAAACCAGCAGTCCCTTCAATGGAGCATAGGAGGCGAGCTGCAGCAAGGCCTGGGCTTTGCCGACGTGATACTTTGGTCTGTGTTTTCAGAGCTCCAAGCCCACTTTGAGCCTGCCTCTGAGATTGAAGGGATAGATAAAGACACAGAACTGGAAGGAGACTATCCCCCAGCACACCTGCCTAGTGGCGAAATAAACGTGACAAGAAGAGGGAGCAGACTGGGCTCAGTGGCTGTTCAGGAGACCCAGTCCCACCAGCAGCACCTAAGCCTCCAACTGAGCAAGCTCAGACAGGAGACTAACAGGTAAGGACCTTCTACACGATATCCCTTGATGGCAGACCAGGGTGCATTTGAAGCTCAGTGGAAGGCCTACAATGTCATCCTCCTCCATGCCAGGAGTCAGGCACAGTGCCTTGCCATAGGACACACAGATCTGTTGTACCAAGGCAGCAGTATTTGAGTGTTTTCATTGCAGTGGGGCCCCTGACATGGAGCCCAGCAGTTTGAAGAGCATCCCCTAACCCCACCCTCAAGAATGTTTGCCCTCTCAGAGCCTTCCTGGTTGCTTGTTAGGAACATAGCCAGGCACTGGTAGACTGCTTTCTAGCGGGCAGTGCCATAGTGAATGTTCCCCTATAAGCACCAGTTTACCTGGTTTTGATGAAATGACTCTCCAATGGACAGATAAGATAATGGGCATACACATCTCCAATGGACAGATAAGATACTGGGCATACACACTTCAGATGAAAAGTTGGAACTCTGAAGTCTAATTTTAACATCCGTAAGACTTGGAATTTTAATTAAATGATAATGGAAAACCCGAATTTTGAAAAAAATGACAAAAGCCTGTGGCATTTTAAATACTCACACCCCCACACAGAGCCACCAGCACTGCTGAAGCACCACACATGAAGAGCAGCTTTTGGTTCACTATACATTTTGAAACAAAACGATCTTAGTCCATTCACATAGATAATAAAATGGTATAAACTGGTGGCTTGTCATCAGAAATTTATTTCTCACAGTTCTGGAGACTGCGAAGTCCAAGATGCTAGCAGATTCAGTGTCTGGTGAGGATCCACCTTCTGATGCACAGACACGGCTGTCTAGTCACGTGTCTAGGCTTGAAGGTCTGGCAGGATTTCCTCATGTTAAGGCCCCAACCTTCTAATAACACCTTAGGGGTTAGGATTTCAATATACGAATTTCAGAAGGGCACTAGTCTTTGGTGTCAAGAGGAAGAAAAACACCAGGAAGAGCCCAAAATCTGACTTACAGAATACTGAACAAACCACTTCCCTGTTTGGCTGTAGCTCCACTGTTTAGAATATGTGTTTAATTTTCAACAGACTCTGGGAACACCTTGTTCAGAAGGAGAGAGAGTACCAGAATCTTCTACGGCTAACTCTGGAACAGAAAAGTCAAGAACTGCATCATCTCCAATTACAATACAAATCTAATGGTGAGTCATTCTCTATGATATAAGTACATTTGTGTATAAAAGAGGGACACACTACTTCAAAAGTTGCTAGGTTTGTGAGCCTTAATCAAAAAGTTGAGGTTACTGTCTATTAAATCAAATTTGAGGTTACTGTCTATTAAATCAAATTTCTGGTTAAGTTGCAAATACTGTCAGGTGAAAGAACCAGATGTATGTAAACGTCATAATGAAACCCACTAATTTGAACAGTTAGTATATAGTGATTTTCAAGTGCATATTCTAGAAGAGAAAAAAAGTATAGGACATTACAAAAAGACACAGGGTGATAGGTATTCACTTGTGGTACTTCTGTAACTGTGTCAAAAAATATACATTATACTAACTGACTCACATATTGTGTACCCTGTAGAAAAAGGTTTATAGCTGCCTCTTTATTTCTAGTACAGTAAGGGATATGCAGCCTAAGACAAGGCACGCTGCGCATGGGAATAAGCATTTAAATGAGGTCGATAACATGCCAAATTCCTTACTTTACTAAGGAAAGGATGATTAGTATTGTCTGAATAACGAATTCAAGAATTACAAATTGTATAATGTATATTTAAAGTAGGTAAATCATAGAAGTTTAATTCCTTTTCACATTACATTTACAGTCTTGGATATTTTCATTACATGACTACACATCTTAACAAAACCAATTTCTAATCATTCCAGGTAGTACCGAGAATCCTGCACCTGCTGATGGGCCAGGAACAGACACAGAGCTTATAGACTGGCTGAAGCTACAAGGAGTGGACTCAAATACAATAGAAAAAGTACATTTCTACATTTACGTAATCCTAGAATGCTGTTGAAAAGCCGCTGATTTACCTCTTATGTATTAAATCTGTTTCAGATTATTGAAGAGGATTATACACTTTCTGATATTCTCAATGATATCACTAAGGAAGACCTAAGATGTCTTAGACTACGGTAAGAGCTTCCAAGCAGTTTGTATGTCTAATAGAACTTTTTATCTTTTCATGGGAGTATTCTTTGAAATGAAGTAGAAAATAAAATACACTTCTAACTTCCCCCATCCTTAATTCATGACCCTTAAGTTCCCATGTCTTACTACACACACTGCTCATACTCCCTCAATTTCCAGGTTCAAGGAAGAAGTCACGAGGCACTTTTTACAGTGGCAGCCTATGGCATTTTAAATACCCACACTGCTGGGGCACCACAAAGGAAGAGAACATGCTTTTAGGTTAAAGACTACACGTTCAGGGCAAGGTGGCATGGCATTTGCTCTAAAGGAGCACTAGCAAAGCATGTACATTTGCCAAGTTTGCTTTTCTTATACCTCTTTTGTTTTGCAGTGGTGGGGTCCTCTGTAGACTCTGGCATGCCGTCTCCCAGTACAGAAGACAGGCTCAGGAGTCCTCACAATGACAGAACAACAGGTTTGAAGTGCAATCAGCTGTGCTGAGAAGAGCAAATACCTCCTGTTTGTGGTTACAGCTTCTTTCATGTACAGAGAACGTCTGCTGAGTTTACACAGAAAGACTGTGGTTTTTTAAGTGACGATAACACTTGAAGTTTAAAAACTGTTCTTACTGATGGTTTGCTTTAAAACATTATTAAGGATTTATAAAAATCATTATATGTACTGTCAACAGTGACCCAGCATCTTAAAATTTAGTACAAACTTAGTAGTACATCATTTCAAAACTTTTCTTGTAATAGTTGCTGGAAGGATAAAGCAATGGGTTGCTTAAAATAAAAACTGACAGTTACTGTGAAAAGTAAAATTGATAAAAAGTGTGCCTTGCAATGTAAGTTCATGAAAAATGTCTAAAGGAAAAAAGTAAATTATTTTGCCTTGGAAGTGATTGTGAACTAGCACTATTTAAAATGAAACCTTCATTCATTCCTTATATAACATCCTATATAATGTTCTTTCACTAAGGAGACACAATGATCAGTATCAACCAGCGACATAATGATCAGTATCAACCAGCATCTCCCTGTGTGACAATCCCAGTATACCTCCATGAGGTAACAGGGTTCTTTTTAGTAACTGCTGGAGGATATGAAGGAAGGTTAAACTCTGCATTACCTATTTCAGACCTATATAAATTCAATCCACTATTGAAAGTATTCCCATGAAATACATCTATAGTGACAATGTTCAAATTCCATGCAATTGGTATCTTTAGTTTACATGCTATTTAGTCTTAATGAAATTTCTCCAAAATTCTATTGTCTGAAAATTACCTGTCCCTTTTGAGAACACGAAGAGTTCCTTCTTATGTGGATGACAATCAGCCCATCCATTGATTACATGAAGTCTCATTTAACTGACCGATTTAAACTTGATCCACTGGTTGGCACCACGCACTTCGAAAGGTGGTTCAGTGCTGTAGATGTGATATCCCAGCTCCTCCAATGGTGGTTCAGGATCAGCTGTGGCGAACTGGGCAGCATCCTCAATTTCTTTTCTCACTTCAACATCGATCTCCTAAACATGACATTACAGTGCAAGAGCAATTGGAATCAGAGCAGCTTTGGTATCAATGAGAGGTTATCTCAAAACCTGTTGGTAATGGTACTACTCTGAATCTTTTAGTTGGTTGATAGGATCTTTTAAATGCCAGATATTATCTACATGGGAAGCTACTACAGGAGTTTTTTTTAAAAGAATTCTTATTGACTTAGGTACTTATAATAAAGAAAACCAGCCCCATGTAATTTCAGAATTATCAGTGCCTGATCACATCACTTTCTGAGCCTTGGCCATATTCAACTGTGGTCAACAATTTTGTAAGGGGAGAAACGCAATTGCTGAGAAAAGACAGCCAACCCTTAAACATCCGAGAACAGCTGTACCTTCAACTCTTCAACACTTGCAAGATTGCTGTTAACCATTCTATCCTTGAGAAGCATAATAGGGTCACTCTTACTTCTTACTTCTTGAATTTCTTCTCGTGTGCGGTAGCTATGGGAAGGAAGGTAGATGCAGTAAGTTAAGTTTTTGCAAAGGACGAACACATCAGTGTCACCATTAGGACAGCAGGGTGGCAGGCTGTTCGGGATGTTTTATAGAAAGCTGCTTCCTGCAACTCATAGGGCTTCTCTGCCAAGATACAAGTTTTAATTTGCTTCTTTTTTTTGAAAGGAAGGGCCACCACCTGTCCCACCCCTATTTGACCTGGGTGAGGGAGTAGTGGTAATTACAGGTCTCACAATACTACCAAGTAGGAAATACACATGCCTTGCCTTTCTCAGTAAAAAGAAAAATGGCCAGAAACATCTTGGACACCAGGTTGCCCAAGTGACAGTATAATATTCTTTTCCTCTACTATACTTGAAATGACATATAAGGATTCTAGCATCTCTTAAGGCAGTTGCACAAAGTACATTTTCCCACATCCCTTTTCTTAGAAATCCATTCCACAAATGTTTATTTAACTTTACTGTCTTCTTTCACCTGTGTTAAACCTACAATTTCAGAATTATATGCTTAAGCTATGTGAACAAAGAAAAACTCATACTTTCCACACACCAGTTAGCTTACTAGTCAATTCTGGTCCTCTACAGGTTGAATATGCCCTGTCTCAATTTGAGGCAATACCTATTTAAACTATATACTATTACACATGTTTGTATACTATTACACATGTTTTACATTTTAGTTACTGCTTATGCTAACACATTTGTAGGGGACTTCAGGCTGCTTTCTATATTGGAGCATTATTATCACAGTAAGACTCAAGTAACTACTTAGTGCCAGCAAAACTAGCCTGATGAATGAAATCAATGTGTACTGACTGCAGAAACAAATGTTGAACTGCTTGATTTGAGTAACACTAATGCCTTCTGAAAACCACATTCATATTCCATGACTCTACCTGACTCCAGGGTCACTCATGCTGTGTCCATGGTAACGGTAGGTCTGCAGCTCCATTAGGATGGGACCCTAAAACAAAACCCATTAAGTAGTTAAGACAATGGGAACACACATCAACAGTATTTGATCTTGACTGGACACCTCACAGTTTCCAATACACTGTCATCCCTCATTCATAAGTCAGCTGAGTTGTCAAGAACTTACTGGTTGACTGATTCTTAACACCTATTTTAATTGTTTCATCCACCTGTTTTAATAGGAACTTTATGAATCAAACATTCAACAGCTTATTTTCAGTCAAAGCCACTGAACATGTTATCGATACTGGTTACATTTCTTCCTCTGTTCCACATATTTGTTGAGTTCAGTGTCCCCTAATGGCTGGTAGCCAACCCGCCTCACCTAGTCATTGTGAGGTTAAGGTGTATGACTTATACACCTAAAGGTTGGGGCTCTGCTAGTGGTCTGGCCATACCCAAGTGGCTTGCTCATGCTCTACCAGTTCACTTCCACCAGGCTCTGAATGGATGGAAGTACCAGGGCAGTTTGATATATTAGTCAAAGCAGGGAAGTGAATGAACTCCAAGTGAAGATGCTTAAGAATTCTAATCCTAGCTTTAAGATATGCTAGCTATGCACCTGTAATGTGCTGTGCCTCAATTTCCTCACCTACAAGCAAACAAAAGCACAAAATGCTTAAGTTAGAATTGTGAAGATTATTAAATGACACCAATAGTAAGAAATACACAGTCTAACAACATATCACTCTCTCAGTTACTGACATTGTCTCAGTAATGTCTTTCTGTTGGAATTAGTAAGATGCTCTGGGTTGATAAGGTGTCCATACCATGCTGTGGTCAGACTGAAAAAGTGAACATACCCTAATTCTGGCCATGTTTCCATTATGTTCTTCTAAGGTGCTAGGGCGGATGGGGATAACACTCACTTCCCAAGGGTCTGACTCCCTCAGTCTTCTAGTTTCTGAGGCAGAAAGCTTAGCCCCCAGCAGCTATACTGCTTACTCCATCTCTGTTTTATCCTTTGTGCCAATTTTTGTCCCTTCTGTTTGCTTTCCCCTCCTTCTCTTCTGATAACTTCATCATTGCTAGCCACGCTTGATTGACATTACTGTTCAGCATGCACATTTGTGTCTATGCAAAAGGTAAACTGCAAGGGCATGCTTACTGGGTTGTGGAACTCTAGCAATAGAAGGTACTTAAACCTACTTTTATCCCATTCTCACAGTTCTCTTTCCTGTGACACACTGAGGCAAAGCAGCATGAAAGACTACTGAATGCCTAATACATAAGCAAAGGCAGCCATTGCAGGGATTCCAATTTGGTTCCTTAAGGGCCTTACGACGAATAAGTAGGAGGCACACAATTAAAGATAAAATGCCAAGAAAACACCAGTAGAAAAGCTTTAGCTCAAGTGAGGGAAACGTGGCCTGCTACCATAAAATAAGTCAAGGCCATTCACAGAGACCCATCCACTGAGTTGACTCTGCTACTTTCTTACTACCCCTAGATCAGTTTCAACAGCCATCTAGGAAATTTTTTTTTTTAATTTTTTAACATTCTTTATTATTATTTCCGCTCATACAAACTTAATAGGTAGACCAGTTCCCTCCCCCCCTCCTCCCCCCGAACCACCTGCTCCCCCTCCCTCCCTCCCCATCTCCCAGTGCCTCCCCCCCAATTCCCAGAGAGTCCTTTATTGTGTATGCCTAACTCTCCTCTTGGTTCTCCTCTCCGATGACGTATAAGGAAGAACCCAGTGGCATTTGGGCAATCTTTTTTAACTTTAAGTGAAATGTCATTAAAAATCAAAGACCCGAGGCCTACAGAAGTCTTCAGAGTCTTACCTTCCCAGATCTACAGTAGGCAGCTGCAAACTTTGTTGCCTCTCGGACACACAAGATATCCATTCCATCTACCTGTTAATAAAGGTGGGGAAAAAAAACACAAATGGAACTGTCCAAACCATTTTACTTTGTTGTGGTGGTGGGAGATGAAACCCAAGGCCTCACACATGTACTCTACCACTAAGCCACACCTTCCACATTCCCACACTTTTACATGACATGTTCATGTTAGAAAAGATGAAACTATTCCATTTTCCTAAATGTCAAGATCACACAAGAGGTCATCTCTTGGATGGGGTATGGCTCTGGCTTTCCAAAGTACTCTTACCCTCAGCCCAGGAATAAAATCTCCTCTCTTGTAGTAATCTGTGCTGGCCGCAGCTCTCTCAACAGACGTCCCCATTCCATAGCGGTTGTTCTCACAGATGAAGATACAAGGCAATTTCCACAATGCTGCCATATTGTAAGCTTCGAATATCTGACCCTGAAAGTATTTATAGAAAGGTCAAGTGGTTTCCTTTGCTTATTTCTCTAGACCCCATCGTCATCCCTAATAGTCACTGCTCTGCCTGGCACAGAGAGCTTGCAAAAATATTGGGCCTCATCTTCTAAAACCAAGCTTCTGGTGGAGGACAGATGGGCAAGGAGCAGCAGTGAGCACACATGCTTGTGGCTGAGTAACAAGACCAACACCACTACTTTTGGGGCTCCACTACTAATACAGAATACAATATAAAGGAGACCAACATGAGAAAAACGTGTGGCCACCCATTAGTTTTATGCTTTCTTATTAATCTACCAGTCTCACTTGCTCACCACAGTGAACAAGCTTCTAGGGCAAAGTTTTCACTAAACGTCTTCTAGGCAGTAGTGACCACTCAGACCAAGACAGGATGAACAAGTAAGTCAGGGTTCAGATACTGATACAGGGACTTCACATTGCCCTAGAGTCCATGCAAATAACTGAGACCGTATTATAGCACTGGTTTGTCATGGGTTGGAAATTTTAAAAGGTCTTCCACTATACAACGTTATTTCCAAAGTATTAATGAACAGCAAAGAGGAACTTCATCATGGGAATGCACCCATCAGGCTCTGCTCAACTATGTCAAGGGGTAAAATTCTAGCATGCTCAGGAAAACAAACCCAAGTTTGCAATACTGTTTCAACTAATCATCTATTTCTTCACAAATTCAACTATGACTACTCAAAACTTTCCAAGCGAAACTATTATTGGTAAGGAAAGAACTGACCTGATTTGCAGCACCATCGCCATACAATGTCAAACAGACCTCGTCTTTTCCATTGTACTTGCAAGCCAGGGCAATTCCCGCTCCCAGGGGCACCTGCCAACCAAGAAAGGAACCACAGAACCACAGAACTGTGTAAGAGTTGAATTGTTCTCAATTTTACTCCTGGAGAGAATTTGGGAAAGTAAATACACTGGTGCTTTGATTTCTTCCTGCCCCAGCTCTGTCTCTACTCACCTACCCTGTTATTTTCAACAAAACATGAATTAAATACTATATTCTATTTCAACCATGGTTTCCATTTCTGCCCCTAAAAGATTTAACTGCTAACTCTGAAGCACGGAAAAAATTGAAATCTAGGTATAAAATATATACAGTATGATCTCATCATTAGATATATTTATATGCGCTTAATGCTTCCTCACTCACTAATAGGTGAGGAGGAATCCCTACTGATGAAAATGGGCTTTGGACTATTATTACTAGACCTGAGATCTGATCACCCTTTCCCAGGGATAGCATTGCGTTTTTGAAGCAATGTGCTGAAAAAGGTGAAGGGACGCTCCACTGCTACAGACTCCTGCGTATTCATAAAATACAGCTGGAAAAATAAACTTTAAATCACTAGCCAAATCGATTCATTAACTGGTCCAATCAGAAGGTAGGAAGCAATACATCTTTTAAAGCACACCAAGGTCCCAAAACACTGCGCTCTTGAGAAGTTCTCTGGGGTATGGTGGTTTCTGAAGGACCCAACCTACAGAAGCAGTCTTCCTCAACTACCTGCGCTCCAACGATGCCATTGCCTCCGTAGAAGTTCTTGGCATACATGTGCATCGACCCGCCTTTCCCTTTAGCACAACCTCCTCTTCTTCCTAGAAATGGAAGCATACAAACCCATGTATGAGAAACCAACTTCACAAAGCAATTAAAACCACATCCCAGATCTTTACTGAGGCCAATTCAACTATGCATTTGTCCCTCCTGGTTTCCCTGTCCTTTGACAAGGAAAAGTGAAACTAGAATGCCCATGTCCTTCACTATTCCAACTAATCACTTCGCTGTATTCAGTAGCATGGTTGGTATCTACCCTTGACCTGTTTTTTATTGGGGATGGGGGAGTGCCAGGTACACCTAGCTTCAGACTTCTCTTACAAGGGCACACTCAATCATTTAAGACTCAAGATCACAGAAGATAGGATTAAACAGATTCCTACAGCCAATTTGCTGTCTATGACTGCTGGATCTCTGCCGGCATGATTTGGTGACAGTAAGACCTAATCTGATTGCAAAGGTAGCCAGATGACCACAGAGGGTTCGTTCAACAGCATAACGGGGCCAGAGTGTCAAACCAGAGGATCTTTTGTCCTCCCTACCTTAAAAAAGGTTTTAACACTAACTCATAACCCATGGCAACTTAACAGGAGCTACTTGAAAACATGCCATTTGCTTCCCCTTTCAATAAACCCATACCAAACCTGTTAGCTCGGCAAGAATCGCTCGGACAGGAAGGCCCCGAGTGAAGGTGAAGCCATGAGCCCGATACGATGTGATGAGATGGTCTGTGGGGTTTATGCCAGCTTCGAGGCCCACACAGCAGGCTTCCTATAGTGAAGGAAGGAGTCATGAGCATTATAGTAGATATTTCTGGATAAAGTTTTCTGTTAGATCCAATGTTACAAAACTGAGCTAGTAGAACCTGTTATTAGGAACTACAGAAAGTGACTATTTTTTCAGAAACAAAATAGAGGGTAAGGTCCAAACCAAAGGCCAAAAAGATGTGCTGTTTTCTTTAAAAGGATAATGATTTAAATAGACACTCTCAGGTAAGATGTCAACATTAAAGTACTGACGGAATGTCACATGAAAACCAAGACTCCTGTCTTCTCTTGAGAAGCAACAGGAAACCTTAGCTCTGTGTTTCTGCGTGGGTGCAATGGGCTGGGTCCAACTCTTACATGTTTCTGGGTGATAGTCAACCTGTCAGAGCCTAAAATCAATTAAGACAGCTCCCTTTCACCCCACCCCGCTCCCTCGGTCGGGGCGCTAGCACACGGTCCAGCCGGGCCTCACCCCGCGCCCTAGGACCCCAGGTCAGCCCAAAGGGACCTGTCTCCGACTCCCACCATCCATCCGGAGCCACGCACAGGCCCAGGGACGAGGAGGACCTCCCCAGCTGCTCTCCTGTTAAATAGCTCCACGCCGACGCCCCCATCCTCCCTTTCACCCCACCCCGCTCCGCCAGTCCAGCCTAGCCTCACCCCGGGACCTAGGTAAGTCTCCGCCCGCGCCCGCCCACCAGGACCCCAGGCCAAATAATTCAGTTTAGTGAAATTGAAAGATCTTAAGAGTTAAAACGACAATGCCAAAGTCAAAGTGCAAATCCATGAGAAGCAACACTCAATTAAACAAATTTCCCACTGAAGGAATTATCCCATACTGTTAGACTCCAACCAGAACAACCCACGGAAAAAGGCCAAGAAGCCTCACCCAGGATAACGACTTTCAAAATATGATCATTACATGTTCAATACTATGAAGAGGAAATCCGGGAGGAATTACATAATGAATCAATCGCTTTGAAGAGGAACACAACGACATTTGAGGAGTTGAGAAAACAGGCAAAAAACAAAAAGTGGCATAGAGCAGTTAAACAAACTCAAGCAGAGTTTAAAACTGAGCTAAAAGACAAGTTATCTTCAACCCAGAACGCCACGAGAGTCTTACCAACAAACTACGAAGCAGAAAACAGAATTTCAGATCTTGAAGATAAAGTGGGATACTAACCAGCTCAATGGAAGAGGTTGTTAAAGCCAAAAGATCTTGAGAGAAATATCCAAGAGATATGGGATACCCTGAAAAGCCTAACATGCATATTCTGGAATACCAGAGCAAGAATCTCAAAATACACCCCTGAGGAAATTTTTCAAACGATCATCAAGGAAAACTTTCCTCATCTAAAAAAAGAGGTCCATCCATATACAAGAGCATTCCGCACCCAAAAGATACGACCAAAACAGAAGCACGCCACGGCAAATAATAGTTAAAACACTCCACATTCAAGATAAAGAAATGGTGCTGAGAGCTTCAAGGGAGAAAAAACAGTCACTTTTAAAGGTAAACCTATTAAAATAAACAATACTTCTCAGTCGAAACAGTAAAAGCAAGAGAGCTTGGAGAGAACTTCAAGTATTGAATGAGCAAAAGTTCAACCCAGGCTGATTTACCCTGCAAAACTATCAGTCATGATCGAGGGAGAAGAGAAAATTTTCCAGCACAAAGACAACTTGAAGGGATACATGTCCACCAAACCAGCCTTCAGAAAATGCTAGAAATGATACTCAAGCGTGAAAAAAAACAGGCATATCCAGAGAACAGAAGGCAAATATAACACCATTAAAAGCGAAGCAATATACTTATAAAACTACTAACATAATGTCTGGAATTAACAATAGTTTCTCCATTATACAACTAAATGTTAATGGAATTAATTCACCGATCAAGAGACACAGATTACAAACTTGGATTAAAAATCACAATCCATCAATCGCTGCCTGCAGGAACCCCACTAACCACAAAAGATAGGCACGCTCTAAAAATAAGGCTCGTCAACAATTCTACAAGCAAATGGAGCAGAAAACAGGCAGGGTAGCCATTATGCTATCAACAAAGTGGACTTCAAACTAAAGAAAATTGTAAGAGACACGGATGACACTACATTTTAGTCACAGGTACAATTCACCAGGAAGACTTCACATACTGAACATATATGCACCCAATACGGGCCCCTCCACATTCATTGAACACACACAGCGTCTAAAGCAAGAAATCAACCCCCAACGATAATTCTTGGGGACTTCAACACCGCCCTCTCAACAGGTCAAAAGCTTAACAGAGACACTTTGGAACTTAATCAAACCCTGAAAGAAATGGATCTTACAGATCTCTATCGAACTTTTCACCCACACACCAAAGAATACACATTTTTCTCAGCAGCACACGGAACTTTCTCCAAATAGATCACATATTGGGCCACAAAATGAATCTACACATATACAGAAAGTTAAATTCTAACCTGTGCCCTATCAGACCAACACGGCCTAAAGCTGGACATCCACCACACTCAAACAAGAGAAAATGCACTAACTCCTGGAAACTTAACAATATGATGCTGAATGAGAACTGGGTTCAGGAAGAAATTAAAAAGGAAAGTCAAGATTTCCTGAAAGTGAATGGTAAACGAAATACAACTTCCCAAAATCTCTGGGACACAATGAAACTGTTCTAAGAGGTATCATAGCTCTTAATGCCTACGTCAAAAAATGGAAACATCGAAATAACAAATTAACAATGCAGCTTAAAGCTTTAGAGAAACTAGACAATCTGATCACAAAGTAGTGAGAAGAGAGGAGATTAGCAAAATAAGGGGAGAAATATCTGAAATTGAGATTAGAAATCGATAGAAAAAAAAATCAACCAGTCAAAAAGCTGGTTCTTTGAAAAAAATCAATAAGATTGATACACCCTAGCTAAATTAACAAAAGCAAGAGAGAGAAAACCCAAATTAACAAAATTAGATGAAACATGGAGTTATCATACTGATACCCAAGAACCCAAAGATTATAACATCATATTCAAAAACTTATACTCTGTGAAGTTGACACACAAAAGAGAGGGATGAATTTCTTTTTTTTTTTAATTTTTTTTAATTATTATTATTATTTATTCAACTGTGTGTATGTGTGCGCGCGTGTGTCTCTGTGTGTGTGTGTATGTGTGTGTCTGTGTATGTGTAGAACCACGGACAAATTCGCGAACCACCATGGACGCCTCCACCTCCTTCTGCCCCGGGATTCACAGGCTCCGCCCTACCAGGAACAGAAGCGCAGGCCGCCCCCGCTTCCGTCTGGCATCTATATGTGGGATCTGCGATCCGAACTCGGGACCTTCCGCCTGCAAGGCGGAGGCTTAACCCCTGAGCCACCTCTCCAGCCCCCGAGATGGATGAATTTCTAATTAAACACAACTTACCTAAATTGAATCAGGAAGTTGTGAATCATTTAAATAGTCCTATAACATACAAGGAATTGAGGAAGTAATCTTGAATCTTCCCCTAAAAATGTCCTGGACCAGATGGATTCAGCACAGGTTCTACCAGACATTTAAGGAGTTAATAACACCAATACTCCTAAACTGTTCCATCAAATAGCAAGGAAGGAAAACTACCAAATTCCTTCTAAGCTAATATCGTTTAATCCCAAAACCTAATAAAGTTCACTTAAAAAAAAAACTATAGGCCGATCTCCCTGATGAACACAGACGCAAAGATTCCAAAAAGTCTTAGCAAATCGGATTCAAAAACATATTAAAAAGATCATTCACGGGGACCAAGTAGGCTTCATCCCCGGCAACAAGGTTTGGTTCAACTACGCAAATCAATAAATGTAATTCATCTGTAAACCAGTCCAAAGTCCAAGACCACATATACTCTCGATAGATGCAGAAAAGCTTTTGACAAGATCCACACCTTTTATGATCAAAACGCTGGAGACAGTAGGAATGGAAAGAACCTTTATTAATATAATAAAAGCTGTATACACAAGCCCACAGCAAGGATTATTTTCAATGGGGAACAACTGGAAGCATCCCACTTCGATCAGGAACTGACAAGGCTGTCCACTCTCACCACTTCTATTCAATATTGTACTGAAGTCTTAGCTGAAGCCATAGACAAGAAAGGGCATAAGAGGGATCAAATCGGCAAGAAAGAAGTCAAGCTACCCTATTTGCAGATGACATATCTTTATACCTGAGTGATCCCAAAAACTCCACCAGGAACTCCTGGAACTAATTGAGAAGTCAGCAGGGTGGCAGAATACAAAATAAATGTGCAAAATCAAGGCCTTCCTATATGCCCAGAATAGAAATTGAAAAAGCCTTGAGAGAAACCATCCCATTCACTATAGCCCCTAAAAAATGAAATACCTTGGTATAAACCTAACTAAGGAGGTAAAACCTTTACAATGAAAACTTTAAAACCCTAATAAAAGAATAGCAGAAGACACCAGAGGTGGAAAGAACTCCCTTGTTCCTGGATTGGTAGAATCAACATCGTAAAATTACCATCCTACCAAAGCAATTACAAATTCAATGCAATACCCATCAAAACTCCCGAAGCAATTTTTCAAAGAAGTTGACAAACATCCAAAGTTCATATGGAGCAAAAGACCCAGATGCAAAAACAATCCGAGTAACAAACACAGCTGGAGGTATTGCCATACCACCTTGGAACGAGAGAGAAAGATTTTGATGGGAGAGGTTCGAGAGGGACAGATTCTAGGTTTATTCTAAGCTTGAAACAAGGGAAATTAACTTACTAAGGGCATACTGGAATTATTCTCACAGCCACATTCTCTATCAATCATATTACACATTGCATGTTTATTCATTCGGTCCTCTTTTAGAAAATTACAATTATCAACACATATTAATTGCATATATTAATGTTTCACTATGGTGCTCAACATAGACATATTTTGGTCATGTACACCTCCCCTTTACTCTTCACCCCAAACTGTAATCCTTTCTCCTTCCCTGCTAGTCCTTCTTTTACTTTCAGGGTTTTTAAGCTTTCACAGTGTGAAAGAAAACATGTGATACTTGTCTTTCTATATCTAACTTATTCTCCTCAATATGATGTCGTCCAGTTCTATTGACTTTGCTGAAAATGACATGATTTCATTCTTCCATATGGATTTATATATAGCTAACCCATATATATAAACATGGTAACATATATCTGCATATATTATATATGTATATATACCATGTTTTCTTCATCTGTATATTCCTTGACAGGCACCTAGGCTGCTGATTCCACTTTTTGGTCCCTGTGAATAGACCCACAATATATACAGGTATACGGATATGTCTTTTGTATGTTGATTTTCTTTTCCTTGAGTGTACACCCATGAGTGAATGGCCTAGATTTATGACTTAGGTATATTTTAGTTTTTTGAGGAGCCTCCATACTGCTTTCCATAGTGGATGTGCTAATTTGCCATTTCTAGAACAATAGAATGTAAGGGTTCCTCTTTCCCTAACTCCTTATCAACATTGGGCATACATGGTGTTTTCCAGTAGTCATTCTGAGTGGGGCAAGACAAAATCTCAATGTAGTTTGATTTTACCTTTTCTTTATAGCTACATACACTCAGTGTTAGCCATTGTTGCCATTTTGTAAAGCTTCTTCTTCCACCTTAGCTGGGAAAGGGCAATTCCCTAGACAGACTGCAACCTCCTAAATCCCAGACAGTCTTCACTTCCCGGAGCCCTATTTTCCTAGCAACTCCTGGAAACTCCTTGACAATGATCTGAAGCCATATAAGCTCCTCCTGGTATCTCCCTCTCCCCAGCCACCCACCTTGGCATTCTTCAGATTTCCTCCTGCCAGGCTGTCATAGCTGCTCTCCCCCCCTGTTCTCCTCGGCACTAACCTATCTCTTCTGTCATATGCTCTCTCACCTTAAAGCCAAACTATGTTTCCCTTGGCCATCAGGCCCTCAACTTTAATAAAGTCATACTTTTTGAGCCTCTCCCTCAAGTTGGTCTCTCTTTATTCGTGGATCTTCATGTGGTCTCCACACATGGTTGGAGCAGCTCTCCTTCCTTTCCTCTGCCAACCTAACACTCAATACATTTTTTCACATACTTTTGGTCATTTGTACCAGTATTTAGAGATTCATCTGTTCAGACCATTTGCACACTTAGTGTTTGGATGAATTGTTTTGTTAAGTTTTTGAATTTTCTGCACATCTGGGACTTGGATCTTCTGTTGATTGACAGACCTAGCAAAGGACGCTAGCCCCCTGGCTGTAGGTTGTCTCCTCATTGTCCTCTGCTGTGCAGCAGCTCTTTGAGTTAATGAAATCCCATTTTTGTCAATTTTTTGTTTTGTTTCCTGAACTACTAGATTCTTACTCAGAACATCATAACTTGTACCAGTATCTCCAGAGTGAAAGACAGAGTCTAGTTTCAGTCTTCTTCAATATAGATACGAAGTTTTTCCCAGCTTCAATGTTGAAGGCATTCAGTCCTGTCACAAGTGTACAATGACAAGGACAGCATCTTTCACAGACACCTTCTGAAGCCAAGGTCTTTCACAGAACTTGTGCTTACTGAACACTTGCCCCGTTAATCTTTTTTTTCACATTTTTTATTATTATTATTTTCGCCCATACAAACGTAACAAGTATACCGATCCCCTCCCTCCCTCCACTGTCCCTCGACTCCCCTGCTCCCCCCTCCTTCCCATCCCTAGTGCCTCCCCTCCCAATCCCTGGAGCATCCTTTACTGTGCATGCCAAACTCTCCACTGGGTCCTCCTCTCCGATGAGGTGCAAGGACCCAGAGGCATTTCCCAGAACCCTTTCCTGTGTTCACTTTAAGCTTAGAACACTACTGTGACCTAGCCTCTAAGGATCCTACTGCCTTTAGTCCATGCTAGACTTTGTGGGGTCAATAATGTGTTGGACATAGCGCAGGTCATGCAAAGTCCTATTATGATTGCTTCGACTTGCCCGGTATCTTGAGGGTTGCTCTTTTACAGAAAGGAGACTGAGAGGTAGGATTTGAACTCATTGCCCTTGGGCAGCTATTTGAAACTGATCTTTTCTGACTAAAACAAAGACATAAATATTGCATAGTCCATTGCTTGGACAGATACAAAGCAGACAGAGGACAGGGGCATGAGGAGCTAGGGTACTTAAGGCTGGCCTCGGGGAGAAGATGAGACATACACAAAGCCTTGACGAAAGTGAGAGAGGGAACAAGAGAGACTGGAGGGCAGACAAAAGAAGTAGGAGTGCCTGGCAGAGATAGGTGACATTTGTGACTGCAGGGGAGCCAGGGCTGAGTGACTTTGAGAACCATGGTGGAAAGGGGAAGATCTCCAGGACAGACACCGGAAGAATTTGAGTGGGACTTGTTGCAATATCAGAAGCAAAGCAGGGATGGGGCGTGACTGGAATTTGATGGAGACCACTTTGGCTGCTGTGCTGAGAATGTACCATGGCAGGGGCCCATGCAGGAGTGAGAAGAAGATGGAAGAGGTGGCGTCCAGTGCCAGGGAAAGTCTCAGCCAGAGTGGTAGTCATGAAGATGGACAGTAGAATTCCTGGATATGTAAGAGAAGAGAGAAGGAAGAACTCCAAGGTATTTGACCCAAAGAACAAATTCAAAGTCTGTTTCGGCTTACCTCTGCATTCTGAGATTGCAAGCCGAGAAAGATTACTGTTTGAAAGGAAACATTAGTGGTGGCCAAGACAGAAATTGAGAAGCAGGGAAACCAGCTTCAACAGTGAAGCAGCCTTTTATTGAAGCCCAAGAATGACCCCTACCCCAACTGGAATGACTACAGTGAGTCAGACTGCAGAGAACATTGAATGGGAACTTCGGCCAAGCTTTCATAGCTTAGAATATGGGGGAGGAGAACAGGTTTTTGTCAATAGTGGGATGAGGGAGCAATGTGTCTTTTGTCGTCACAGTTTATCGCAGTCTCTGGATCTGGTGGAACTTGGGGGTGGGTTAGTTATATATTGACTCTTTAGGTTGTACATTCTCTTTTCAGTGTTATAGTGCTGGGTAAAAGACACCCCCAGAGTCATCACAGTAAGCATTCCATTTTACTGCTGTCACCATTTTATTCAGTAGGCCTCAAAAACAACAAAAAGAAAGATTTTCCATCAGTTTCCAAAGAGGCTTCCTTTTTCACCTGAGAAAGCAGCTAGTGAGAACACAGAGAGGAAGATTTTTTCTTTAAAAGCCACAATTTCCCCTTCCCCTCCACTCCGCTGCCCGGAACGCACAAACCCATGAAAAATGGCCAAGAAAGCCTGACCCAGGATAACGACCTTCAAAATATGATCATGACCATGTTCAATACTATGAAAGAGGAAATCAGGGAGGAATTAAATAATCGAATCAATCGCTTTGAGGAGGAACACAACAGACACATGAGGAGTTGAGAAAAACAGTGCAAGAATCAAAAACTGGCATAAAGCAGTTAAAGCAGACTCAAGCAGACTTTAAAACTGAGCTACAAGACAAGTTATCTTCAACCCAGAACTCCACAGAGAGTCTTATCAGCAGAACTAATGAAGCAGAAAACAGAATTTCAGATCTTGAAGATAAAGTGGGAGTATTAACCAGCTCAATGGAAGAGATTGTTAAAGCCAAAAAGATGCTTGAGAGAAATATCCAGGAGATATGGGACACCCTGAAGAAGCCCAACATGCGTATTCATGGAATACCAGAGCAAGAATCTCAAAATACCACCCCTGAGGAAATTTTTCAAACGATCATCAAGGAAAACTTTCCTCATCTAAAAAAAGACAGGCCCATCCATATACAAGAGGCATTCCGCACCCCAAATAGATATGACCAAAACAGAAGCTTGCCACGGCAAATAATAGTCAAAACACTCCACATTCAAGATAAAGAATTGGTGCTGAGAGCTTCAAGGGAGAAAAAACAAGTCACTTTTAAAGGTAAACCTATTAAAATAACAAATGACTTCTCAGTCGAAACAGTAAAAGCAAGAAGAGCTTGGAGAGACATACTTCAAGTATTGAATGAGCAAAAATGTCAACCTAGGCTGATTTACCCTGCAAAACTATCAGTCATGATCGAGGGAGAAAGAAAAATCTTCCAGCACAAAGACAACTTGAAGGGATACATGTCCACCAAACCAGGCCTTCAAAAAATGCTAGAAATGATACTCAAGCTTGAAGAAAAAAACAGGCATATCCAGGAGAGCAGAAGGCAAGTATAACACCATTAAAAGCGAAACAATATATTTATAAAAACTACTAAACATAATAAATGTCTGGAATCAAAAATAGTTTCACCATTATAACACTAAATGTTAATGGAATTAACTCACCGATCAAGAGACACAGATTACAAACTTGGATTAAAAATCACAATCCATCAATCTGCTGCCTGCAGGAAACCCATCTTACCACAAAAGATAGGCACGCTCTAAAAATAAAAGGCTGGTCAACAATTATACAAGCTAATGGAAGCAGAAAACAGGCAGGCATAGCCATTATGATATCAGACAAAGTGGACTTCAAACCAAAGAAAATTAAAGAGACACAGATGGATACTACATTTTAGTCACAGGTACAATTCACCAGGAAGACTTCACAATACTGAACATATATGCACCCAATACGGGCCCCTCCACATTCATTAAGAAAACCCTACAGCGTCTAAAGCAAGAATCAACCCCAAACGATAATTCTTGGGGACTTCAACACCGCCCTCTCAACATGGGATAGATCAACAGGTCAAAAACTTACTAGAGACACTTTGGACCTTAATCAAACCCTTAAAGAAATGGACCTTACAGATCTCTATCGAACTTTTCACCCACACACCAAAGAATACACATTTTTCTCAACAGCACACGGAACTTTCTCCAAAATAGATCACATACTGGGCCACAAAAAGAATCTACACGTATACAAAAAAGTTGAAATTCTAACCTGTGCCCTGTCAGACCACCATGGCCTAAAGCTGGACATCCACAACACATCAAACAAGAGAAAATACACTAACTCCTGGAAACTTAACAATATGATGCTGAATGAGAACTGGATTCAGGAAGAAATTAAAAAGGAAATTCAAGATTTCCTGAAAGTGAATGATAACGAAAATACAACTTACCAAAATCTCTGGGACACAATGAAAGCTGTTCTAAGAGGTAAGTTCATAGCTCTTAATGCCTACATCAAAAAAATGGAAACATCAGAAATAAACAACTTAACAATGCAGCTTAAAGCTTTAGAGAAACTAGAGCAATCTGATCCCAAAAGTAGTAGAAGAGAGGAGATTAGCAAAATAAGGGGAGAAATATCTGAAATCGAGATTAAGAAAACGATAGAAAAAATCAACCAGTCAAAAAGCTGGTTCTTTGAAAAAATCAATAAGATTGATACACCCCTAGCTAAATTAACCAAAAGCAGGAGAGAGAAAACCCAAATTAACAAAATCAGAAATGAACATGGAGATATCACTACTGATACCCAAGAAATCCAGAGAATTATTACATCATATTTCAAGAACTTATACTCTGTGAAGTTTAACAACACGAAAGAGATGGATGAATTTCTAAGTAAACACAACTTACCTAAATTGAATCAGGAAGTTGTGAATTATTTAAATAGTCCTATAACATATAAGGAAATTGAAGAAATCTTCCCACCAAAAAATGTCCTGGACCAGATGGATTCAGTACAGAGTTCTACCAGACATTTAAGGAGTTAATAACACCAATACTCCTTAAACTGTTCCATCAAATAGCAAAGGAAGGAACACTACCAAATTCCTTCTATGAAGCTAATATCGTTTTAATCCCAAAACCTAATAAAGATTCACTTAAAAAAGAAAACTATAGGCCGATCTCTCTGACGAACACAGACGCGAAGATTCTCAACAAAGTCTTAGCAAATCAGATTCAAAAACATATTAAAAAGATCATTCATGGGGACCAAGTAGGCTTCATCCCCGGCACACAAGGTTGGTTCAACATACGCAAATCAATAAATGTAATTCATCATGTAAACCAGTCCAAAGTCCAAGACCACATGATACTCTCGATAGATGCAGAAAAAGCTTTTGACAAGATCCAACAGCCTTTTATGATCAAAACGCTGGAGACAGTAGGAATGGAAGAAACTTTTATCAATATAATAAAAGCTGTATACAGCAAGCCCACAGCAAGGATTATACTCAATGGGGAACAATTGGAAGCATTCCCACTTCGATCAAGAACTAGACAAGGCTGTCCACTCTCACCACTTCTATTCAATATTGTACTTGAAGTCTTAGCTGAATCCATAAGGCAAGAAAGGGACATAAGAGGGATTCAAATCGGCAAGGAAGAAGTCAAGCTATCCCTATTTGCAGATGACATGATCATATACCTGAGTGATCCCAAAAACTCCACCAGGAAGCTTCTGGAACTAATTGAGACGTTCAGCAGGGTGGCAGGATACAAAATAAATGTGCAAAAATCAGAGGCCTTCCTATATGCCCAAAATGAAAGAAGTGAAAAAGCCTTGAGAGAAACAATCCCATTTACTATAGCCCCTAAAAAAATGAAATACCTTGGTATAAACCTAACCAAGGAGGTAAAAGACCTTTACAACGAAAACTTTAAAACCCTAAAGAAAGAAATAGCAGAAGACACCAGAAGGTGGAAAGACTTCCCTTGTTCCTGGATTGGCAGAATCAACATCGTAAAAATGACCATCCTACCAAAGGCAATATACAGATTCAATGCTATACCAATCAAAATCCCAAAGCAATTCTTCAAAAAGTGACCAAACAATCTCAAAGTTCATATGGAGGCACAAAAGACCCGGGATAGCAAAGACAATCCTGAGTAACAAAAACACTGCTGGAGGTATTACCATACCAAACCTTAGTCTATACTACAAATCCATAGTTATAAAGACAGACTGGTACTGGCTCCAAAATAGACACACAGATCAATGGATAAGGATTGAAGACCCAGATATAAGCCCACAAAATTACAGCCATTTGGTCTTTGACAAAGGGGCCCAAAGAATCCAATGGAAAAAGAACAGCATTTTCAACAAATGGTGCTGGCAAAACTGGATCTCCACATGCAGAAGATTAAAGCTGGACTCCGTACTTGTCACCATGTACAAGACTTAATTCCAAATGGATCAAGGACCTTGATATAAGTCCAGAGACTATAAAAACCATTGTTGAAAGGATAGGGAACTCCCTCAAGCTGATTGTTTCCTAAACAGACATCCAATGACACAGTCACTGCTACCAACTCTTAACAGTTGGGATCTTGTGAAATTAAAGAGCTTCTGTTCAGATAAAGAGATTGTAACACGAGCTCAAAGGCAACCCACAGAATGGGTGATCTTCACTAACCACATATCTGACAGAGCTCTACTGTCCAGAGTGCACAAAGAACTTAGGAAACTAAACTCCAAGGAAAACAATGGCCCAATTAAAAAATGGGCCCTGGAACTTAAAAGAAACTTTACCAGGGATGAAATTAAAATGTCTAACAAATATCTTAAAAAATGCTCCACTTCCTTAGCCATCAGGGAAATGCAAATCAAAACTTCCCTGAGATATCATCTCACTCCGGTCAGGATGGCAAAAATCCACAGTACAAACAACGACAAATGCTGGAGAGGATGTGGAGAGAGGGGAACTCTGCTACATTGCTGGTGGGAATGCAGGCTCATACAACCACTCTGGCGAGCCATCTGGAGATTCTTAAAGAAATTAAAGATAGAAATGCCATATGACCCTGCTATCCCACTTTTGGAAATAACCCCCCATGCAGCAGAGGTTCGCCTCGATAGCACAAGCACGACCATGTTCATAGCAGCACTGTTTACAATAGCAAAGTCATGGAATCAACCTAAATGTCCAACAGTTGACGAGTGGATAAGGCAACTGTGGTACATCTATACAATGGAGTACTACTCAGCCATCAAAAATGATGAATTACTGGAATTTGCCGGGAAATGGATGTCATTAGAAACAATTATATTAAGTGAAGTATCCCAGACACAGAAAATTAAGCGCCGTATGTACTCCCTAATAGGTGGCTCCTAGTACCAAACCCACCCAGCCCACCTAGAGACAGTAATTCCAAGGATTATGAACAGGAGGGATGGGGTAGGAGGGCCACACCAGAAACAAGGAGAAAAGGGACCATGTTACAGCAGGGAAAATAGGCCTCCATCAAGGCCCCAAATAAGTAATGAGACATCTGATTAAGTTCACAGACTTTTGTTCCTGATCATTTACTGCTGAGGGGGTGTGATCTCACCAGAAGAGGAGGGCATATAGTCTGGCAGATAAAAAGTAACCATTTTGCGAATGGGTGATAGACCCCTCTCTTACTGTGGCTTCCCACTTTTATTCATCTACCTTTGAATGTGCTTTTATCACAAGACTCTAGTTTAACAGCTTTTTGTCTCTGGCCAGGGGGTAACATACAATGCCCAGCAGGATGGAGTGAAGGGCATTGCAGGAGCAGCAAAACTGAAAAAGAAAATTAACAAACCATAATCCAGAACTTCAGAGACTCTATATCAACCACCTAGAACTAGGCCAGCTTAATCTCTCCCCATCTTGAAGCTCAGGGAAATTTGCGGAAGAGTGGGCAGTAAGAGTGTAAGAGCAAAAGGATGGGAGGAGCAGTGATATGTAAGATACTCCATACTAGTTAGGGCTGAGGCAATCTTAATTGGTCTTTGCATGCCCTGCGCATTGTCCAGCACACTGTTGACCTCACAAAGTCTAGCATCTGCTAAAGGCACCAAGATCCTTGGAGGCAAAGGATTGGCAGCCACAGCAGTGTTCCTATACCTAAGGGGAACACGGGAAAGGGTTCAGGGAAAGGCCACTGGGTCGGAGAGGAGGGCCCAGAGGAAAATCAGACATGCACAAGAAAGGACTCTCTGGGAATTGGGGCGGGAGGCACTGGGGGATGGGAAGGAAGCGGGGTGGGGAGGGGGAGCAGGGGGTATGGGGGGAAGAGGAGGGAGGGAGGGAACTGGTGTACCTAAAAAGTTTGTATGAGCTGAAATAATAATAAAAATGTATTAATAAAAAAAGCCACAATTTGCTAAACTCCAGCTTTGTAAAGGATGTGCTAGAATGTCTTCCTTTGGTAGTGCTCTCAAACTTGTTGTCGCCTATGACTGCATGAAGATCACTCTTATTTTTCTGGAAGGCAAGTTGCCTGGACACACTGTGCTGGCTGCTATACTCTGAGGGGGCTTCCAATCCACTTTCTGAAGCTGGGAGCTCTGGGTGGACACTGGCTTCCAAATGATCCAAATTTAAATGGAAGGGCCAAACACCCTGGCTGTGTATCCTCTCCTGTCCCAAGCAAGACCGGCATTTCTAGTGAGACCAGGCCTCCAGACAAATACAAGCCATCAGCTCTGGACCCAATCAAGTGGGAATTTAGAGCTCCCTGACAAATCCCACTGCTTGGCCAGGAAGACAGACAGTTTGTGGAGTGAAAGCAGAAATTGTCGAGGTTTTGCAGATGGTAAGTCTCCAGCTTACCTTTCTTTTAAAACTGCTAAAACAAACAAAAAAGCCAAGACAGAGAAACTATATTCTTACAAAAATTATGACAAGTCCCTTATGTGCAAGGCACCATGCTGAACATGTCTAAAAGCACTGCCTTCAGAATCCACGCAATATTCGGGGAAACCAACAGGATTTTCTCCATTTTTCTAAAAAGGAAAGTTTTTAAAGGCTAAGCATTTTTTTTTTCAAAAAAAGATCCAAAGCTGCCTCTACGATGACCACCTATTCTATCTGTGCAGTTCTGAGTGGATTCCTGGGATTCATGTTTTTATTTTACATGCAGGACAGTCTTGGGCAAACAAGAACAAAATGGCCACTCTCAGTATCTCTTTACATTAGAAGTAGCATGTGAAAAATGCAGCCATATCTGAAATGTCCAGAAGACGATGTCGCAGAAGTACCTAGTGGGCTCCCCTTTCTGAGCTGAGAGTTCCCAGCCAAATTCTGAGAAACCCAAAGAATAAGAATGGAATTCCGAACACAAATTTGTTGCTGGGAAAATTAATCCCCTACTTCCCACATCAGGATCACCAGATGATCCTTTAGCAAGCCTGCCAGGTGTGAATCAATGGACTCTCTTGTTCTGGTTGAAATTTATGTCCCTGATGAGTCTACTCCAAGCCAGGTTCTGACCTGGAACTTTCTGAAGGGATTCAGGTGATTTAGGAGCTTAAGATGTTACTTAAGTAATTAAGTAACTTCAGTAATGCATGTTACCTTTCCAGAGCCGGGGAATTATACCACCTAAGACTGCTTGTTCATCCATTCCCCAGACACTTATGTCTGCTTTATGCTATCAGCACTGGGGTCTTTTACATGACCTGCTAATGGGCTCCCTCTTTCAAAAGTCTCATTGGTAATCTGGGGCCTGAGACTATGACAGATAATACTGATGATACCCTCCTTTTCATTATCCACCAACTTGATCAACAAAATTGGAAGGAAAAAATAAGGCCAAAAACAGTTACAAAATAGCACGGGACACTGTGGGCTTTAAGTAACCAATCCAGCTGTACCAGAAGAAGAAGCCCTTGGCAGTTTCTGTACTCTAGAACACCGCTGACAGAGTGTGCCCAGACACCAGTGAAGCCCATCTGCTCCCCTATATCCACGTGCAGGGCACACACACAACCTTCTCGCTCCCTTCTCAAACCCCAAATGAAAGTTGCTAGAAGGGGTCGATGCGACCCCTAGAGGGAAAGGGCTTCTACTTCACTGGAAGTATGGATCCTCCTGCCCTTCCATCTTGTTCCCACAGGTGTCCCCTTGCCTTAACATGCTGCAAAATATTTGACGACTGGCTCTGGAATGAGGCTCAGGCGGCAGACTTGATTTTCAGCATTTATTGCTTCCTGTAGTGTCAATGTTCCTATTGTAGCCAGCTCCAAACCAGCAACAGGATATCACTTTTGCATGGCTAAACAAGCCCACGTGTGCTATTTCAAAGCAAAATAAAGGTGTCTCGAAAGAGGGAAGTCATCACTGGGATACAGCCAAAGAACTGTCACTGGAATGATCAGGAGACCACCAACGAGTCAGATTGAGGCCTAGTTCTGTGAGGTGTTTATTAATAGGTTTCACCACCCCCAGTGAAGGACTCCACAGGTTCTGTCCACAGACCAGGGCAATGAAGGGACTGACAGCTTTATGTCTTTGAGTCCCTGTTCCCATCATCACATACAAAGGGTATATTTGTCCCAAGCTCACCTTTTGCCAGCCAGTTCACATTTCCTCTTCTTTCATCAGTGCTACAGGGGGTCTAACTTCCAGGTCTGGCCTATAGAGCTATCCTGCTTTGGGATCCTCTTCTGTGCTGAGCAACCATTCCTGACAAAGACCTGCAAATCTTTATGGTACAATAATGTGCTGTCCTCACAGTAAAACCCCCTTACCCCCTTACATGATTATTCAGTCATGACATGCTCTGAAAATATTAAATAGAAAATTCTAGAAATAAATGATTCATAAGTTCTGAATGGTGTTTCATTTTGTATAATATACTGTCCCACTCCACCCTTTTTCTTTCTTTGTTTTTTAATTAGAAAAGCCAAAACCAATATCAGATTTATTTTAAAATAATTCTTTACAATACCATGAAGCAGGGGGATGACTTTGTGCAGAGAGATATATTGCAACATAGACTACAGCCAAGAGTAAGGGGAACAATAGGGGGGTCACCACCAACAACACAGCCCTGCCAATCTACAAACATGTTAATATGTCTTCATGGCCTCAAAAGAACAGAAAGAGATATGCACAAAACACTTTGTCTTCTGGCCAGTTTCCAGGTAGGATGAGAATCACAGCCCCCCCTGCCCTCTTCTTCCAGAAGGCCAGCAGAGGTAGATCTCTGCGGTTGGCACAGGAGATCACCTGCTACCATTGGCCGCCAGGAGTGTCCCATCAACCACCTCAAGAAACTAGAGCTTTAGGCTTCAGTGGTCCCTACAATTCCTCCCTTTCTTTTAAAAAGAAGCCATGTAAGACCATATCAAATCCTAAAAGTTATTAACCCTATCACAATACCTATTATCATAGCTATCAGGGCAGAGTTCACAGACCAATCCTTTGTAGTAAAACTTGTGTTACAATCCAAGGAGAAAGCCCATTAACTTATGACTGAGGCACCTGAAAATGAATAGACAAAAATGCAGCCTGACTGAGGCACACAATCTGATTATGTAGCAATGTCAACCTTGTACTCAGGTTATCAGGATTTTGGATACCAACTAGATGAGCTTTAGTCCTTTTGTAGTCATAATTATAAACATTACATTCTCTATTAGTTACATGACATCGTAGGATATGCTTAATCTTTAAATTCTGTACCTCTTCCCATGACCACCATGATCTATATTAATAAATCTTTCTCTTTCTTTAAGTCCTAATCAATGCATGGCTGGGTTTTCAAAACATCAGAAATATCCTTTTATATGGTTTTTATATAATGAGCCATGTATACGCCATATTAAGAACAGAGTTCTAGTGGCAGTGGCGGCCAAAGCTGCAATTATGTTGGCAATAATAATCCCATTTACTCTTTCAGGTTTTATTAACTCTGTTAGTTCCTCCAACAATTCCACCCCCTGTTTATCATACCAAGGTTTAAAAATTTTAGTAGGTTTAACCACATATGGTGGTTGCACTCCATCTTTTTGAGATGTGACTCCTCCCTTTATTCCAGTGTATCCATGCCATATATGCAGCCTGACTGTTAAGATGCACAATGCACTAAGATATTTCATGAGATTATATTCATTCATATAAGTTTTACTGTAGAGCATTGTTAGAATTGTTCTATTTTTGTTCTATTTTACTTTAAATTATTAATATTAAATGACTGGGTTGGGAATGTAGCTCAGTACTTGCCTAAGCATTGCACAAGCACTGCAAAAAAACTTTAAATAAGCTGCTATCATTTTAAATCTCTTTGCTGTGTTCAATTTGCAGATTAAGTTTTATCAGGATCTGTACACACTCTTTTTCTATGCTTGGTGATATCTGAGGTTCCAAACATCCTCTGTGGGGTCTTGGAACCTCTTGCAGATAACAAAGGGAACCACTGTGTCTATGAAAAGCAACATAAGCAGTTCTCACTAAGATCCGTGACCCCAAATCTATATGAGACATATCTCTAGGACTCATCATGTACGAAGGCACCTTAGTTCACGTGGAACTGTCAGATATCCAAATGGGCAATGCTTGCTGGGAGCTCTACTGTCTGGAACATGGGATTCAGCCTGATGGGCAGATGCCCAGTGACAAGACCATTAGCAGAGGGAATGACTCCTTCACCACTTTCTTCTGCAAAACTAGGGCTGGGAAGCATGTGCCTTGTGCAGTCTTTGTGGATCTGGAACCCACTGTAATTAATGGGATCCAAAATGGCCCATACCACCAGCTCTTCCACCAAAAACAGTTTATCACTGAGAAAGAGGATTGTTGCAATTCACCTACATGGTTGCTGATAAATGATCATCAAATAGCTTAAGGGAACAAAGGATTTATTTTCTTACAACAGTCACATTATAGTTCGTCCAACTTGACAGGAGAGCATGAACCAACACCAGGACTGAGGGAACTGGCCATACCATCTCTACATAATAGTTGAGAGAGGGATGATCCTTACTTGCCAGACTAGCATGTCTGGCCAAATGTACACAAGGATGCTGGCTGTCTTAACCAGCTCTCCATCATTTATTCCAGGGCTTAACCCCACCCACCATAAGCTTGACCTTTCCCATCAGCTAGACAATTTCCTTCAGGTTCACTCTGGGCTTAACTCAACTACTAATTCTCCACAAATGTGCCCAGAGCTCAACCCCTCACTGTCAAATTTATACCTGTGCCTAACCATGGCAAAGTTACAGCCAACAACTGTGTCTGTGGCCATTAAACCATTGGCAAACAGATTATTGACCCAATGCTGGACCGAATCCACAAGCTGTCTGAACAATCACAGAATTTCAGGGCTTTCTGGTATTCCACAGCTTTAGAGGGGGCACTGGCTTTGGCTTTACTTCCCTGCTGATGGAGTAACGATCTGTTGACTATAACAAGAAATCCAAGCTGGACTTCTCCATCTATACAGCCCCCCAAGTGTCTACAGCTGTGGTGGAACCCCACAATTCCATTCTGACTACTCACACCACCTTGGAGCACTCAGGTTGTGCTTTCATGGTGGACAACGAGGCCATCTATGACATCTGTCGCCATCATCTACACCAACTTTAATTACCTTATAAGCCAAATTATTTCCTCTGTCCTAGTTTCCCTGTGCTTTGATGGGGCTCTCAATGTGGAACTGACAGAATTCCAGACAGATTTGGTGCCCTATTCGCACATCCACTTCCCCCTGGCTACCTATTCACCTGTCATCTCTGTAGAGAAGGCCTACCATGAACAGTCATCGGTCGCAAAGATCACCAATGCCTGCTTTGAGCCTACCAACCAGATGCTGAAGTGTGACCCTCAGCATGGCAAGTACATGGCCTGCTGCCTGTTGTACCATGGAGATGTGGCAGCCAAGGACATGAATATTTCCATCATTCCATCAAGACCAAGTGCAACATCCAGTTTGTGGACGGTGTCCATGGGCTTAAAGGTTGGTATCAATTACCAAATACCTACTGTAGTGCCCAGGGGGAAACCTGACCAAGGTGAGGCATGCTGAGCAACACAACTGCCATTGCTGAAGCCTGGGCCTGCCTGGATTACAAGTTTGACCTGATGTAGACCACAAGGGCATGGGGGAGGATAAATTCTCTGAGGCCCAAGAGAATATGGCTGCCCTGGAAAAAGATTATGAGGAAGTAAGAATCCACTCCTATGAGAAAGAAGATGAGGATGAGGATGAGGATAAGGGAGAAGAATAGACAGCTCTTTAGAGCTTGTTCACTATATTTGTTATTAAATCCTTTAGAGAAGGAACACTACCGAACTCTTTCTATGAAGCTAATATCGTCTTTATCCCAAAACCTGATAAAGATACACTTAAAAAAGAAAACATAGGCCAATCTCTCTGATGAACACAGATGCAAAGATTCTCAACAAAGTCTTAGCAAATTGAATTCAAAAACATATCAAAAAGATCATTCACAGGGATCAAGTAGGCTTTATCCCAGGCACACAAGGTTGTATGGTTCAACATATGCAAATCAATAAATGTAATTCACCATATAACCAAGTCCAAAGTCCAAGACCAAATGATATTCTCGATAGATGCAGAAAAAGCTTTTGACAAAATCCAACAGCACTTTATGATCAAAACTCTAGAGACAGTTGGAATGGAAGGAACCTTTATCAATATAATAAAAGCTGTATACAACAAGCTAACAGCAAGAATTATACTCAATGGGGGAAAACTTGAAGCATTCCTGCTTCAATCAGGAACTAGACAAGGCTGTCCACTCTCACCACTTCTATTCAATATTGTACTTGGAGTGTTAGCTGAAGCCATAAGACAAGAAAGGTACATAAAAGCGATTCAAATCAGCAAGGAAGAAGTCAAGTTATCTCTGTTTGCAGATGACATGATCTTATACCTGAGTGATCACAAAAACTCCACCAGAAAGCTCCTGGAACTAATTGAGAAGTTCAGCAGAGTGACAAGATACAAAATAAATGTACAAAAATCAGTGGCCTTCCTATATGCCCAGAATGAAAGAAGTGAAAAAGCCCTGAGAGACTCAATCCCATTTACTATAGCCCCTAAAAATATGAAATACCTCGGTATAAACCTAACCAAGGAAGTAAGTGACCTTTACAATAAAACTTTAAAACCCTAAAGAAAGAAATAGCACAAGACACAAGAAGGTGGAAAGATCTCCCATGTTTCTGTATTGGCAGAATCAACATCGTAAAAATGACCATTTTACCAAAGGCAATATACAGATTCAATGCTATACCAGTTAAATCCCAAAGTAATTCTTTAAAGAAGTTGACCAAACAATCTCAAAATTCATATGGAGGCACAAAAGACCCAGGATAGCAAAGACAATACTGAGTAACAAAAACACTGCTGGAGGTATCATCATACCAATCCTTAGTCTATACTACAAATCCATAGTTGTAAAACAGCCTGGTATTGGCTCCAAAATAGACACACAGATAAAGGGATAAGGGTTGAAGACCCAGATATAAGCCCACAAACTACAGCCATTTGATCTTTGACAAAGGGGCCCAAAAAATCCAATGGAAAAAAAACAGCATCTTCAACAAATGGTGCTGGCAAAACTGGTTATCCATATGCAGATGATTAAAACTGGACCCATACTTGTCACCATGTACAAGAATTAATTCCAAATGGATCAAGGACATTGATATAAGGCCAGAGACTATAAAAACCATAGTTGAAAGGGTAAGGAACTCCTTCAAGCTGATAGGGCTAGGCCAACAGTTCCTAAATGGACATCCAATAGCACAATCACTACAGCCAACACTCAACAGATGGGATCTTGTGAAATTAAAGAGCTTCTGTTCAGATAAAGAGATTGTAACTTGAGCACAAAGGCAACCTACGGAATGGGAGAAAATCTTCATTAACCACATATCCAATAGAGTTCTACTATCCAGAGTACACAAAGAACATAGAAAACTGAACACTAAGGAAACAAAGTGGCTCAGTTAAAAAATGGGCCTTGGAAATTAAAAGAAACTTTACTAGGGACGAAATTAAAATGTCTAACAAATATCTTAGAAAATGCTCCACATCTTTAGCCATCAGGGAAATGCAAATCAAAACTTCTCTGAGATATTATCTCACCCCGGTCAGAATGGCAAAAATAATCCACAATACAAACAACACCAAATGCTGGAGAGGATGTGGAGAGAGGGGAACTCTCCTACATTGCTGGTGGGAATGCAGGCTCATACAGCCACTCTGGCAAGCTGTCTGGCAATTCTTAAAGAAGTTAAAGATTGAAATAACATATGACCCTGCTATTCCACTTTTGGGAATAACCCCCCATGTTGCAAAAATTCACCTCGATAGCACAAGCATGACCATGTTCATAGCAGCGCTGTTTACAATAGCAAAGTCATGGAATCAACCCAAATGTCCAACAGTTGATGAGTGGATAAGGAAAATGTGGTACATTTATACAATGGCATACTACTTAGCCATCAAAAATGATGAATTAATAAATTTTCCGGGAAATGGATGTCATTAGAAACAATTATATTGAGTGAAGTATCCCAGACACAGAAAATTAAGTGCCATATGTACTCCCTAATAGCTGGATCCTAGTACCAAACCCACTTAGAGACACTCAAAGATAAAACTCTGTAATACCTACAGTAATTGCAAAGATTATAAACAGGAGGAAGGGGAAGGAGGGCCCTGCCAGAAACAAGGAGAAAGGGGATCATGCTACAGCAGAGAAAATAGACCACCATCAGGGACTGAAAGTAAGTAATGAGACAACTGGTTAAGCTCACAGACTCTCCTTCTTGGTCACTTGCAACTGATGGGGTATGATCTTACCAGAAAGGGAGGGCATACAGTCTGGCAGATAGAAAGTAACCATTTTGCAAATGGGAGACTGACCTCCCCCCTACTCTTATTCCATTTACCTTTGAACCTACTCTTATAATAAGACTCTATTTTAACAACTTTTTAATCTCTGGCCAGGAGGTGACATCCAATACCCATCAGGATGGAGCTAAGGACATTGCAGGAGCAGCAAAACTGAAAAAAAAAATCAACAAACCGTAATTCAGAACATCAGAGACTCTATATCAACCACCTGGAACTAGGCCAGCCTAATCTTTCCCCATCCTGAAGCTCAGGGAAATTTGCAGAAGAGGGGGCGGTAAGATTTTAAGAGCTATTGTTGTAGGAGCAACAATATACAAGATACTACACACAAGTTAGGGCCAAAGCAATCATAATAGGACTTTGCATGACCTGCGCAATGACTAGCACATTATTGATCCCTCAAAGTCTAGCATGGATTAAAGACACTAGGATCCTTAGAAGCTAGGTATTAACAGCCACAATAGTGTTCCTATACTTAAGGGGAACACAAGAAAGAGTTCTAGGAAATGCCACTGAGTCCTTACACCTCATCAGAGAGGAGGACCCAGAGGAAAGTTTGACATACACATTAAAGGATGCTCCAGGGATGAGAGGGAGGAGGCACTAGGAGATAGGGAGGGAGGGGAGGAAAGGAAAGGGAAAAGGGGGGAAGGAACAAGAGGGTCCAGGAAGGGGTGGAGGGAGGGAGGAGACCGGGGTACGTATTAAGTTTGTATGAGTGGAAATAAATAAATAAATAAAATCCTTTAGAAATAAACAGGGCCACGCCAAAAAAAAAAAAAAAAAGGCAATAAGTACTTCCACACTGTGAATAAACTTCTTAGAAGCAGAGACTAGGCTAAATTTATTTCCTAGAATCCAGCTTATTCACTGTATGGAATCATATAACTGAATGCAGAGCCATGGAAGTATAGTACAAACAACACAATGTTTCCAATTGCACAATGACCAAAAATCAACTCCAAATAAAATTCATGAGTCTAAGGTATTTCTGGTGGTGCTCATCCATGTTTCATTACATGATTTTACTGCAGCCTACCTTCTAAGCAGGCCACACATACGCTTTGCACTGAGCATGCCCTCCTGGCACACAACACAAATAAATACTGAATACTGCCTCATCACCTGGACTCAGATCTGAGATGACCACACATTATAAATTAGAATGTTTTTACAGGAAATACAAAATCTTCTGTTCTTATTTGAAATGATAATGGCCCAATTTTGGGAAAGCAAAGGCTTGATCATTTCCTGCCATCATTCCTCAAATCATTCGTATCAAATGAGTATATCTTTGGTTTATATTGTATTGAAATGTTTCATTTTAAATTGCTGACTTGAGTTCCATAAAAAAAAAACTTGCTGAATGGATTTTGGCTTGGGATTGGGATAGAATTTCCAAGAATTTGTTTAATGACCCTAAACATATTCCTGTCATTTTGTAGTATATATTCATGTGAAATAATGTTCTCAGTATTGGTGGTTACCAAATTAAAGTGAAGATGCCATGTGTTCTCTGAATGAGTGCAGGCACAGGAACTAGAGATATCTGAGTTCATATCTGGGCTCTCTTTCCTCTGGCTTCAAGCTGGCCTGGCAAGACCCATGTGAGTATTCAGTAAGACAATGAACACAATCACATGATAACAAATGATGAATACATGCCTTAAAATATTATGAGGAATATTCCACTCTATCTTACATAAATAGCCAAGGCTCTGTCTATGCAGAAGGCATGGTGCTATCTCAAGTCCTGATATATGTTGTGATCCAAGACAAATAGCTATCAATCAGAGAACCCACAGGAAATTTAGAGGGATTTCATAAGGAACTGGTCATACAGTCATGAAGGATAAGAGGTCCCATGCTTTATCACTGGAGAGCCAGTGAATGGTGAGGTTCCTAGCGATGCTGGCCAACTCAAGGCCCAGAAAGAGCAGATGTCTCATTCCCAGGGCTGAAGACAGAAGAAACCAATGCCTCCACTCAAGAATTCAGGCAAGGGAAGCTTACTTGCCTTCCCTGGCCTTTCTGTTCCACTTGGGTTTCCAATTTATTGGATGACACTTACCCAGATTATGATGGGCAGTCTGTATGCCCAGTTTGCTGATTCAAAGGTCCATCTCACTCAGGAACCCTTCGCAGACACAATCAGACTATTTGGCCAAATGTCTGGGCACCCTGTGGCCAGTCTCAGTTAACCATCACAGAATCTAAATATAGCTACAAAATTAAGCCTGCATGATGCCAAGCAGCAAATTGGATGCCAAATGGCAACTAGTCCCAGTGCCGAGATGCCTAAGTAACTGGAGGAATCATGTAACAATCTACTTAGAACTAGGTATTCAGCAATCTTCTCTGCTGCCCATCGCCTGACCCTGGAGATGAACATACTTATGACTTCAATTTCAATGCTACATTTGGAGAGCTGTCAACCAGGGATGCGAAAGAGTCCAAGCTAGCAAGGGAAGCATCCCATGTGGAGAGGCATGTTTTGTTTTATCATGTTTGTTTTCAGTCAAATAGTCTTTCTCGGTGGGTGAATTTGCAAAGAAAAGAAAAAAAAACATAAACAGTGAATCACCCTAGCGAATCTCTGCTGGCACCACCAAAAATGAACTATTAAAGATCGCAACCACAGCTCCCACGGGGAGACAGCAGATAAACAGGAAGCACAGTTGCCATGAGCACTAAAACCTCAGCTAATGAGACGTGAGCTCACAAAAACTTCCATTCTGCAAGATGCTTCATGCGCCACTTTTAAAAGGAACAGGAGTCACAAGGTGAGGCAGCACAAGAGAGGAACTAGCGACTGGCAACTGCCCCTGTGCCCGGCAATGGGAGAAGCCCTTCAAAGCTACTGACCTGCCCAGTGCTCATGAAAGCCAGAAGTGGGATAAGCATTCACTTGTCCCATTTAATAAATAACAGGATGCCAGTGCATAAAATTAAGAGATTTACACAGATATATGATCTTAGTGAGGCTTTCTTATTGCAGCCTGCATGTTTTATTGGCCACTTTGCTAAAGATGACAAGAAGCTCGAATTCAAATAATCTAATCTAAACACAATTCCTCTTCAGGGATGTAATTCACTTTTTTCCGATTTCTTAAGCTACATCAAATATCTTAGCAGTCAAGTAAAAGTAAAATAGTTGGGAAAACAGGTGTATAAAACATCTGTAATGATGATATAAATTTATCTAATTTCAAGCTCCTCCCTTTTGTTTATTAAATTGGAGAGATTTGGTTGAAATGTGGGTTTTTTTGTTTATGTTTTTGTTTTTGTTTTTACATGATGATTCTCCAGGGTGAGTTCAGATTCATGTTGCTCAGGCCTGCAAGGCAATTTTGACAGTTTCCTCCAAGATCACACCCATCTCACCTCTCCTATAAAACAAGAAGAGTTTTTTCCTAAGTACTAAACTTGCTATTTTACCAGAGATCCTGTTGTAGAAATTTAAAATATATGTACTGATTGCCATAAATATTTTAGCTCTGACCAAGATATGCATACTAAAGTATTCAAGGGAGAGGATGCTGAAGTCTACAACATGTTTTTTACTGTGTAAAAAAATAGCATGGAGGAATTGATAAAGGAATACATTTATGGAAAATGAAATAGAGAAAAATGTTAAATTTAGAGTAGAGGTGATGGATCTGCAATGTTTTCTGCAGAAATCAATGTAATTATGCTTTTGAAATGTTTCATTTAAAATCTGGGGTTTTCATTGACAGAACATGCAGCTGGTGGTTGCCAGAGGCCAGTGTGGAGGGCAGGCTTCACTATGGGATCCAAGTTCTGAAGAAGCACTTGATGCCCTGAGTTGTATCCTCTTTCCTGTTGCAAGGGTACCCTTCATATAGCAATAAAAATAAATAAACCGTATAACTGAAAAATGTTGGGGGGGGGAGAAGCAATCAATTAAATTATTCTGAATTTTTCTGAACCATTTTCAGAAATGATAATTTGGGTCTGTGTGAAGGGCAGAACAAAGAAAGAGAGATTCTCACAGATAGCAGCAGAAACATTGGAAGAAATGAATGAAATTTACCAAACAAGTCAACTCCAAAAGGAAGGTTTGACTTTCTAAAATGAAATTGATACAAAGACCATCTGGTTTCAATAGGAGAAAGTATGTGAGAGAAGAAATGTCATCTTCAGCATGACAAAGAAATCTGAATGTGAAATCTCGTGCCAATGCTAAGTCTTGCTGCATGACTGTGCTGTCCTACCGAGCAGCGCACCACATGTTTTGCTCCACAGTGTAAATGGTATCATTTAGAATAAAAATATGGGATTATGTGATAGCACTTTAAGCTCTTCACAAATCATATATTTTGTAATTTGGGGAAGTAATCTTTTATAGGTTCAGTATATGTCTTTATACATTTCAGTTAAATAGACACTAAGTTAACTGGTATAAAAAATCTGCTATATCTCATGTGTCTAGCAAAGGTAGTTTTTATCTAATCTCTTATCTCTCAACACTATCACCTTGCAGAGGTGTATTCATTTCAATTTTTCTCAAGTGTACCATTTGCCATACCTCTGCCATGTCCTTTCAGCTGTCTTGAGGTTCTTCCATTGCTCTCCTGCTCTTCCCTGCTTTCCCAACCACCTAGACTTGGGACCACATTCTTTTCATTGCTCTGATGCTTCCTGTAATCCAACTCAACCACTGCCTCAAGGAAGTCTTCTCTGACCACCTTCCCACACCCCTCATAATCACCAGCAACAACATAGAAGCAGTTGCTATATCTTCTACATACAACTCTTTTCAAATCTTATTATCAATGCTAATAACATCGCAGATGTTTGGAATATACTATCTGCATAGCAAGTGGATCTGTGGTGGAGAACAACCCTTGAGCCCTGTACATCTTCTGGGTGCCCAGCACTATGCGTGCTATGCAAATTATTTCTCCATGTTTGTAAGGAAGGAAGGAGAGAGAGAAGTCAGCATTTCCATTCGTCCCGTCAAACCTCAGGGTGTTTTACTATACCATTCCTAAGGGGGAAAAAATCTTATTTGAGGAAATAAGTGGCATAAATTCTGTTCTGTTTGATAAGAAAATAAATCCGTAGTTCTGGTTGCTCTCATCAGTCACCCAGTGTCGTAAATTCAGTTTGTGCTTGGTGGTTTATTCATCTATCTTTCATTAAAATAGTGAGTGGAAATAAAAAAAATATAAAAAAAATACTCACTTCTGCCATGGGCCTTGTATTGTCAATCTCCAATAGCTTAAGGAAAAAGTGAAGATGATGTTTTACTTGAATTTTTCAGAAGGCCATGTGAGCACTCTGGTCTTGGTTAAAGTAGAGATAGACAGTGACTCTCCCCTAGCTCTGCTTTTATTCTTCACTGACCCATCTGTAGCCCCTCTCCTTGCCACAACAAGGAAAGCCCCGAACACTAAGCAGTATCATGAGGTCTTGTGTGAGATGACATATTGCACATATATCCACACATGTATTCCTGTACCTGAGTTTCTCATTGATGTTCCAACTTCCATTCTCACCTGAGGCTAACCTAGAAATCCCATGTACTTCCAAGGATCTGAACAAATATGCTAGAGGAAAAGAAAGAACTGAACCGATTTAAATGATCTTACCATCTGCTGCAGTTAGCCTGCATGGTTGCTGATAAATGACCATCAAACAGCTTAAGGGAACAAGGGGTTGATTTTCTTAGGACAGCCCAGTTATAGTTCTCAATCCAGCTTGATGGGAGAATACGCACCAACACCAGGGGCAGAGAACTGGTTACACCACCTCTACGTAATGGCTGAGATAGAGGATGATCCTTACTTGCTAGACCAGAATGTCTAACCAAGTATACAAAAGGATGCCAACTTCCTCAACCAGCTGTCAGTATTTTATTCACCTGGGCCTAGTCCTACCCACCATGGACTGGGCCTTCCCCATCAGCTAGACAATCTCTTATAGATTTGCGCTGGGCCTAACTCAACCATTAATTATTCACAAACATTCCCAGAGTCAAACCCTCAACAGTCAAGTTGACACCTGTGCCTAACTATGACAGGACACCATCTAATTGTAAATTGGGGTTTTTTTCCTCATTATTAAACATTCTTCTGTGTTTTGAAGAATTATCACAAAGTAAAGACAACTTGCTTCTCAAATACAGATGTGGTGCTTACCAGTAATGCTGTTCTCACAATGAATTCCTATACACAGACTTGGAAATAGCTGTAAAGATTTAATTTGGGTTATTAAATACTTAAGATGTAGTTCTTGGCTAAAAAGTCTTAAAGTTGATTAGGCATTAATATTTCTGGATTTTTTTCTAAATTGTTATCAATAACTGAAGGAATTAGCAAAGATCTTACAGTGGATGGGAAAGGTGAACCCCACTTCCCTGCACAAATTACTTTTAAGACAGAGCATTGCTCCTCTGAGGATTCCTGATAATAGAAGTCTACATTTTCCTCATCATTCAAAGTGGTCTATGGAAGAACTACTCATTTTCAGCTAGACATCGTGGGGTGCAATTCCCCAGTCTACCACTTCATAGCTAGGCCCTTGGAAAGCAGTTTAACCTTCCTGAAACTCTGCTTCCTCATCTGTAAAATAAGGGTATTAACATTATCCTCAAAGGGTTGCTACCAGAAAGAGCCTAGCTAACTTACATAAAGTGCATGGCGTGATGCCTATATCATTAAATGTCAGTTCCCTTCCCTATGGACACTCCCATCTCAGAAGAAGAAAGTGTCCAGAGTAACAACTGCTTCTCCAACAAAAGGGAGGCAGAGGGACCAAGGTGATTTTGAAGGTGACAGTCAGTTAGTCTTTTGTTTCTAGTGCTGCCTTCTAGAAACTACAGGAAGATGCACTGCTAGGGCAGGAGCCAAGGAGCCATTGTGTGATGGGCATTCTGTACCCTACATGGGACCCTATGAACACCTTTTAGTTCTCCCTGGGCCTCTGTGGGGTGCCTACACAGTCGGGGAAGTCATAGCAAAGAATTTTCACTGATAACTGAGCAGCTAAGACAAGAAAAGAGAGACCTGCCCTAGCCAGGTGAAACTCAGATGCCATTTACAAATGAAGGAAAGTTATTTGGGTTGAAAGTAAAAGGCCCAAGGGATGCTGGTTAAAACTAATAAGCCAGTTCAGGTTTGCATCACTTTGTAGCTCTCATCCATGCATAACCCATAAACATAAAAGTGGACTGAGGAATGTGAGGATGGTAGAAGATAAGAAACTCCAACAGGCATAAGGAAGCAGGAAAAGAAACCAGAAGAAAGTCTTCAGCTGCCTACCAGTGAAGATGATGCTACAATCTTACACTTACAGGCCAGCATGCATGGAGGGGTCGATTCATCCTGCAGAACCTCAGAGAAAGTTCAAGGCTGAAGGAGACATGTCCAAGGAAGGCAGATGTGAGCATAAGCTAAGTTTAGGGTGTCTCAGTTTGTTCCCCACTCCCAGTTATACTGGCAGCCAGAGAGAGTGCCTCCCACCCTCCTGCCAGGCGGGACACGCAAAGATCTCTCTCTTGAAGCAATGAAGAATCCAGTGAAAATACCACCAGATATTAACTAGTCTCCAAAAGGGGACCACCTAAAACCCTGACTACTTACCCTCCCAAGGAAGGCAATATTTGACAAGCCCCATCCACAAAGAGAGGGTTCAATTTTAGCACATATTTAAGAAAAGCATCCAACACGATCAAAGCCAAAAACAAAAGAAGAAAGGAACCTGGGGAGAATAAAATCAATACAATGTGAGAAAAAGAGAGAAAAGCCTTTAAAGAAATACAATGATATTGACAGAAGTATAAGAGGAAACACTGCAGATGAGAAGCTAGAGTAGGGTGCTAGCAAATCATAGGCAGAGAGAACTGGAAAAATGAATAGCATATTCCATGAAATGAAGACGACTGACTGGAAAGGTAAACAGGAGATTTTTTAAATCTTGCAAACAAAGGCAAAAGATAGGTGTGGCAAATATATGCATGACTGGGAAAGACGGTGATCAGGCTGGGATATCCAGCAGCCAATGGAGAAGTGGCCCAGCTAAAGCAATGATCATGTGGAAGAAAGAAATTATCAGAAGGCACTTCCCAGATCCCAGCCCGAGTTTCTACATGAAAAAGTCCTCAATGAGTTCAGCATACCAAGAAAAAGGACACCTGTCAGGTTGTATCATCATAAACATTTAGAACACTGTAATGAAGGAAAATATCCTAAACATTTTCTAAAATATTTCACATTTTAAAAAGAACTGGAGAGGCTGGACAGATGGTTCTGGTAGGTAGGTAGAAGTGATTGCTGTACAGGAAGCAAGAGGTCCTGAGTTCAAATCCCAGAACCCACATAACAAGCCAGGCATGGACCTGCATGTGACTCTAAGCTTAGCAATGGAGGGATGGAGGCAAAAGGATTTTGGGGGCTTGCTGGCTACCAATCTCACCGAAAAACATGAACTCGAGGTTCAAAGAAAGACCCTACCTCAAAGATGTAAGACAGTATTAGAGGGTGGACAACCAAAGCCTGCCTCAGGCTTCTAGGCATGCACTCTGTGCACATGCACACAAAAACTTAAACATGACTTAAGATTATATGCCTAGATAAAACTTCAAAGTCCTGGTAAAAATAATGGTTATTTTCAGGCATGAAAGGTTTCAAGAAATATATTCCTTTCCTCAAATAGCTTTAAAGAATATTCTAATTCTTAGTGTTCAGCTTGTTGTTTCTACTGAGTTCAGTTTCCCATCTCCTGGGAGCTATGTTGAGATGATGCAAACATTAAACCCTAATGATGGAACCAGAAAGACAATGCAGTTGTGGTTTATGAGTATCTGTCTTCATGAGAACCCAATGGAGGTACCCACCAGGAAAGAAAGTACAGTTCTATATACATGTGTTATTTTGACAAAAATTAATTTGAAATAAAAAGAATCAAAAACTTAACTATGCCATTTTGCAACAGAAGATCTAAGCATGTCCATTCAAAAGTCCCCATGGTCACCTTAATCAAAGGCTGATAAGGGAAAAAGAAAAAACGATGGGCATTTCTACCTAAACCATAAACTTTCTTCTCTCAGGCTTCTAAGAAAATTACCATAATGAAGTTTACTTTACTAAGGTATCAGATTACAAATTCAAGGACATCGAGTGAAGACAGAATAGCAGCATCCTTTGGAACCCGGAGAGCAGGGACTATGAAGAAGTGATTGAGGATCTAAGAAAGAATGCCCGAGGGTGATAATAGGTTGCAGAGTGTTCTAGAGAGGAAAGGCTGAAAATAGGACTGGATGAAATCTGACTCAGGAACACATCCAGAGACCTTGCTTGGCTCCACACAGGCAAGCACTGTTCTTATCCTAGCAAGACTCAGGGCTTATCGTTAAGGGGAAAAAAGACACCTCCAGAGGGAGAAAAGCCCACCCAATCCTCTGTCTCTTCAGCCTCCAGAGTGTTGACTAATGAGTAGTTAGTTCTTTAGTTTAAAAACAATTAGAGGGCTAGAGAGGTGGCTCAGGGGTTAGGCCTCTGCCTTGCAAGCAGAAGGTCCTGAGTTCGGATCCCAGATCCCACGTATAGACGCCAGGCGGAAGCGGGGGCGGTCTGCGCTTCTGGTCCTGGTAGGGCGGAGCCTGTGAATCCCGGGACAGAGTAAACAAGGAGGAGGTGGAGGCGTCCATGGTGGTTCCTGATTCGTCCGTGGTTCTACACGCACACATACGCACATACATACGCACACACGGACAATTGAATAAATAATAATAAAAAATTTAAAAAAAAACAATTAGAAGATTTTTCTCTGAACAATTCAAACTAGCCCAAGAGAAAGTCCCAGATATACTAATGTTTTGGATGGGAGGGGTGTCTTTTTTGCTATATTTGTTTGTTTGTAGATTTTGAACATCTTGAGTTTGGGAATGAAATATAAACAGAAATTCATTTGCGGTTCACACACGGCTTACACATATGGTCTAAAGGTAGTTTTGCATAGTATCTTCAGCATAGCTGCATTTTGACCCTAGCCTGTTGAGGTCAGGTGTGTTACTGGTCACTTCCACCATTAGGCCCATGTTTAAAGTCTGATGGTTTTAGAATATATCCCATTCCAGATCTTTGAATTGAAGATGATGATAAAGCCACAGCCAACAGGCATTGTCCCTACAGTTCTGCATCCACCCATGCTCAAGGGTCTCACATGGCACTTCAGTGCCCTTCTTTAAATATGACAGCCACTCAAGGGATATCAGGTGCAAGAGAGGGAAAGAAAGGGAAAGACATTTCATAAAGAGGTGAAAACTTCAAAGTAACATCATTCTGCACACCTGGCTCCCACAGTAAAGGATGTCTACTTACTAATAGGAAGTCATAGTAAAAGAACTAGAAGCCTCAAATCTATTTATGGGGTGTGCAGGAAAACCATAGGACAATGCAAAAGACACAAAGACATACACTCATGGATGCAATAATCACATCTAACTCTTGAAGATTAGGAATTAGAATATATCTCAGTTCTAGTACCTGTTAAAGTATATATTGCTCTCAAAAAGAAAAAATTACAAGCCTACACTAAAAGGCAAAAAAAAAAAAAAAAAAAAACACAGCTTACAGAAGCTGAGTAAATCCTGATATGGCAGAAGTTTGTAAATATCCAATGTGAAATTAAAAACAACTGCAATGGATATCGAAAGGACTCTAATAGAAAGAGCTAACAATATGTAAGAATGAATGGACAGTGTAAATGCAAAGAAGGAAACTTTAAGGGGCAAAGGAAATGCTAGCAATCAAAAGCATTCTAGTAGAAAAGGAGACTGTCTTTGGTGGGCCGCTAGTAGACTCGACAAGATTAAGGGCAGAATCAGTGAACCTAAATGCACAACTGTTAGTAGAAGCTTCCACAAATGAAAAGCAAAGAAAGAAATAATTGGGAGAGTGAAACAGAATTTGGGACAATTACAAAGGTAAGATGCATGAGTAATGGGATTACCAGGAAGCAGGGAGAGGGGGAGGAGGAGGGAATATAGAGAGAAGAGGGAGGGGAGAAGCAAACAATATTTGAGGCAACAATGACAAAATTTTCCAAAATTAATAATAGACACTAAACCACAAAGCTTCGGGAAGTTCAGAGAACATTAAACAAAAATAATCAGAAACTCAGCAGCTAAACACATCATAGTGAAAGTGCAGAAAACAAACGACTAAGAGACAATGTTGCAGGGAACAGTTGGGCAATAAATGCCTTAACTTCCATGGGAATGAGAATGAAAACCATATTGGTCTCGTCACCCCCATGCAAGCAAAAAAAAAAAAAAAAAGATAGAGAGAAATGTTTGCAAAACACTGAAGGAAGAGAAGAAACACCATCAATCTAGAATTCTATAGCCAGAAAACATATTCTCCAAAAATAAAGGCAAAATGGATCTCTTCTACAGAATTTGTTACCGAGCAGATCTGCCTTATAAGAAATGTTGAAACATTCTTCAGAAAAAAGGAAATGGCATGAGTCAGAAATTCCAGTCTACCCCAGAAAATGGAAGAGGGTTAGAAAACCAGTGCAAGGTAAACAATGTCTTTGTTTTTGATCTTACATGATCTAATTATAAATGATATAACAATTCCTAATAATAAGATAATAGTAATCTCTGTTAAATGACTAAAGCTTGTAGACAAAGAAAAGGAGTGACAGGGATGTTGGGAGCAGTGGAGAGACAGAGCTAAGACCAGATGTCAGCATTACCCACATTAAAATGTTCTTTCAGAAATTAGTTGTAAATTAACATTGCAAATTCTAGGGCAACCATTGAAAAGACACTTCGTGTGGTGCTGAGGATCAAACTCACAACTTTGTACGTATCAGGCAATGGTTAAAATGAAAGTAATTAAAAACCCAATCAATCATGATGAAAACTATGCACATTTAATATATGCTAATAAAATTTTAAGAAGAAAAAAATTCCAACCAAAACACTATAAGGATGAGGAAATATCCCACACTTCAGCAAAACAAGAAAACATAAACACAAGTAAAAAAGATAAGAAAATTTGATCGATCTAGGAAAAAGTGAAAATTCAAAAGGTCCCCCAGGTTTTGATTCCAGAAGAAAATTTAAGAAATGCAAAACACAGAAGCTTAGTCCTTCCCTAAGTCCTTTTAAGCACTCGCTATATAAGCACCAGGTCAAACAGTGGACTCAAACTGCTCCTTCTTTGCTCAAATGAGCACACAGAAAGTACAGCATAAATGTTCACTATTTAGAAAATCTTGTCTTTCTGCACCTTACATTGTCAGATGTCACCCCAGGCTCTGTCTGTCCTGGTCTATACAATAGGAACAATAACCCCAATAAGGGATGCCCGTGTGTAGTTATTCCAAATGGCATCCGGTCACTTAATATAGTGTGCTAGCCAACATGGGCACGGGTGTCAAGCTGGTGTCCATGCCTTCCCTTCAAGTTGACTTCCCCCTGGCACACATACAATCTGATTCATCTATTCTCCACGCCAGGCCTAAGCTAAAGTCAAGGTCCTTTTAGCCAAAGCAACACGTGGGGTAGTGGCCACAAGCACTACCAGACGAATGAGAAATGATGGGTGCGCGCACTCAAGGTGCACGTGTCCCGGTTTCGTCCTACTCAGGTTACAGTGTTTGTCAGTGGGGTGTGAAACTAGCAAACCATATGAATAATTTATGGTGTACAAGAAATCTCCTCAAAATGTTGTGACCCAAAAAAAATCCCTACATATTTGAGAGTAAGGGAAAGCTTATATTAAATCATGCATGATGAAAGAGATAAACAATAACAAAGATGGACTGATGTGCAGGAGCAGGTGTTTATCACTAGTGGGGAAACGATTACACAAAAAGTTGCACAACATTCTCTATTATTTTTTCATTTTTAACAAGGCACCTATAGTTCCTCTACTAGTTCTTAAAAGGGGTTATACAACCATAGTCCCATCAAGTTGTAGAAAGCCATCCTGTACATTGCAGGGATGCTTAACTGCATCTGTGACCTCTACTCACAATGAGCCAGAGTAACTCCCTATTTGGGACAACCTCAAATGTACAAGAATGCACTCAAGTGTGTGTGCTTGTGAAGACCCAATACTAGGAATCATCCTGGATAGTTTTACCTCCCTATTACTTTGCTCTGGGGCTTCCCAGGCTCCCTCTTCCAGGGTCAAAATTACAGGCTGCCACCATATCCACCTGGCATTTTTATTTTTATGTGAAATCTGAGGATCTGAACTCAGGGAGCCATCTCCCTAGCCTAAGAACCATAGTTCAAAAGTTGGATGTGTAAGACAGTATAGATTTTTGTTATGCAGTTTCCAGTCATGTTTTAAGGATCTCTGTGCTTAATAGGGTAACAAATGATTTGTCTTCTAATTAGAAGAAAATGCTCTGAGATATCTTTTCAGGTCTTTGTGGCAAAATATGTATTTCTTGAAAACTATTATTATTAATAATAATTGTGATGCTCCATAAATGCTCACATACCCCTATGTCTACATGAATTAATTTTTTGGAGGCTGTGCACAGAGAGCCACTTTGGTATGTGTGTTTTCTTAGCTAATATCTCCATAAAACAGTAGGACATTCAACCAAGCACATTCCCTTGTGCTTTGTTGTGTTATGACCCAAAATTATGTCTGATCCTGCTTGGTCAATGACTGAAGCTACAGAAAAGGAAGCAGTTTTAAAAACACAGACATAGAATTTAAAAACAAGACCAATGTCTTCTACAAGATTTTACATTTCAGAATCCATACCAGAACATGACTGGAACAACCAAACAGAACCATGAGACTTCCAAACTTATGGTAAAGAAACAGAAGTAAATCATTCACAAAGTGAAGAGAATATCTCACAAGGGGTCAGATGAGGACATAGGTGGGGCTGTGATGGTGCATTCCACGTCTCAGTCAAAGGGAATAACTGAGGGCCATGAAACAAAACCGAGATCAAAGCTCAGGCCGTGGTACATGGGCCAGCATGCACCAGGCAGAGTCAGGTTATAGGAGAAAAAAGTTAGGTGGAGAAAAGTTACTCACCCAGAATCAGTCACAACTTAAAAGAGGCAGATTTGAGTATATGTATCTCTGGGATTTTCTGCTAAGGTGTGTGTGTGTGTGTGTGTGTGTGTATCATACATACACATGTGTGGTATGTATATTATATATGTATGTATATATGTTTATATATATAGATATGGAGAGAGAGACTGTGATATTTTCCAAACAATTGCATCTCAGATCTCAGAAGCCAGTATAAAGTAAAAAAAGCTCATTAGAAATGATTTAAATGATCAGGAACGAAAAGTCTGTGAACTTAACCAGATGTCTCATTGCTTACTTGCAGTCCTTGATGGAGGCCTATTTTCTCTGCTCTAACATGGTCCCCTCTCTCCTTGTTTCTGGTGTGGCCCTCCTACCCCATCCCTCCTGTTAATACTGCTTGCAACTGAGGGGGTGTGATCTCACCAGAAGGGGAGGGCATATAGTTTGGCAGATAATAAGTAACCATTTTGCAAATGGGTGATTGACCCCTCCCTCACTGTGGTTTCCTACTTTTATTACATCTACCTTTGAATATACTCTTATAACAAGACTCTAATTTAACAGCTTTTTATCTCTGGCCAGGGGGTGGCATCCAATACCCATAGGGTTGGAGTGAAGGGCATTACAGGAGCAGCAAAACCGCAAAAGAAAATCAACAAACCATAATCCAGAACTTCAGAGACTCTATATCAACCACCTAGAACTAGGCCATCCTAATCTCTCCCCATCCTGAAGCTCAGGGAAATTTGCGGAAGAGGGGGCGGTAAGAGTGTAAGAGCACAAGGATGGGAAGAGCAATGATATACAAGATACTACACACAAGTTAGGGCCAAAGCAATCATAATTGGACTTTGCATGCCCTGTGCAATGTCCAACACACTACTGACCCCACAAAGTCTAGCATTTGCTAAAATCACCAAGATCCTTGGAGGCAAGGGATTGATAGCCAAAATAGTGTTCCTATATTTAAGGGGGACAAAGGAAAGGGTTCAGGGAAATGCCACTGGATCCTTGTACGTCATCAGAGAGGAGGACCCAGAGGAGAGTTTGGCATGCACATTAAAGGATTCTCCGGGAACTGGGGGAGAGGAGGCAGTGGGGAGTGGGGAGGGAGGAGGGGGTCAGGGGGAGGAGGAGGGAGGGAGGGAACCGGTGTACTTATTAAGTTTGCATGAGCGGAGATAATAAAAAAATGTTAAAAAAAAAGAAATGATTTAAGTGTAGTTTCTCAGATCCCTGTGGTCCAGACATGCAGAGACTTGAGGACAGGTGTGTGGAGGGAAGGGAAAGAGGGAGAGGTGGTGATGGGATGGGAGGGAGAGGAGGAATGGGCAGAAACTCATTTTGTTTGTATATAAAAAATTGTTAATAAAAATTACTTTAATTGATTGTAACATCAATTAATAAAATAAAATTAATAAAATAAAATGAAACATCAGAAAGATAGACAAAGCTACATGTAGTAATCAATATAATATAATATAATATGATAAACTTCAAGAACTTAGAACAATGCCTAGAACACAAAGAAATACATGTGATAGTATGGTGTTCATTAGGAAGTCTCCTGCCTCTCATCCTCCCATAAAGAAATCATGACAACTAAGGATGCTGCATGTGTCTCTTGTGTCCACCACTCCTCTTCCCCTAGCCATTTTATCCTCACTTTTTTTATTTCTTTGCTCTTCTCCTCTACTTAATTTTAAGCGGAGAACTAACCAACCCACACATCATTGCAAATGAATCTCAACCCTCAAGATGGTGCTAAGCCAATTTTTTTCAGAGACAGCATAAGCTTAAACCCTTGAGACGGTGGTGTTTTCCAAACAACTGCATCTCAGATCTTATAGGCAGGTGGAAAGTAAAAACAGCTGATCAGAAGATGGTTTTAATTGACTGTAAAGAAACTAAAAATCTCCTTGAACTCCCTAGAGAAATTGCCAAAACTCCAGAGTGTACTAAACATAACTACACACTGGCTTCATTTAACATATGGGCTTATATCAAGTGAGAGGGTGCCACTGCTGCATATGAGAGAAGGCAGTGGGTTAGGGAGAAATTAATTTCCACAGGGAGGGTGCTCACACCCAACACAACAGAGAGAAGAGTTTGTAACTGGATTGCACAGCAGAGCAATAGGCTGCGCCCACCCTTCAGGACATAGCTCTCCCTAACTCTGGCTCAAAGAAAATCCCAAGGCATACTTTGAATCAGGCTCTGATACCACTAAAAATTTAGGACAATGAAATGAATCAGATCACATTAAAAGCTCCTAGCAGTATTTCAGTTTTCAGATTTTCAAGCTTTGAGGAAAGGAACAGGTATGAAGTGATAAGGGTGTGTATCTGATACCCCATGGCCTGTGAGAGTGACTTCAGATCCCCAAACCTTCTAAAGAACAGCACTATTTTCCTATCATTTTAGAGTTATAAAGTTGAGAATTCTGAGCGTGGGTTTTATTGTACTTTATGGAATCCCTCCTTGCCATGTGAGTAATAGACAGGCAATAATGCCTTGATCACAAGTAATGACCACAAGATTGAGGATCCATGACCGTGGTCGGGATCTTCAAGGGGCGTAGAGATGCCCAAGGTCAAATCACCAAGGCCAACTCTCTTGAGGAAACTGAGGATCACATTAGGAGACCTTTGGGCCACAGTCAGGCAGCAGCCCCAACTTAAGGGAAAGCTCAGAGCTGAAGAGACAAAAACAGCAGGCAAAAGAGAATGATAAAAACAGGAGGTGTTGGTGACAGCTCACTTTATCAGCCAACTCAAATGGCTCAGGGTGTGTAAAATAAAATAAAATAAAATAAAATAAAATAAAATAAAATAAAATAAAATGAAACATCAGAAAGATAGACAAAGCTGCATGTAGTAATCAAGCCTGTGACACCTAACTGCCCACATTCCAGGATAGTATAAAGAGCAAAATAATTAAGTTGATATTTTTTGATATTCTCTCAGCCTTACAAAGGTATTTACCAAAAGCAAAAGCTGCTTATAATGCTGCTTTAATTCAGTTATGCTTCTGATAACACATTTCATTGATAAGAGAACCCTAATTTTGCCTCAAAACAGATCAGTAATTGGAATATTAAACTTCCTAACCTACCAGGATGCTAGAGGGCATCTCCATGCTGCTGGGATACTCCATGAGTGTCTGCAGGTTCTCCCACGACTTAAGGCGCTCCCTTCAGGTTGCCTGAGAGCACACCACTTAGCATTCTCACTCCAAAATTAAGTGTTTACTCGTTATTTTTGGGCTTCCTTGGGTTATTTTCTTTCTTTTCTTCCTCTATTTCTGCATCATTCTTGGCCATTTTTCCCCATTTTTCCTTCTAAAGCTTATTATGTAAGTGACATAAATGATCCAATGTCATTTTTAAAAATATTCCTATTATTGCAATACATTTTATTAAATTATCCATCCTTTCTCTACCAAAAAAATGTTTATTACATATAAAGTTGTTAAGTATAATTAGTCCATTTCTGGACTTTTCACTTAACTTTATTAATTTCTCATCTGTCTGTATCTGAATGTATCCTGTCTAATTATTATAGTTGTTTAACTTACATTTCCCATAAAGAACATTGTTACTCCTTATTATGTTTTGGTTTCTATTTGAATAATATTTTTTTTAGTTCTACTTTTATAAAATTCTTAAAAAATGTGTGATAGTTAAGCCTGGGTGTAAACTTGACACATCCAGTATTAACTAAGATGCGCTGAGACCACCATTGAAAAGGATCAACTGACACCACTTGATAGGATAATACCCATCCTAGATCCTATCAGGACCTCCAAAGCTCTCATAGGATCCTCCCAGTACTGCATCATATAAAAAAAAAGCCACAAAAGAGAACAGATGCCTTCTTGCAGCTGTGCTAGGAATCGTTCTTCCTTCCAGCCACCCGGTTTCTTTGACCTTCTAGCCTTAGACTAGACTAAGACTCTAGGAGTTCTCCAGCCTTCAGCCATCACCCACTTGACTACCAAACTGAGCAGCTAGCTATTGGCAGCCATCGTTGGAAGTACCTCGGCTACTGGAAGCCATTGTTGGACTACCTTGGCTACTGGCAGCTATCGCTGGACTACCTCGACCATATCTGTAAGCCAACTCAATAAATTTCCTCTCTCTATATATATGTACATATATATATATATATATATACATACATACATAATATATTCATTCTGTGAATTCTGTGATTCTACAGAACCCTAACTATACAAAATATAGTTATGGTTTTTTAAAGCAGTTTATTTAGCAATTTAATGAATTTCCAGTCCTCAACCATCCTTGAATGTCAGTCAAATGATTTTGCTTGGTCTAAATTTTGCTTTCAAAATTACTTTAGAATTCTTATGTGTTATTCAGAAATTAGATCGACCAATGGTTGCCTTTGAAATCTAATTTCTGAGAAAAATCATGACCAGGATTCACAAAGTTAAGTCACCATAAATTCTAATTTCTAAATTCTGTCAGCTTAAATAGCCCTTATGAGAAAAGATAGCTAGAAATTCAGAAACTTTAGGCTGCCTGTGGAATGCGCACTCAACAACAGCACAGTTTAATCACTAAGGGATTCAAAAACAAATGTAAGCTTGATTAACTTTCCCCAATTCCTGCTTTTAACTTGAACCAACTCCCTGAAGAAAAAAATTAAAAAAGGACAAAAGCTGGATGAGACACAATCCTGAGGAAAATATGTCAGAAGCAAGAGCTATACCTCTCAGCTGGACTTGATGACACTCACCTGTACCCCAGCTTGGTGGGGGGAGGGGAGGGGAGGCAGGGGTCACAATATGAAGATCTTCCTGGACTACAATAGCAAGTTCTAGTGAAATCCTGTGCCCCCCACACAAAAAAAAAGAAAGAAGGGATAGGAAGGAAAGGGAAAGGTTGGAAAGGGGAGAGAAAAAGAGAAGAAAAGAAAGGGGGAGGGAGAAAGGAAAGAGACAAATTACATCTACAGCTCCCAGGGGGCTTTGCATATGACCTACCAGAATTCCCTCCTGCAAAGTCTCACATGATTAAGGAAACCATGATGGTGACAACAAGCTGATATAAATAGAGAGGTCTAGTCAAGAAAAGTAGGCAAAATTCCCTAGAAATTGGAATTCTATAAAGAGAAAAAAGGAGAAATTTAAGAGCAGTCTTAGCTTAAGCCCCAGGATCTCTAAAACATGAAATTAAAAAAAAAGTGTCAGCATACATACACACATACATACACAATACACAGTTGAATTAAAAAAAAAAGTATCAGGACTGAAAGTCTCATCTTAGGTGTACCCTAAACCTGGGTTAGAATTACAGGAAATCTCAAGACTTCAGATGTTCAATGTCACCTTAGTCAATCCATTTCCCTTTCATTTTTGCATCTGTATCTGCTATGGTGGCTGGGATAATAGTCATTTCATAGAACATCTGAAATATTTCCTTCTTCTAGCACACAGAACTAAAGTTACCTCATTTGCAAAGGATGTTCTAACTGTTTAGCCACAAGGCAATTATACTGCTCTTCTCAGGGGAATGGGTGGGAGGGGATTACTCTGGCTCCCTCAGATGAGAACAGGTGCTCAACAACCAGGAAGCAGGTGGGGACTGTCAGGTTTATGCTGAGTCAACACCTTCGTGACCTCCTCAAATGGCAGGGGGCTGCTCCTAATTCTCATAACAGCAAAAGAGAATTTTCCTGCCACCTGTACTTTCCTCTTCTGATCCCACCACCTGCGGTGGGTTGGGGATAAGTCGCTGGAAATGCAGAAGATACAGTTACCTTGGAAAGTCAGAAGCTGAGGAGCAGGGAGCTAAACAGAGAGAAGCCAGAGCTGGGGAGGTTGATTTGAAAATCTTTTTACTTCACATTCTTCTTTGCGTGTCTTTTTTCCTGTAACCTTAAGACTGCATGCTTCCTAGAAGGGTTGTGTTCCTTATTACTCCACTCAACTCTTTCAATTATGTCTCCAGACAAGTTCATCAACAGCACCCTATGGAGTATTTCTTAGCAACGAGCTAAGTGCCCAAAGTGTTAACTCTTGTCAGACTTCCTGGGCTGTATGGAAAAAAGCACTATTATTCTCAAGTCATTGCTTAGCTAGGCAAATGAAAATTCTCCATTTCTTGGGTATGTGAGTATGAAAGACAGAAATCAAAATGCTTACTTGGCATGTATTCGAAGATCCATGGAAAAACATCCTTGAAATTTCTACCCCCTTGATATAGTCAACCTTTGCTTTTATTCAATCTCTCAGACAACTATTGGTTTAAAGGTCAACAGAAAAAAACGTACATCTCAATCAGACTGGATGACTTGACCAAGCTCTGCTAATAATAATTATGATAACAATAAAACTGTCTCATATGTAACCAGAATTACACAGTGCATACGGAAGTTATATGCATATGATTCCTTTGGGGTCTTGGAGTTCATGAATCCAAGTCTGTTACACCTCTAGATGATAGAACTGAGGTCCACAAAAGTTTATAGGTTTGCTCAAAATTATTAACATAATCATAAATGAAACTCAAGCTTCAGCACCAGAATAGCCCTCCCTCACATCGTTGTCTTCTAATTTTTTATAACAACTAATCAACTTGTCAAATACATGGGCATATATCATATATATTAATGAGTCTGTATCATTTTACAATGAATAATATCCCCTTTCAATCCTAATTTATTCATCTTCTTATGTATTGTCTTGATCAGTCCAGCTGGAGATATACTTCTTATGATACTTTATGCCAACAGTGTTCAAAATGCATGGGTCACCTCTGCTTCCTTAATGACTAAAGGAATTCCAGAATGAAAGGAGTGAAAAGGTGAACTGGTATCATCCTGTTTACTTGGGCAGGGAAAGGAGCTTGGTGAGCTCATCAGCTTTCAGGCTGTGCTTCAGTTCCCTTCTCTAGAGAGGGATTGGCTCTGGGTCAACAGGCCTGGTCTCTGAAATAGCAGGACAGTGGTTCTAAGAGAGGCTGTCCCGAAAGACAGCAGGACAGACACTGGGCAACCAAGCCTGGGAAGTCATATGAGTATTTTGGAGAATAATAGGCAGGGAAGAGAAGACAGGGGTCACCATGTATCAGTATGGTAAAGCCAGTTGTCATTCAGGAAGAGGTTCTGGGAGCCTCACCACAGACAAGCACAGATGCAAAGACTAGAAGAAAGGAAGAACCAGGTCACAATCTGACCATCTATCAGGAGATGGATGGTGACTGCCGTGGATGGAAGGCAAAATTCTTCTATTTCCCGGGAAATCTAAAGTGCAATAGGATGGCTGACTTCTAAGTAATCCAGAACGTCTTCAGGAAGGACTCTTCCATGGGGACTGGGAAAATAAAAGTAACAGACTAATGGCAAACTGGAAATGGGTTTCATTGTATATTTTCCTTTCTCCCAAGTAACCCCTGCCTTTCACATTGATTGTGGATAACCATGGACATCCTGTGTCTCTGCTTATTCCAAGTCTATAGAAACTCAAGGGAATTCTCAGAAAATTGGAAGCAAAGAAGGGAAACGGCAAACACTTCAATAACAAGCCAACACTGCCAGGTGGAAAGATACAAAGTGATGTTGAAAAGTCCCACATTAAGCCAGTGCCTTAAGAACAACTCCAGGCTTGCTTCAAAACAGTCTGCTACTGGCAACTGCCGAGAAGTCTCAGAAAAGCAACAGCTGATGGGAAATGTCTCAGTTTCTACAATAGCCTAAAACTAAAGGAAAATTTTGAGGCTAGTAGACTTTCCAAATACTGAAACCTTCAGGTGGTTAGACAATTCAAAATCACCAATCATGGATAGCCTTGTTTGATGCTCCGGAATGACATGAAAACAGGGCTCATAAAGAAGAGTGGATTGTGAACCAAAATGCATAACCCTTTTGCTTACTCATAACACTTCTGTTCATTGGAAAGCTATGGCTTCCAAAAGGACTTATGAACTACAGACCTGTTCCCTCCACATAACTTTGAAGTTATTACTACCTTTTTATAGATGAAAAATGATAGCGAAAAAGTAATTTACCTAAGGAATACTGGCAGAGCCAAATTGTAAAACAGGCAGTCCGACTCTAGTCTCTAGATAATTAACCACAGTGTTAACCCATAGCTGACACTCATATATATAGAAAGAACCAAAAGGAAAGACAGACTGCTAATTCTTCTGCTGACCAAAGAAGAGTTTTTCTACATAACTACAGAGAAAATAAACAACCCAGAGTAGATGAAATACTGATGCATCACAGAGATTGGAAAGCAAAGTTTGGGTACTTCGAGGTGATGTGTAAATAATTAAAGGATGGAAACAGAAAAATTAGGTAGGCAGCATTGTCTTTCCTGCTATAATGTCGAGAGTATACTCTCTATGAAACAGGAAGATGTTTATGAATATGAGTTCATTTGGCATCGTTGCTAAATTTCTTCATTCCCTCACCAAAAAGAGAGGTGACAGATTGAAATAGAAATGTATAGTAAAATGGCTAGATTAAAGGCAAATTAGAAGCTCATAAAAAAGAAGTTAGCTCCTTTGAAAGTTAATTTTACATGTCAACTTATTGTGCCATGGGGTCTCCAGATGGGCCAGCATTATTTAGACATTTCTGTGAAGGTTTTTCTAGATGAGATTAACGCTTAATGGTGGATTCCTGTGGACATCACATCATAAGTTAAAATGCTAAAAAAAAAAAGGCAAACTCCTCATCAACAGTACCCTGTAGAGTATTTCTTAGCAATGAATTATGTGTCTTGAGTGTTAACTCTTGTCATCTGACTGGGACTTGCTAGACTTTGTGGTCAATAACATCAGACCTCTCAGCAGAATTCTTAAGGGCAGCAGAGCATAAAACAAGCTCTAAAAGTAAAAACTACATATCACCAAGATGACTATATTCTGTGAAGTTATCTCTTAAGCTCAATGGAGAAATAAAGATCTTCAAGGTAAGCAAAATATAAAATATTTCAGGGCCACCGAGTTAGTGGCAGAAGATTCTTAAAGGAGTCCTATAGACAGAGAGAAACAGATGAACAAATAACTAGGAATGTATCTTTTATATCCAATTTACTACACTAGCAAACCCTTAAAATGAAAAAAGAAAATATTCAGGCAGATCAAGAATATAACCAGTAAAATCACAGGAATCATGAAAATACCTCTCAATACTAACCTTAAATATTAATGGTTTTAACTCTCCAATTAAAAGACACAGATGGTGGCCTGGAGAGATGGCTCAGGGGTTAAGATTCTGCTTTGCAAGCAGAAGGACCTGAGTTCAGATCCTAAATCTCATGTAAAAACTCCAGGCAGAAATAGCAGCAAACTATAGTTCTAGTTCTGGAAGGTGGAGACTGGGAAATTCCAAAGGAAAACAAAAAGGAGATAAAAAGTCCCTCTCGGTCCACAGGGACACACAGTGCTCACGCGCACACACACAATGAATGAATGAATGAATGAATGAATGAATGAATGAATGAATGAATAGAAATAAAAGAAAATAAGATGAAGGGAATAGAAGGTAGAAGCAATTCAAGGTGATTCCCAATGTTACCCTTGGGCCTCCACAGAGACACACAGTGCCTTCCAATATACACAGACACACAGATGTCTTTTTTAAAAAATGACACAGCTGAGGTGAATGGAAAAATTACTTCCCTCCCACTGCCCCTGCAGGAAGCAAACCTCACCAGAAAAAAATACACAGATTGAAAGTAAAAAGAAAGACAGCAAGATACAAAAGAAAAAAAAGAAACCTTAAATTACAAAGAGTAGTAATACTCATATTTAACAATGGTCCAATCTCATAATAGTAGATGTCAATGGTCCACTCTTATAATAAATAGACTGTAAAACAAACAAGCAAAAATGCACAAAGACACTTTGGATTCAAATTGCACCATAGAGCCAAAGATTTTAACAGACATCCGCAGTTCACTCCATTCAGCAGATGCTGAACATACATCCCCCACAGTAGTCCATAGAACTTTCCAGAAAACAGAATGCATTTTAGTCCACAAAGCAAGGCTAAACACATACAAAATTAAAATATTTTATTGTGTTTTAGCAGATCACAGTAGGAAGAAAAACAAGAGAAACTACAAAAAGTACACAAATTCATACAGATTGAAATCTTGAATAATCTTCGAGTCATTGAAGAAGTCATAGAGGAAATCAAAAAGTTCCTAGGATCAAATGCAAATAAAAACACAACTTACCAGAAATTGTAGGATATAACAAAGGCAGTTTTAAATATAGTGAATAGGAGGTAGAAGGAATTTTGTACCTACAAATACTTATATCAACAAATCAATCAAAATACAAATAAATGATTTAACAAAGTCTTGGAAAAATAAGGACAAGCCTAACTCTGAGTTCTTAAACAGAATCAAAAGGTAGTGATCATGGAATAAATTTATGATAAAAAATGGAAAGAACAAGAAAAAATTACTAAAGACAGATTGTAGAGAGAATAACTGCTAGCCATTCAACTGGCAGCAGATACATATCAAGACAATATGAGAATAATTAAATGCACATGCACAACAAAACTCAAGTCATCAACCAACAAATAGGCAAATGAGCAAACGGTTCTCAAAAAAAGAAATACAAATGCCCAATAAATATACTAAAAAGTTCAACATTCATAGCCATCAGATAAATAAAAAATCAAAACTACATCGAAATTCCATCTCAACCCAGTCAGAATGCTATCAAGATAATAAATAACAAATGCTGGTGAAGATACCAAGGGAGGAGTGTACACACTGTTGATGAAAATTGTTGCAGCCATTATGGAAATAAATATGGTGTTTACTAAAAAACTGAAAATAGAATTACAACATAATCAAGTTATACCAATCCTGAGTATTTACTCAAATAAATGTAAGTAAACCCAGAGATATCTCATAATAACCAAATTATAGAATACTCCAGGTGTCTGTAAACATAAGAATGAATACAGAAAATGAGGAATATATATAATGGAATTTTACTCAATCATAAAAAAAGAAATTTGAATGAAAATAGATGGAACTGGAGATTAACACATTAAACCAGACTAAGGCAGATAAAAAACTATTTTCTCTCACACGCAGAATATAGATTTAAAATAAGACAGTGGAAAGGGGACTATTTGGGAAAAGAAACGGTGAATATAATGAAAGCACATGATACACATGTCCAAAAATATAATGAAAACCATTGTTTTATACAAGGAAGGTGTGCTCATTTTTAAGAAGGAAAAATAAATCATGATAAGAAACTCACCCTTTGTTAGCCTTGCTTGTCCTCAGACAACACTCTCAAGTCATTCTACATTAACTCGCAAAAAAGTATTGTTGTAAGAGTGTAAGGATTTTTTATTGCTTTCATTCAAAGACTCAAATTGTTTTAATTGGTTTTTATGTATTTTTCTCTCTGGACTTACACAGGAATATTCTTTCCAATGACTATGTTATTTCAGTTTAATGTTGAAGTAAACCATATGTTGTTCTAATGATGCCTAAAATTCTTTCATTTAGAATTTTACAAGTTAGAGAATTATGATAGTATAAAAACCAAGCTAACTGCTTACTTAGTGACTTTTTTTCTACTTCAGATTTCTTTTTGATTGTTATTTTCTATTTTCAGAAAACAGTATCTAAATGTCCAACTAGAAAATCAGAACAAATAAGAATGGCATCTTTTCCACATTCAAAACTACTATCTGTCTCAGCGTCTCACTATAGAATCAAGCTATATTTTTAAAATATTTTGTCTATTTGAGAGAGATTAGGGGTACAGGTGTGCACAACATGGGACATATGTGGAGTTCAGAGGACAACTTTCAGAAGTCAGTTTTACCCTTCCTCCATGGGGTATTGAACTCAAGCCACCAGGTTAGAACAAAGGTTCCTTAACTCCCTGAGCCATAGCTCCAGTCCAGAACCTAAACTATATTTAAAGATACAGATATCAAGGACTTGATCTTGAGGAAATGAAAATTAACATGTCTCCATAATAAAACATAGACAGCAAATAAGATAAGGAAAAATACATTAAAAGTTAGGACAGGAATGTTAATTAAGTCTTTCTTCTTCTTTTCCCCTCCTCTTCATTTCCTTTTCCTGTGGTATACTATAAAAGGTACTGGACTAGGAATTAGAATACTCAGATACTACTGTCCTAATGTGGCTATGATCCAAAGGTGTAATTTCAACTTCATGAATTTCTCTGTTTAACCTCTTGTTCCTCAACTTCAGAATAACCTCTATAGTCCTTCACTTTCCCAACTTCCTGTGGACCTCATCAGAAACTTCTCTGGTCCCACAGTACTCTCCGAAACTCTAGCCAGCAGCAAATCAGACTCCTTTGTAGCTTTTTCTTTTCTCCAACTACCTCTTGTGCAGGAGATAATGAAGGACTTAAATAGCATCATCACACCCCCATTATCTTGAGGGAAAAGAGAAAAGCAATGACCTCAGAAGTGATAGCTTCTCTGCCCTTACTGCCTCCCCACAGGCAAGCAGTGACAATAAGCACAAGAGGTTCCCAGCTCATCCTCCTTGGCTTCTCATTGTAATGAGAATGGTAATAAGTTCATCATTTTGCTAGTTTTGTTGGACATTTTGTTTGCTAAGATCAGCTTCACAGTCTTGATTCTATTCAAGTTGAGGAAGGTCAAAATAAATCTATGCAAATCAAGACTACCACATTTCCCAGTGAGAGGTTGGAATTTTTCTCAAAGATTTCTCTGTATAGATCTGTCCATAGACTTTCTCTTAGTAATCTCTGGAGATTTCCTTGCCCTTCAAATGTCACAATTCAAGACTTTTTTAGATATGCTTTACAATGAGAGCTTCTGTCATGGTCCCTCATTAGGCATTTGTGATAGATGGCACTGTATGCTAGATAGATTATTGCTGCTACAAAAATATTTTTGCTATCCAGATATGCAAAGGAGACATTTTAAAATGTTGGACTGTACTGTTATGAAAGCATAAGGTCTGCTTTAATCACCTCACTATAACTAGAGTCTGACTCAAGACCCAATTAATCCATGGATAACTTTTTCAGTAATGTTTGCTTGCATACATAGCAGGATGGATGGAAGGACGAATAGATGAACAGATGGACGGACTGGATAAAGATCTTAAAACTTTAAGTACTCACAAGAAAATTAACATTTGGACAACAGGGCTGAGCCTTAGTTGTTCTTAATGAATTAGTAACCCTTAGGACCCTAATAAAGTCATGTCCTTAAAGTCTGTGAGGACTGTGGGTTTAATTCATCTATGCTTGGCCCTAGAGTAATTATTTACACTGGATTTCTAATTAACAATTAAACTCATGATATAATGATGTGCTCCTAGACCTAGTTTCTTCTTACTACAACTCTACAACACAGACATTGTCTTCCAAATGGTTTTGATATAAGTCGAGGGATACAGACTCATTTTCTCCATGAAATAATGAATTATGAGACAGAAAAAGAGTTTACATTTATTTTAAAACAGAAAGCAGTAAGACTGGAGACTCTGAGAATCCAAGCAGTAGGGAATCGTGGCTGCTTCAAGAAAGAAACAGCTTAGAGATTGGCTAGTGATCATGTGGTGAAGAAGTTAGCAGAAGCTAATCTTTGCAAATGAGCAAAAGTCCTGAATATTAGGAAAAAATATACTTAAAAGAAGAAAAGAGTTCTATGAGCTAACAGCTCAAGAGTGAGCCACATCTTGGTTGTTTCTGTTTCTGGTTGTGTCTTGCTGAGAGAAGGATGCAGATAAGGGCTCAGAGGTGGCTTTAAGGAGGAAAAGACAGAATCCTCCTGTCTCCTGACATATCTCAAGGTAGATGGCAGAGGGTGCTTGAGAACCCTGATTGACCCAGCTTAATAACTTTGGGTAGAGACAGATTCTTGCATTACCAGAAAAAAAGAGGAGAACCCTGAGCTGAGTCCTTCACAACATCACTACCATTCCTTCCTTCACTAAACCACTTATCAATGGATAAAAATTATTAGCCCATTTGTTGAAATGGTTTACAGTTACTTTAGACCGTGCTCAACATCCTTAGTCATCAGGAAATGGCAACTGAAATTACTTTGAGAATCTGCGTCACCCCAATCAGAATAGCTATCATCAAGAAAAAAAAGGCAACAGCAAATGTAGGTGAGGATGTGTGAGAGTTCCATCCTCAGAAGCTCACATAGGTGGAAGAAGAGGACAAGCTTCTAAAAGATGTCCTCTGAACTCCACCCATGTGCTGCGGCATAATGTGCATTCCCTCTCTCTCTCTCTCTCTCTCTCTCTCTCTCTCTCTCTCTCTGTCTCTCTCTGTCTCTCTCTCCTTCTCCCTGTCCCACCCTCTCTCTTCCTCTTTTTAAAATAAAAAAATGCAAAATTTTTTAAAAATTAAGTTACAAAGAGAAAAGGGTCTCAAGTAGACCTATATCAAAAAGGGGAAGGCCAAAGTTTCTGAGATATTGTTTCATGATGAGGTAACCTTAGTCAGCTCTATGCTCCCAGCCTGTGTCCCCACCACATTTTAATTAAACAGAGGCCTAAAAGAATATAAAATGTCTGAATCTTTTCCCAAGAAAATATAGCCTTCTTATAAAAAGATAGTTGGAGTTTGATTGTTTGATTAGAGGTAGTCTGGTTGTTATTTAGAAGCTCATAATACAAAAGAAAACAATTATCCCTGTGACACTCTTCTAAGCCGGCATGTATACAACATTTATACAGTCTATCTTCTTTATGTATTTACATCTTATATAACCCTCTAGGCATCCATCCATCCATCCATTCATTCATCATTTTATTTTTGTGTGGAGGAATCTAGAATGAGCATGAAAATATTCTAGGGTTTTAAGAAAGGCCTGGCATAATAATGTACATACTACTAGATATATTTGGTAATATAGAGACAAGAGCTTCCAGAAATCAGATTTTATGCTGCAAAGATGCATGACAAGCAACACTAACAATCTAAAAATAAAGCTAGATGTACCCCCAGCCCAAGCACTTGGCATCCTAATTCTCCATTACGAGAGGCATCAGTGTCCTGACTCATCACAGGCTGTGTCATTCCTGTACCCTCTGAGCCCATGCTCCATTTTCTGGGTGGCATAATCAAATTAGTCTTTGTCACATGCCTACTTAGGTGACAGCATTGTTTTAAAACAGTGGGCAAGGGCTGATTAATAGAAGACACAATCTAAGAAAGATCTGAATTTAAATAAGCAACCTGGTGAGGGATGGATGGCCTTGATCCCAGCTGTTTTATCTCCATCCCCTGGAGAAACAGAAGGAGGGGGATGTCCAAGACTACTCATCATCTTATTAAGTAATGAAAAAAAGAGCCAAAAATTTATTCCACTTCCATATTTGTTGTCTAAACTGCGTGATGTATTTATTATTCAAGTTTTGTTCACAAGAGAATTCCTAAGAGAGAAGACACTTGTCTATCCATTGAATCTTCCTTTCCCTCCTCATTGACAGCATCCCAGCATGGACACAAAGATGGTTATATTGTTAAGTGAGAGGCCTTCATTCATCCTTGGTGTTAACATCTCTGGTTGATCCAGGAAATTGTGTCAAAATGCAGCATAACTTTTATGTCAAGATCTCTGCATTCTTTCAGATTATTTATGAATCAAGTCTATTTTTTTGTATTTCACAACTTCCTAGGGGAGAGCAGGGTGGCCATTTATTAATTCCCTCTGACAAAATGGAAAGATTCAAAATAATGGTGAAGAATCAAGGAAGGTAGCCAGAAAGACATGAAGAGCACTGAATTTCAAATCATAGGTCACATAGTCCTTCAAAGCACATGCTGTGCATGTTTGATGAGAATAGTAACAGAGTTCTTGTTTTATGCTTAAAATTGTTACTTGTGTACTAATAACTGATCTGTTCTTATCTAAATTTGCAATTACTTACAGCGTTGTTTTAAAGATTCAGAGTGGTAACGTGAAAGAATCATCTAACAAAAGGCACTATTATTAATCATACAGAACACAATTAAGTCAACAGATTATTCAAACTCATTCGAAATAAGAGTCTCCCACCAAATCTTCCCCCAAGATATTGATAAGCAATAATTTTTATTATTTGACTTTAGGACCCATTTCCCCTTCCATCTTCTGGCTAAGAAAGGTGTTAACAATTATTAAACACATAGTACTGAGCATCCTAAGACAAGAGAAAGAATAATAATTCTAGGGGCTGTTACTGCCTGACTACCAAAAAGTTGAGATTTGGGGATATAAATTAAAAGAAACAAAGAAAATTATATATTAATTAAATAAAACTCATACTGCAGGGGCTGGAGAGGTGGCTCAGGGGTTAAGCCTCTGCCTTGCAGGCTTGAGTTCCACCAGCAGAAGCAGGGGCGACCCGCGTTTCTGGTCCTGATAGGGCGGAGCCTGTGAATCCATGGGCAGAGTAAACAAGGAGGAGGTGGAGGCATCCATGGTGGTTCCTGAATTCACCTGTGGTTCTACACACACACACACACACACACACACACACACACACATATGCACGCACGCACGCACACACACACTGTACCAGAGACAAGGACCCTAATTGGTTCTCAACCACCCCACTGTGAATATGAGGAAAACCAGTTTGAGAACTAACCTATCCTGTCAAAGACGTCATAACAAAAAAGACATCATAACAAAAGGACAGAAATAAATGGAGCTGTTGCTAACCATAATGAGCCTCTGACCCAACCAACCCTGGAGTTAACTATCTTATTATTCTATGTCTGTATTAAGTGACATAAACACTCTTTTGATTCTCTCGGCCACCTAGGGTCAGTTTATCTGTTATTTGCACCAGAAGCATTTATGTGACTAATGTCAATGCAGTACCATGCAGGAACTTAACAGACATCATTTCATTTAATCCTTGTGACAAACATGCAGAGTAAATATCTTCAGCTAGTTTTATAGCTAAGAAATTTGAAGTTCGACAGTGATAAAGTTAAAGGATTGTTTGAAGAGTCCAAGCAGTATGCTGTCTACCTCTGCCCAATAGGAAGGGGAAGGTAAAGTGCTAAGTTTCCTAGACTCTTCCACAGGGATGAGCACACAGTAGATGCTTACCAGTTATTTACTAAGTAAATCACTTTTTTAAAAAAAAATGAAAGAAAAGTTTGGTTCAATCCTTATTCTGGGCAAGAAAAAAAGTGTGTTTCCCTTAAGAAAACTACTATATATACTAAATTAGTATATTTAAAATGTTGCATTTTTAAATAGAAAATGATCATAGAACATGACAAAATACATCAACTGGAACTGGTCTGAGAACTTCCTTCTTGTTGGATAGCTTACACAGTACCAAGGAATACTATAGAAGCTGCTGGGGAGAGAAATAATCACAAGCCCCATCAACAGCATGAGATCTGTAAGCTGCAATATAAATCACCATGGCAACAGATGACCACCAGTGTAATAGTGGCATGAGTATAGAGACGACAACCAACAGCTTTCTGATTGGATTCAAGACCTGCTTGTCAAAATGGTACACATCCCTGTTACTGGAAACTAGAACAAGGATCTAAAAAAAGAAAATAGATCAAGAGAGAAGGCAGCCAAAAAACTTATAGGTAGGAAGATAGTACATCACACTGCTCTGTAGACAGCTGTTATTATACCTATAGAATGGGCACTTACAATGGAAACCTTTGGGTCTAAAACTGGATGAGTGAAAGGAAATGCATATATCAGTGGGGTGGCCTAAAAAGAGGTAACTTGATATACCATGGAGGTCTGAGCCCTCATAGGAGTAGACAAGCCAGAGTGAACCCTGGGGTCCATAGCACACAGGTGGAAGGGTAGGAGGGAGTGGGAGGGAATGGTGAAGGGAAGGGCACTCAATATGCTTATAAAAGAAGAAAAATAAAAAATGTTGCATTTTCAATGTTCACTCAGTGTGTATGAACACTGACAAAATCAGCCCACATTTTAAAAGGTCTGACTATTCAATGACTGTCAAGGTTTCCACTCAGGTGTGCCTGATGTCAAAGCCAAGGACCTCTCTGACCTCCGGTCTAGCGCCCATCTCTGTGTGTCCCAAAGAAAAGTAGAAAGGTGGCCTGCTTCCTGCTTACAATGTACTGCTTTGTCTGCCATTTGGAGAACCAAGTTATCCTCCTGGATGAACTCACTCAACATGTTATAAATGGAAAACAATTAAAGCATGATTCATTTCATCTTTTATTTCAAAAGCATTCCCTTTACACATCTGCTGACAACTGAGGAAGCAGGCTTTGAAGTCTAAACTCATCCATCTGCCCCGCCTTTCCTCCCACATATACCCTGGGACACTTAGCTAACTGGAAAGGGCATAATCAGAACTGTTATGGGATCTTCCTGCCCTCTCTCATCCCAGACAAGACAGCCACTTGGCACCTTGGCCTCCCACAAAGGCAAGGGATAAGTGAAAGTCCAAGGCAGCAAACCACACCTAAGAGTAAACATATACGTGTGAATAATGGAGGCAGCAGCCCATCCAGCACTTTTTGTCTTTATTAGTCAACGCCAAGGTGGACTACCTCACAAAATGAAAATGTTAGTCCCAAACTAATCAGGAGTAAAAATATAGATCGATGATATAAATGATAGAGAGAGATGAAAGATGATAGATGATCAGCAATAGGTAAATAGATAACAAATAATAGATAAGTAGATGATACAGATGATAAATAGGTGATAGATAAATTATACATGACAGAAGATAGAGATAGATAGATAGATAGATAGATAGATAGATAGATAGATAGATAGAAAAGATATAAAATGACCATGATGAGTAATACAGATGATTGATAGATGATAGAGAGGTAATAGATATGTAGATACATACATAGACAGACGGATACATAGATGAATAGATGATATAGATGACACATAGATGCTAGATTGAGTAGACAGATGATAGATAACAGGTAGATAATATAAAGAACAATGATGCTGAGGAAGATAGAAAGTAGATAGATAGATAGATAGATAGATAGATAGATAGATAGATAGATAGAGAATAGATAGATAACACATTCTAAGATAAGAATGGCAAGGTCAGTTCAGTGGAGAGCTTCAGGGAAGAGGTGGCATTAGTCTGTGCTCTCAAAGGAGGGCAGCCTCTGTATATGTATAGTTACAAACTGAATATTCCCAATAGAAACAACTCCCTAGGGAATATCCAGTCGACAGTAGATCATGTTCAATATTTAGGATCAGCACCTGGAGCAAAACTACAGGATGGAGTACAAGAACTAAAAAAAGTCACATCCAGGCTATAGTGCAGGGAGCTCCAAGTGAGACTTTAAAGATACACTATGTGTTCCTATGGTTTGCAAGTGAGGAGCAACAGAGCACAGTTGAATTTCAGGATTTGGGGGGCTGGAGAGGTGGCTCAGGGGTTAAACCTCTGCCTTGCAGGCAGAAGGTCCTGAGTTCGGATCCTAGACCCCACGCATAGACGCCGGGCAGAAGCGCAGGCAGCCTGCGTTTCTGGTCCTAATAGGATGGAGCCTGTGAATCTCGGGGCAGAGTAAACAAGGAGGAGGTGGAAGCAGTCCATGGTGGTTCCCAATTCGCCTGGTTCTACACACACACACACACACACACACACACACACACACACACACGCACAATTGAATAAATAATAAAAAAATTTTAATTTAAAAAAGAAAATGAATTTCAGGATTTTTTTAACCCAATACACAGAAGGAGGTGAGAGGCTTTATGGCAATCTAGCAGGATTGACTTTACCTGGAGAATGGTGAGAAAGAGAATCCTGGATGTTACAGGAGCTGACAGCCCTTCTATTCTGAAGGGCATGTTGCTACTGGCTGAGGCTTCATGTGATGGGTGCAATTGAGGTTCTCCTCTTTCCATTCCCATGTGCTGTACTCCTGTCTAGAGGCTACTGTGTATTTTGCAGCTGTCAAGCACAAACAGTTCCCAGAAGAAGAGATTAAATGGGTTAAGCTTGTCATTCAGCAACTTGTTCCCATCTTCCTTTATGCACAGCCCAAGCTTAAGAGTCACATTTAAAGAACATTTTTTCCATCTCTTTCCTTTTTAATTCTCCTTCCTTTCTTATTTTTCTTTCTGCTAAATTCAGCTCAGCAAATACTTATTGTCTGACAGAGAAACTGTGCTAAGTGTTGGTATGTACACTTAAGTAAGAAAGTTTCTGAAATCAAGCATCTCTTAAGTAAGAAGTTACCTGAAATTATGAAAAACAAATGACTTGGTAATGGGAAGATGTAGAGAAGATGTGTGTGGTGAAAGTAGGGTGGAAAAGTACTCAGATGTCTGAATTGGGACTGGACCAATGAATGAACCATTTCTGGGTTAGCAAATGGACGTGGACATCACACCATAAACAAAAACACACAAGCAAGAAAAGCTTGCAGATATGGGGATGGTTAGGGATCTGACTTATTGCCAGAGGTCTCAGATTCAAGCAACAGAAAAATTAAGCAAATGAGAGAGAAGTAGGAAGATATTATATTGGCTCGTAAAATCAAAATGTAGCTAGCTTCAAACTGATCAGGAATTCAGTGCTACCATGTAGACTTGGTGTCCCTCTTCCTCCCAGAATCCCTGCCTTTTATGCTGGCTTCATCATTTGATATGCTGATAAGGGGACCCCTAAGAGCCCCAGGTATGCATTCTACTTTCTTTGCAACCTTAGTGGAAATACAGTACCTCTTTTCTAATAATTTCTTTAACACTGCAGATCACTTCTGAGTAGACCAGTTAGAAGTACCTGCAACAATGACTGTGGCTGGAGGATTCTTTCTTTCTTTCCTTTCCTTCTTTCTTTCCTTCTTTCTTTCCTTCTTTCTTTCCTTCTTTCTTTCCTTCTTTCTTTCCTTCTTTCTTTCCTTCTTTCTTTCTTTCTTTCTCTCATCTATTTTCTATCTATTACCTATCTATCCATTTATCTAGATTATCTATATTTTTCATGATCTATCATCTATTTATTTTTCTATCATATATCTATCATCTTTATCATCTATTTATCATCTATCACTTACCATTTATCAGGATAGAGCTGAGGCCTATGTCACCCAGATAGTGTTGGGCTGAAAACAGATCATACTTCTCCAGAAAGGATGTATTCTGGTAAGAAATAAATGTCCCTTCAATTTGTATGTCTGGGAACAGCATAGGCTGAGGGTGGCAAAAATGATAAGAAGTAGAAGACAATGAGCAGACCAAGCCAAACCCCAGATCCTGAACCCCTCTTCATGAGGAGATGAATGATGTATGCGACTTCCATTCTGGCTGCTGGTTCTCTGCTGAATGAATGAATATAAATGATGAATGATAATTTTCATAGTCATATGCAGGGTTATTCACTATCTTCTACCCTGACCTCCTACACTCGACAGCAATGATACAGTGAACATTGCTCTAATTGGATTTTAAGGAGTAAAACAAAAAGAGAATCAATTGTTCACAGCTTTCTGCTTTCTAATTATTAGTAATAACAAATTACTTTGATTCCATGTGGTTCCCCCAGAGCCTCCATAGAGCACAGATGTCGCAGGCAGTGGGGAACCACTGAAGCTTTTTAAATAGTTGACTCTGCTTTAAAAAAAAAAAATACTTGTGGCAACAAAATGTAGCTGGACTGGAAGAGGACATTCTAAAGCCAGAAGAGTTGTTAGGAAACTACATGGTAGGAATGTGAGGGACACAAAGGATCTGAGCCACATAGCTAGCTGGAGAGAATGGAAACAGAGGAAGGAACTACAGACTTGGCAAATAAAATAAAGAAATCAAACCTAGGTCCTCAGCCAGAGAACTGGTGTCCATCTAGTTTGCATACATGGTAACTAATGCTAGGAGTAGTTTAGCCATGTGACTCATCACTTATGACAGAGTCCCATCAGCATGGGTCCTGGGGATCCAAAACAAAATGTCCTCACGTCCTCAGTGTCCATTGGTGTTCACTCCGTCAGGACATTTCAGTTCCCAGACATTTGAAAAGCCACATGAACACCCATAGTGCTACCTCACACTTGACCCAAACAAATTAAATTTGATATGTTGAGGAGAAATAAGTTATTATGACACGCTTGTTTGTAGGAACAAACAAGCCCCTGTTGAATAGACGTGTTTTCTCCTGGCTGTGGGTTCTGGATCTGTGTGTGTGTATATGTGTGTGTGTGTGTGTGTGCTTGTGTGTGGTTTCCTCCTCTTTCTTACATTGGGACAAGTTGGGTTCAGCAACCACAATCCCAAAGCTTGTATGAAAGAAGGACATCCACACAACAGGAAGACTGGCTCCATCACCATCTACTCTGTACTCTGCATCCGTCTTGTCACCTTGTCCTCCACTTTGACAATCTGATGCAACCATCTCACCAATGTCCCTCACCAATTGCAGGGCACAGGTCCAATGATCTCCTTGGCCTCACAACAATATCTACCCCTGGGCTAGAAACTGGCAAAACCAGAGCACTGAATAGATAGCATCAGTCTGATGTCACAAGACTGAGAAGAGCCAGATTCCCTGGCATACAGGTCAATGTTCTTTCTGGTATGCTAAAGGATCTGAAGCATTTGTGAATCACATGGGAATTTGTCACAATTCCCCCACAAATAAAGACATAGCCCTAGACTATTTCCATGTAAGACATTCTCAGAACCCTTGAAGGTACTCTGGAGTGTCTGACCACAAGATCAGAACCTGCGCTAGACTCAGTCATTGTCAACCTAAAAGGAAAATTCAGTCTGGAGTCCCAGAGAGAGGCAGAGGCATTGGCTGTAGCAGAATCCTCAAAAGACAACAGTGATTTTGGCATGTTTAAGTCTGTGTGAATCAGGCCCATGGGCATCTTACCTAACTTCAAAAAGTGAACTGGGAAGTGGGATTTTTACAAATGTCCCAATAAGATGAAAATCAATGGACATTGGGCCTAAATGTTTAGGACAAAGCTAGGATTTAAATTGCTGTGCTTGGTTAGTATAAAATGGTTGCTCTGGGTTGAGAAAGTCCTTAGTTCTCTTTGAGGCAATCATAAGATGGCAGGGACCTTGTTGATTAGATTTCTAATGCATGTCTAGTACTTGCTACAGAGCTGGCATATAGTAGCAGCTCTAGAAACAGTTATTAAACTTAAATGACTGCTAAGTAGTTCCTTGACCCATGCCTGGCAATTCTTTCCCTGCTCCTCTGCCACTCCCTGTCTGCCCACATTACTAGTCCTGACTTCCTTTGTGTAATGGACATAGTGCAGTGTTTCTGCGGGTGAATGCTGCTATTCAGTGATGAACGGCCAGATCAGAGAGGAACATGTGGGATTACACAGAATGAAAATCACTACTATAAATGTAAATCATTTCCCTGTGAGCACAATTTGTTAGTCACAAAGACGAAGACGTATAAAATACTAAGGGACCAAGTCAAGCAGCACGATTTTTCTTTTATCCTTTCTTTCTATTAATTTTAAAAATTAGCTCTTTTGCATTCCTCATGATGTCTAAAATGGAATGATTTTAATAATGGCTGGATAAGAAAGGGAGCATTTGAAGAAACGTTTCCATCAAAAAAGAGATGCATGCATTTACTTCTTTTAAAAAATTTTAACTGTATGAAATCTTAAAAAATAGTATATTCTGCCCACAACCATTATTTGCTAAGCAATAAATAGTCCTTTAAGGGAACACTTGTAGGGAAAGGGAGCTGGCAGAGACAGGAGGGAGATAACAGAGAGGAGAGAGAGAATATCAGAATGTATTATATACTGGTATGAAATTGACTAAGAACAGAATTCACCAACAAAAAATTTATTTAGAGCTGGGGAGATGGCTCAGGGGTTCTGCCTCACAAGCAGAAGATCCTAAATTCGGATCCCAGGTTCCACGTAAAAACGCTAGACTGAAAAGGCAGAGGTCTGCACTTCTGGTGCTAGTGGGCTGGAGCCCAGAGCAAAATAAAAAGGAGGTAGAAGCAAACCAGGATGATTCTCAAAGTCACCCTTGGTCCTCCACAGGGACACATAGAAAGAAACAGACTGTGCTCCACTTACCAATGGCTCCCTGGGGGTACTCCAAGGCCTTCCACTCCATATTTATTTCCCCCAGGACTAATTTCCCAGCACTTTTTAGAACAGGTTTTCTCTTAAAGTTCATGCAAGGTAACTACATATATCCCTTATCTACTCCATCCTGTGACCCTATCTTGAAAACTTAAATCTGGCATTGACAGGAGTACTGACACCACTGAAACTGGCAAACATAACACCCAACAATAGTTCGATGAATAAAAAAGTTTTTATGATCATACATTAGATGACTACTCAGAAATCAAAAAGAATGACCTGCTGACAAATACATCAACAGGAGCAGCTTTTTTTTTTTAATTTTTTTTATTCTATTGTGCATGTGTACGTATGTATGTGCGCGTGTGTGTGTGTGTGTCTGTGTGTGTGTAGAACCACGGACGAATCTGCAAACCACCACGGACGCCTCCACCTCCTTCTGCCCCGGGATTCACAGGCTCCGCCCTACCAGGACCGGAAACGCAGACCGTCCCCACTTCCGCCTGGCGTCTATACGTGGGATCTGGGATCCGAACTCAGGACCTTCCGCCTGCAAGGCAGAGGCTTAACCCCTGAGCCACCTCTCCAGCCCAGGAGCAGCTTTTAAAATAGTTAAACCATGCAAAAAATACCAGATTCTTAAACTTACATCATATATGATAACATTTAATTACAAATCTAGAAGATGCAAACTAATCAGTATGATCTCTAGTAGCAACTGTCTGATGTACAAAGAACATGGGATATTGGAGAATGACTACAATGTAAAAGGCAAAACAACTTCATAAACAGATTCTGGATCACCAGCAAAGCCAGGGTGAGGGTTTGACTATGAGCAAAGCTAGTCCCCCTCAAAGCTGGAGCGAGGAGACTCCAGGCAAAGCTCTGTCTCCCTTGTTTCTCCAGATAAGGTTGTTTGTGCTTGTTTTGACCTCCCTTCAGAGTATGTTGCATGATACATAGAAATTTACAGCCTCCTCATTTCCATGCCCTTACAACTTTGTTGGGCAGTGTTACTATTCATTTTGTTTATAAAATAAGCCTGTTTGGGCCAAGTGCTGCTACTGATTCTCCAGCAGAGCTACCTGATCCCAGTTTTTCTGTATGTGTTTGTCTTTTTCTTATTCTTGTATCACCCTAACAGGGCAACATCGAATAGCTGTAGCAGAGGAAAAACAAGATAAAGAAGTGACAAAAGGCACAGGAAACTCTGGAGGGTCATGGCTCCTTACTGTGGTGACAGTGTTACAGGTTCGTGCAGATTTCAAACCCAACTGCATATTTGAACACATGCATCAATCACAGCTTAAGAAAGATATTTTAAATATTCTTCTGTTTCTTTTTATGACTGCATTTATTTTCCAAGTATGAACATAAAAATATATGGTAATTATGTGAATTAAGTAATGATATTTATAATTAACATAAATATATGAACTGCTAACACTTTTACCATGCAGTAATCAATGATATGTTTTCTGGTTTCTTCCACTAGGTTATAAATTACTGAAGAGAACAACATTCATAAAGCTTTTCCTAGGCATATATTTCATTCTCTCCTTTGCTCTAACTCATTACTCCATCCTCAGGGCCCATTTCCGACAGAAACCACAGGAGTTTAGAGTCAAAACTATGTAGATGACACCCTACCTCTGAATGCTTCACCAGGTGTCCTTCAGAAAGTGGTTTAATGTTTCTTAACATTAAGTTCACTAATGAATGATACTAAGCCTTACCCTGAGCAAAACAAAAGTATGTTACTACCTTGAGTCTCACATCAATAAAGGCTCTATTTGCCATACGCACGTGCACACACACACACACACACACACACACACACACACATACACACACACACTAAAATAGTTATTTGAGAGCAGTGAGAGACAAGCACTAGCATACAAAAATTTAAGGCTTAAGTGCTGATGGGAATTTCTGGAAGAATGTCCATCAACTCAAGTCTCCTCAAGGGCCTCGTTAAACTATGGACTGTTTATTGTTTGCTTAGCTTTTTTAATATGGTGTTTCTGAACCACTGTTCCCTATTATAATATTGTGTACTAAGTATTTCCACCTCTAGTTAGCTGTCCTTAGAATGGATTTTCAAATTATACAGATGCATGAAGATTATTATTACAAAATACTATGAAAATGTGAAAAACTTGCAACTAAACGTCCAACAACATGATATGGGAAAATAACCGTTCCCACATTCACACACATGCAAAATATATAGACACACATATCATGATACACACATACAGACACACACAGGCATACGTGTACACATGCATACTGTATACACTAATACATATCTACACATAAAAAACACATACACAAATATACATACATATACATGCATACATGTACATACATATGTGCATACATAGACATACAATATGAAAAAATAATAATGATGAGATGCTCAATAAAAAATGTTTGGACACAATATTGTCTCCACATCACAATTATAAGAATAAGCACAGGAGGTCCCCCTTTCCCATCACCCCCCCTCCCCCCCTCCGCCGGTCGGGACGCGTACGCGAGATCCAGCCGGGCTCTCACCGCGCGCTCTAGGACCCCCAGGTCAGGCCACAGGGACCCGGCTCTGACTCCCGCCATCCAGCCGGAGCCTTGCGGGGGCCGAGGGACGAGGAGGACCTCCCCCTGTGCCCGGGCCCCGCCCCAGCTGCCCTCGGGTTAAATAGCTCCACACCGACGTGCCCATCCTCCCTTTTCACCCCACCCCGCTCCACTGGTCGGGACACGCGCGCGGTCCACCCGGGCCTCACCCCACGCCCTAGGTGAGTCCCCGTTCGGGCCCCGCCCACCAGTACCCCAGGCCAAATAATTCAGTTTAGTGAAATTGAGAGATCTTAAGAGTTAAAATGACAATGCCAAAGTCAAAGTGCAAATCCATGAGAAGCAACACTCAAGTAAACAAATTTCCCACTGAAGAAATTAATCCCATAATGTTAGACTCCAACAAGAACAAACCCGCGGAAAAAGGCCAAGAAAGCCTGACCCAGGATAACGACTTTCAAAATATGATCATTACCATGTTCAATACTATGAAAGAGGAAATCAGGGAGGAATTACATAATCAAATCAATCGCTTTGAAGAGGAACACAACAGACATCTGGAGGAGTTGAGAAAAACAGTGCAAGAAACAAAAAGTGGCATAGAGCAGTTAAAACAAACTCAAGCAGAGTTTAAAACTGAGCTAAAAGACAAGTTATCTTCAACCCAGAACGCCACAGAGAGTCTTATCAACAGAACTAATGAAGCAGAAAACAGAATTTCAGACCTTGAAGATAAAGTGGGAGTACTAACCAGCTCAATGGAAGAGGTTGTTAAAGCCAAAAAGATACTTGAGAGAAATATCCAAGAGATATGGGACACCCTGAAGAAGCCTAACATGCGTATTCATGGAATACCGGAGCAAGAATCTCAAAATACCACCCCTGAGGAAATTTTTCAAACGATCATCAAGGAAAACTTTCCTCATCTAAAAAAGAGAGGCCCATTCATATACAAGAGGCATTCCGCACCCCAAACAGATACGACCAAAATAGAAGCACACCGCGGCAAATAATAGTTAAAACACTCCACATTCAAGATAAAGAACTGGTGCTGAGAGCTTCAAGGGAGAAAAAACAAGTCACTTTTAAAGGTAAACCTATTAAAATAACAAATGACTTCTCAGTTGAAACAGTAAAAGCAAGAAGAGCTTGGAGAGACATACTTCAAGTATTGAATGAGCAAAAATGTCAACCCAGGCTGATTTACCCTGCAAAACTATCAGTCATGATGGAGGGAGAAAGAAAAATTTTCCAGCACAAAGACAACTTTAAGGGATACATGGCCACCAAACCAGGCCTTCAAAAACTGCTAGAAATGATACTCAAGCATGAAGAAAAAAACAGGCATATCCAGGAGAACAGAAGGCAAATATAACACCATTAAAAGCGAAGCAATATACTTATAAAAGCTACTAAACATAATAAATGTCTGGAATTAACAATAGTTTCTCCATTATAACACTAAATGTTAATGGACTTAATTCACCGATCAAGAGACACAGATTACAAACTTGGATTAAAAATCACAATCCATCAATCTGTTGCCTGCAGGAAACCCATCTCACCACAAAAGATAGGCACGCTCTAAAAATAAAAGGCTGGTCAACAATTCTACAAGCAAATGGAAGCAGAAAACAGGCAGGGGTAGCCATTATGCTATCAGACAAAGTGGATTTCAAACCAAAAAAAATTATAAGAGACACGGATGGATACTACATTTTAGTCACAGGTACAATTCACCAGGAAGATTTCACAATACTGAACATATATGCACCCAATACGGGCCCCTCCACATTCATTAAGAAAACCCTACAGCGTCTAAAGCATGAAATCAACCCCCAAACGACAATTCTTGGGGACTTCAACACCGCCCTCTCTACACGGGATAGATCAACAGGTCAAAAGCTTAACAGAGACACTTTGGAACTTAATCAAACCCTGAAAGAAATGGATCTCACAGATCTCTATCGAACTTTTCACCCACGCACCAAAGAATACACATTTTTCTCAGCAGCACACGGAACTTTCTCCAAAATAGATCACATACTGGGCCACAAAATGAATCTACACATATACAAGAATGTTGAAATTCTAACCTGTGCCCTATCAGACCACCACGGCCTAAAGCTGGACATCCACAACACATCAAACAAGAGAAAATACACTAACTCCTGGAAACTTAACACTATGATGCTGAATGAGAACTGGATTCAGGAAGAAATTAAAAAGGAAATTCTAGATTTCCTGAAAGTGAATGATAACGAAAATACAACTTACCAAAATCTCTGGGACACAATGAAAGCTGTTCTAAGAGGTAAGTTCATAGCTCTTAATGCCCACGTCAAAAAAATGGAAACATCAGAAATAAACAACTTAACAATGCAGCTTAAAGCTTTAGAGAAACTAGAGCAATCTGATCCCAAAAGCAGTAGAAGAGAAGAGATTAGCAAAATAAGGGGAGAAATATCTGAAATCAAGACTAAGAAAACGATAGAAAAAATCAACCAATCAAAAAGCTGGTTCTTTGAAAAAATCAACAAGATTGATACACCCCTAGCTAAACTAACCAAAAGCAAGAGAGAGAAAACCCAAATTAACAAAATTAGAAATGAACATGGAGTTATCACTACTGATACCCAAGAAATCCAGAGAATTATAACATCATATTTCAAAAACTTATACTCTGTGAAGTTTGACAACACAAAAGAGATGGATGAATTTCTAAGTAAACACAACTTACCTAAATTGAATCAGGAAGTTGTGAATTATTTAAATAGTCCTATAACATATAAGGAAATTGAGGAAGTAATCTCGAATCTTCCCACCAAAAAATGTCCTGGACCAGATGGATTCAGCACAGAGTTCTACCAGACATTTAAGGAGTTAATAACACCAATACTCCTTAAACTGTTCCAGCAAATAGCAAAGGAAGGAACACTACCAAATTCCTTCTATGAAGCTAATATCGTTTTAATCCCAAAACCTAATAAAGATTCACTTAAAAAAGAAAACTATAGGCCGATCTCCCTGATGAACACAGACGCAAAGATTCTCAACAAAGTCTTAGCAAATCGGATTCAAAAACATATTAAAAAGATCATTCATGGGGACCAAGTAGGCTTCATCCCCGGCACACAAGGTTGGTTCAACATACGCAAATCAATAAATGTAATTCATCATGTAAACCAGTCCAAAGTCCAAGACCACATGATACTCTCGATAGATGCAGAAAAAGCTTTTGACAAGATGCAACAGCCTTTTATGATCAAAATGCTAGAGACAGTAGGAATGGAAGGAACCTTTATCAATATAATAAAAGCTGTATACAACAAGCCCACAGCAAGGATTATGCTCAATGGGGAACAATTGGAAGCATTCCCACTTCGATCAGGAACTAGACAAGGCTGTCCACTCTCACCACTTCTATTCAATATTGTACTTGAAGTCTTAGCTGAAGCCATAAGACAAGAAAGGGACATAAGAGGGATTCAAATCGGCAAGGAAGAAGTCAAGCTATCCCTATTTGCAGATGACATGATCTTATACCTGAGTGATCCCAAAAACTCCACCAGGAAGCTCCTGGAACTAATTGAGAAGTTCAGCAGGGTGGCAGGATACAAAATAAATGTGCAAAAATCAGAGGCCTTCCTATATGCCCAGAATGAAAGAAATGAAAAAGCCTTGAGAGAAACAATACCATTTACTATAGCCCCTAAAAAAATGAAATACCTTGGTATAAACCTAACTAAGGAGGTAAAAGACCTTTACAATGAAAACTTTAAAACCCTAAAGAAAGAAATTGTAGAAGACACCAGAAGGTGGAAAGACCTCCCTTGTTCCTGGATTGGCAGAATCAACATTGTAAAAATGACCATCCTACCAAAGGCAATATACAGATTCAATGCTATACCAATCAAAATCCCAAGGCAATTCTCAAAGAAGTTGACCAAATAATCTCAAAGTTCATATGGAGACACAAAAGACCCAGGATAGCAAAAACAATCCTGAGTAACAAAAACACAGCTGGAGGTATTACCATACCAAACCTAAGTCTATACTACAAATCCATAGTTATAAAGACAGCCTGGTACTGGCTCCAAAATAGACACACAGATCAATGGATAAGGATTGAAGACCCAGATATAAGCCCACAAAGTTACAGCCATTTGGTCTTTGACAAAGGGGCCCAAAGAATCCAATGGAAAAAGAACAGCATCTTCAACAAATGGTGCTGGCAAAACTGGATCTCCACATGCAGAAGATTAAAGCTGGACCCGTACTTGTCACCATGTACAAGACTTAATTCCAAATGGATCAAGGACCTTGATATCAGGCCAGAGACTTTAAAAACCATAGTTGAAAGGATAGGGAACTCCCTCAAGCTGATTGGACTAGGCTAACACTTCCTAAACAGACATCCAATGGCACAATCACTGCTACCAACTCTCAACAGTTGGGATCTTGTGAAATTAAAGAGCTTCTGTTCAGATAAAGAGATTGTCACACGAGCTCAAAGGCAACCCACAGAATGGGAGAAAATCTTCACTAACCACATATCTGACAGAGCTCTACTGTCCAGAGTGCACAAAGAACTTAGAAAATTAAACTCCAAGGAAAACACTGGCCCAATTAAAAAATGGGCCCTGGAACTTCAAAGAAACTTTACCAGGGATGAAATTAAAATGTCTAACAATTATCTTAAAAAATGCTCCACTTCCTTCGCCATCAGGGAAATGCAAATCAAAACTTCCCTGAGATATCATCTCACCCCGGTCAGGATGGCAAAAATCCACAATACAAACAACGACAAATGCTGGAGAGGATGTGGAGAGAGGGGAACTCTCCTACATTGTTGGTGGGAATGCAGGCTCATACAGCCACTCTGGCGAGCCGTCTGGAGATTCTTAAAGAAATTAAAGATTGAAATGCCATATGACCCTGCTATCCCACTTTTGGGAATAACCCCCCATGCAGCAGAGGTTCGCCTCGATAGCACAAGCTCGACCATGTTCATAGCAGCACTGTTTACAATAGCAAAGTCATGGAATCAACCTAAATGTCCAACAGTTGACGAGTGGATAAGGAAACTGTGGTACATCTATACAATGGAGTACTACTCAGCCATCAAAAATGATGAATTACTGGAATTTGCTGGGAAATGGATGTCATTAAAAAGAATTATATTAAGTGAAGTATCCCAAACCCAGAAAATTAAGCGCCGTATGTACTCCCTAATAGGTGGCTCCTAGTACCAAACTCACCCAGCCCACATTGAGACACTCAAAAGTAAACCTATGAAACACAGTAATTGCAAGGATTATGAACAAGAGAGATGGGTTAGGAGGGCCACACCAGAAACGAGGAGAGAGGAGACCATGTTACAGCAGAGAAAATAGGCCTCCATCAAGGTCTGCAAGTAAGTCATGAGAAACCTGGTTAAGTTCACAGACGTTCTTTCCTGATCTCACCAGAAGGGGAGGGCATATAGTCTAGCAGATAAAAAGTAATCATTTTGCAAATGGGTGATGGACCCCTCCTTCAGTGAGGTTTCCTACTCTTATTACATCTACCCTTGAATGTGCTATTACAACAAGACTCCAGTTTAACAGCTTTTTGTCTCTGGCCAGGGGGTGACATACAGTGCCCAGCAGAATGGAGTGAAGGGAATTGCAGGAGCAGCAAAACTGCAAAAGAAAATCAACAAACCACAATCCAGAACTTCAGAGACTATATCAATCACATTAGAACTAGGACAGCCTAATCTCTCCCCATCCTGGAGCTCAGGGACATTTGCGGAAGAGGGGGCGGTAAGATTGTAAGAGCAAAAGGATGGGAGGAGCAACGATTTGCAAGATTCTCAACAATAGTTGGGGCCAAAGCAATCGTAATGGGACTTTGCATGCCCTGCGCAATGTCCAGCGCACTGTTGCCCTCATAAAGTCTAGCATCTGTTAAGGGCACCGAGACCCCTGGAGGCAAGGGATTGACAGCCATAGTAGTGATCTTATGCTTAAGGGGAACAAGAGAAAGGGCTTATGGAAATGCCACTGGGTCCTTATATGTCATCGGAGAGGAGGACCCAATGGAGAGTTAGGCGTATACAATAAAGGACTCTCTGGGAATTGGGGGGGAGGCACTGGGGGAAGGGGAGGGGGAGGAGGGGGGAGGGAGGGAACTGGTAAAAAATTTTTAAATGTATAATTAAACTTTTAATAAAAAAATTTTTTTAATAAAAAAATCAAAAAAAAATAAAGGTAAACCTATTAAAATAACAAGTGACTTCTCAATGAAAACAGTAAAAGCAAGAAGAGCTTGGAGAGATATACTGCAAGTATTGAATGAGCAAAAATGTCAGCCCAGGCTGATATACCTGGCAAAACTAACCATCATGATCGAGGGAGAAAGAAAAAAAAAAAAAAAAAGAATAAGCACAGGAATGATAATAAAATTATAACAGTGATTATATCAGATATTTTCTCTCTGTTGACCAAATATTCTAAGCAAATAATACTGTGTATGACAAATAACATTTTGGAAGATGTTAATGAGAACTGCTGACCAAAACACTGAGGTCATGCCTCCCGTCAGCCTACCCACAGAATGATAAGACATGGCAACTATTAAATAGAAAGTAAAAATAGTGCCTGGCAGGTTTTCTATGCTTCTACATAACAGTCCCAGAAGAAATATGATTTGCCCACATTCTGTTGAATTGGCTTTGGGAAAAAGACAACATAAGGAACATTTGATGACACTTCAGCTATCTAAAATGACATGGACATATGGCATCTCAAGGGGTGAGAGAGTCACTCTGGGATCACTCCAAAGCTCCAGACACCCACCCAGATAGATGCTATAAGGAGAGGGCAGCAAGGCCTATATGTATCTGGTCACCATGATCAAGAAAGTCCTTAGTGGACACTAGAGAAATGATACCTAGTAACATCAGTGCACACCATGGTGATGTGGATGCAGGAGAAAAGAGAGCAAGGAAAGGCCTGGGAGAAACACAGTGAAGGATGAGCTACCCTGGGGAACAGAACAATCAGGAAACTCAGTCCTCACTGGAACAGAGCACTGGATAATGAAAGAATGAGTAAAACAATATACAACCGCATCATCAAGCAATTATTGCACTCCTTAACTCATCACAGATTTTTTCTTATTCAAAGCCTAAGCTATTAGGGGCTGGAGAGAAGTCTCAATGGATAAAGTGTCTATCACACAAGTATGAGGACCTAATTTGGATTTGTATTACCCATGTTAAAAGCTATGTGTGTTGGCAATCACCTATAACGTTAAAGGGGAAGAGAGACAGACAGGTCTCCCTAAGAGCTCTAACAGCTTGTGAGTAGGCCAGTCTAGCCAGTGGATGAAATAACCTAGCAAAACAATGAATTCTGGTTCAGTGAGAGACTCCATCTCAAAAAGTAAAGCAGAGGACTAGGGAGATGGCTCAGGAGTTAAAGTTTTTGCCTCAAAACCAAAAGACCTGAGTTCAGAACCCCAGGTCCCATATAAAAATGCCAGGTAGATGTGGTGGCTTATATTTCTGGCCCTGGAAGGTGGAGCCTGGGAAACCCCAGAGCAAAGCAATAAGGACCCAGAGCAATCTAGGATGATTCCCAGTGTCATCCTTGGGGTTCCACATATACACACACATGCACACATGCACACATACAAAAAAATAGGAGAATAAAAGAAGATACCTAATGTTGACCTCTAACACACACGCTTTGCACACAAATTTGCATATCACACACATACACACACATATGCAATAAAAGGAGAGTAACAAGGAAATATCCACTGTTGACCTCTGTGCCCTACACATATGAACACAGTCACACACAGAAACATACAGAGACAAAAATCACAAAACATACAAATACTACACACACATACATATACATATTTGAAAAATAAAATACAATGAAAACCAACCTGAACTATTTTGAAGAATGGGAATGATGAACATATCTGAACTTATCATTGGGATCCATAGGTCAAGTTAGCTGGTCAAGTCTGTTTGTAACTTGGAGGGTGCATGAGTTACACACTGCATCAGTCTGTGATATACTTGATCACAGCCACCAAGTACTTAATTCGCATCACCTGAGCCAGAGGTATCACTTCTTTTAAATGAGGACACACATGTCTGCAATTCTCATACATACAGCAGTGCATCCCAACCAAGCTTCCAAAGATGCAGATTATTCATTCTGCCAAATTCACTTCTTGTCACAATTAAGAGTAAGCAATAAATGTGGAACTGCCACAGGCAAAGTTATAGGAGGTTTGGTCAATAACCATTTCCTATTTCTGCATTTAAAAGCAATTTAAATAGAGGAATAAATAATAAAAATGTGGTACATATGCACAGTAGAATATTACTCAGCCATCAGAAAGGATGAGATTATGGAATTTTCTGGTACATAGATGGAACTGGAAAATTTAATATTGAATGATATATCTCAGACACATAAAGGTAAGCACCACATGTTCTCTCTTATATGCAGGTATAGCACTGATATCCTTGTCAACGGATTTGGCTTGGAATTACTGTAAGAGTCAAAATATTTGAAAGAGACCAATGAATGGGAAAATGGGAAAGAATGGTTAGGGTGAAGTCTTTTAAAAGGGAGATTTTTTCTCTGTAATGCCTACAGTAATTGCAAAGATTATATAAACAGGAGAGAAGGGGAAGGAGGGGCCCACCAGAAACAAGGAGCTATAGCAGAGCTAATAGGCCACCATCAAGGACTGCAAGTAAGTAATGAGACATCTGGTTAAGCTCACAGACTTTCTGTCCTGGTCACTTGCAACTGATGGGGTATGATCTTACCAGAAAGGGAGGGCATAGTCTGGCAGATAGAGAAGGTAACCATTTTGCAATGGGAGACTGACCCACCCCTCACCACAGTCTCCTACTCTTATTCCATCTACCTTTGAATCTATCCTTATAATAAGACTCTATTTTAACAGCTTTTTATCTCTGGCCAGGGAGGTGACATCTAATACCCATCAGGATGGAGCCAAGGGCATTGCAAGAGCAGCAAAACTGAAAAAAAAATCAACAAACTATAATTCAGAACATCAGAGACTCTATATCAACCACCTGGAATCAGGCCTGCCTAATCTCTCCCTATTCTGAAACTCAGGGAAATTTGCAGAAGAGGGAGCGATAAGATTGTAAGAGCACAAGGATGGGAAGAGTCAAGATATGCAAGATACTCCACACAAGTTAGGGCCGAAGCAATTGTAATAGGACTCTGCATGATCTGCGCAATGACCAACTTATCATTGACCCCTCAAAGTCTAGCATGGACTAAAGGCACTAGGATCCTTAGAAGCAAGGGATTAACAGTCACGATAGTGTTCCTATACTTAAGAGGAAACACAAGAAAGAGTTCTAGGAAATGCCACTGAGTCCTTACACCTCATCAGAGAGGAGGACCCAGAGGAAAGTTTGATATACACATTAAAGGATGCTTCAGAGATGGGGGGAGGGGCACTGGGAGAAAGGGAGGGAGGGGAGAAAGGAAGGAGAAAAGGGGGGAGGGAATAGGGAGTTCCAGGGAGGGGTGGAGGGAAGGAGGGGACAGGGGTACCTATTACGTTTGTATGAGCAGAAAAATAAATTAATTAAAAAAATAAATAAAGGGGATATTTTTGTATATCACTGCAAATAGGGTGAGGGAGGGAATAATTGGGAAAAATACATAGAGGAACATGAGGGAATCAGAGATAGGAGGGACAGAGGGACTTATAGAAAAACCCTAAGATTGTTGGATGTAACCCCATAGGAACCTCCTATGTTATTAATATGTAAAAAAAAAAAACCATCTTTTAAAGAAAGGAAAAAGGATGGGCAGTCTCTATGAAGAGGAGCACAGAGTGAGGAAAACAGAGCAAAACAAAAACAAAAAAAGTCCTGAGCTGATCCACTTAGAACCCAGAGACAATTAAAACTATATTACAAGTAACAGGAATGTGGTACTTCTTGATAAAATGTTGGTCAGAGAGGTCTCAAAGGCCCCCAAACAATATAGGCTTTTGCCATTGTTAGTTGCTGTACAAAAAACTGACAGTAAGACCCTATTACTGAAGACACAACACATATGGATCACAGAACATAGGCAAAATACATCAACTGGAACTGGTCTGAGAATTTACTCCTTGCTGGATAGCTTACACAGCAATAATGAATACTGTCGAAGCTACTGGGGGGAGAAAACTAATCACAGGCCTCATCAACTCATGAGATCTACAAGTTGCAATAAAAATCACATGGCAACAGTGACTACCAGTGTAATAGTGCCATAAATATCAAGGAGACAACCAACAGCTTTCTGATTGAACTCAAGATCCGCTTGCCAGAATGAAAACACTGTTACTGTTGACTAGAACAAGAACCTAAAAAAGGGAAGGAAATAGGTCAATATGGAAAAATAGCCTATGAACCTGTAGGTAGGAAGACAGTATACCAAACTGCTCTGTAAATAACTGTTATTATATCCATAGATTTGAAAAACACTTAGCACTCACCCTAGAAGTCTTCTTCTACAACAGAGATAGAGGCTCTCAACACCCTGACAGGATGCAGCCTAGGACAACAGGAGAGCAGTGAAGTGAACAGCAGCAGCCAGCCATAATGCAGAGGACCAACAACCAGGTAAATCTAATTTCTCCCCATCACTTAGGGAACTTCAAAGAAGAGGGGGGAATGAGATTATAAGAACCTAAGAATGGGAAGGTTCACCTTTATACAAGACATTCCATTCAAGGCAGGACTGCGGCATCTAGGAACTCATTGCAGTGAGACTTATTCTTACCAGACCTGCATAATGACTGATTTATCAGCATGCCCCAATAGACTATCAAGGAACTCAAGAGAGATAACAACATACAGTGGAAACCTTGGGGACTAAAGATGGACGAGTGAAGGGAAATGGCCCTATCAGTGGAGTGGCCCAAAGAGGGACAACTTGGTATGCCACAAGAAGCCTGAACCCCCACAAAAGTAGACAAGCCAGAGGGAACCCTGGAGTCCATAGAAGTGGACAGGCAGGAGAGTGGGAGGGAGTGGGATAGATTAATGAAGGAAGGGAGAGGGATGGGAAGGAGAGGGATGGAGGGAAGTAGGGATAAGTACTCAGTATGCTTGTAAAAATTAGAAAAATAAATACAGAAAAAAAGTCATTTAAAATACAGGCATGGAAACATTTCTAAAGACTTTATTCTCAAATTATCCATGTGCTTTCTCTAAATACCACAGAACCCACAAGTGATCAGAAGCATGTGCCATTCCCTAAGCTCCATTATTGACTTTGACTCTATAAGTAGAGAAGAGTTTAATTCCTAAATCAATAACTCTGGAAACAAAACATAGACTTCTTTCTGCTTCCAAAAGGATTTCCAAGATTTCTGCCCAAAACTGACATAAAACTGGCACACAAAGCCCTACCATCTACAGTCTCAACGTTTTCCTTCCACTTTACCTGGCTATAAACTTTATATGGTTCCTTTTTATGTGCCTTAATCACAGATCCAACAGTACCTTAAACTTATGCTGCTTTCCTTCCTCCTGACCCTGGTCCACACTGTTTCTCTTACTTCCCTTTATGTCCACCATAATGTGGAGTGGCCCATTCCATGGATCTATCAACAGCTGTTCAACATGTACTCGGACCTACAGAAGGTCAAGGGGACAGGGCATGCAGTGATCCTGGTCCAGTTCACTTGGTGTGACTCCTGTGCCCAGCCAGGATGTTACAGCAGACAAGGCCCTGAACATGTAAATAGAGAAAGGAGCATTTGCTATGAAAAAGATCCCAAGAAGGAACCTGTGTTTTAGTTGGGTCAAAAACACAGCAATGATGCTATAAACACTGAGTCATACTATTATAAGGTTAATAACACTGCTGGAGCCCCTGCTGCAGAGCACAGAAATCAATCAGCAATCAAGTGATACCAACATGTGACTCACCACAGGACCCTTTTAAAGGGTTTTGCTTCATATTTATTTACGGTACCTTACTTTCACTGCAAAAATAATGCAATGAAGTCATTCATCGTGGAAAGTCAGAGAAGACTGACATATGGTGTTTTTGAAATGATTCCCAGTGTATGGTCCCACATCACTAGGCCAATCTGTCTCTTTACCTCATTGTGACTTAGCCCCAGGCCTCGTGTTTGAGAGGAGGAAGAGACGATGTGGGACAAGTGGAAAGTCAGAGTCATAACTTCTGGCTCGGTCAGGGAGCAGAAAACAGTTAACAGGGAAAAGAGAAACCTAACTGGCAGCAGGATGAGACCTGTGGTCCTCTTGTCTGTCTAGAGGGACAGACCATAGCAAGACCATGTCCCTGAGAGGAGCTGAAGGGGAAGGAAGGAAAAGGATAAGGAAGAAAATGAGAGGGGACTGAAGGAGAAGGGAGAAAAAGAGAAGAGAGAAAAGGAGAGGGAAGTGAAGGAGAAAGGAGCAGAGAAGAAACTATCAGAAAGAAAAAGGTGCTGTCCAATTCTGAAGTTCATAATTGCTTCAGATGTAGGTGTCCTCCTTGGTATCCACTAAAGTGGGGATGCTAGGGGAAGATCAGAAATATTTTCCTGTGTGTCCTGGGGTTCTGACAAAGTTGGGACCTTCATGCACAGCAGGTATTTCTCACATTGCTATGTCAATCTATAAAGTACAGTTTTAGAAAGTGACTCTCCATTCCCTTACTGACTAAGGAATAAATGTTCTGTCCTCCAATAAAACAAGAGAAAAACTTTTAGCAAAGAAAGGAATCTGGGGCTGGTGAGATAACTCACTGGGTAAAGCACTTGCCACACAAGCATGAAGACCTGAATTCAAATTCCACATTAAGTCAGGCACAGTAGTACACGTCTATAATCCCAGTATTACCATGGCAAGATGGGTGACAGAGACAGGAGACTTTTCGGAAGCTCACAGGCCAGCCAGCTTGGTGTATGCAGCGACAAACAACAAGAGTTAGCCTATCCCGAGCAAAGTGGAAAAGGAAGACAATGATGTCTTTTGTCCATCACATATATGCACATATGCACATCACACACACACACAATGGAAAGAAGGAAAGAGGGAGGGAGAGAAGGAGGGAAGGAAGGAGGGAGAGAGAGGGGGAGGGAGAGGGAGGGAGGGAGGGAGGGAGGGAGGGAGGGAGGAAGGAAGGAAGGAAGGAAGGAAGGAAGGAAGGAAGGAAGGAAGGAAGGAAGGAAGGAAGTAATCTGAGGGGTCTAGTCCTGATAAGCTCAACTTTTGTAGAGCCTGCTTGTGCTGGAGGTTTCTACAGGCCTTTTTGAACAGCTTCTCTCTCTCTCTCTCTCTCTCTCTCTCTCTCTCTCTCTCTCTCTCTCTCTCTCTCTCACACACACACACACACACACACACACACACACACACACACACACAAGGATTTCCCTATGTTTAGAAGGTACTGAATTAATATTTCCAGTTCCTAAATTTACACTGTCCTCATAGTTGGGTAGGGAGACACCTGAAAAAAAATATGAATTAGAATGTAAAACCACAATCATTTTATTCAATGCACAAACATACCCTGAACATTTCTGACATACTAGGAAACCCAGGCATTGGATTTCTGCCACCCTTAGAAAAACTAGTGCCTAATGCAACATAAATTCAAGAATAAAACAGGACATTCTCTGGTGTAGAAGACTCAGAGAACTCTACTTAAAATCTCTTCCTTGTGGATTTTCAAGTTGTGTGTAAGATGTTATTCCTATGTACCTGAAATATATTGTGAGCTGGCCAAAAATAGAATATCTCATATGCAACATAAAAGTAAATAGAAGGTCTGACCCAGAATTTCTAGGACTGCAGCATTGGAGTTGTCCTCATAGTGAGCTCTGAATGATAAGTGCCTCAGCAGAGGATGGCAGCATTAATGGACACTGTGCTAGCTTGGGTTCCTGGGGAAACAGATGCAAAGATCGTGACTGGACAAGCAAGAAATCTGTCACAGTAAAAACTGTAAAAGAAAAATGCAAAAGGATATGAGCAAAGTTAGAGGAGACTGGAAGGTAGATTCCATTCTCAACCAAGGAGGAAGATTGAAAGGATGCCATCTAGCTGAGGTACAGCTCCCAAGAGAGTTTGCCAAGCCCACAAGGAGGTCTCAACCCAAAATCCCCATCAAAAGAGTCCAGCATCTCCCAAGAATAGTTGACTTCAGACTCTCTGCCGTGCTCACTCGCCAGGAATAGCTAACTTCAGGGTCTCTGCCATGCTCAGTACCCTGGAATGACAACACTGGCCATCATCGTTCCAGCCTTCACCACAGCCTTCACTGGGGCCAAGGGACAAGTGCACCCCAGTGGCGAGAAATGCAACAAGCATCCCCAAATCGCCATTACCCAAATGGCAGAGCCAGGACCAGGAAGAATGAGAAAGGGGCATGATTGTCCTGTGTGCACTTTCTCAATTTTTAACCAAAAAAAAAATCTATCTCTAGAACTTCCTCAAGGAAACAGACCTAAAGATCACTTGTGGAAAGTCAATGTTGCAATAAGAACTCATTTGAGTTCTAGAAGTCTTTCATATGTGGAACCTAGATTTAATGTGTGTGTGTGTGTGTGTGTGTGTGTGTGTGTGTGTGTGTGTGTATTCATAGATCACAAGAGTAAAAAGAGTATCATGATGGGGAGCAAGATATCTCGAGGGAGGAGAGAAATAGAGAGGATAATGAAATATAGGTCGTAGAACAGCAGAAGGGAAGCTACTAACTAGGGAAAGAAAGGTGGGAAGGGGACAGAGGAGAGGGAAAAGGGAAAAAGGAATGCAAGACAATAAAGTATGACACATATATGAAGACAACAGGGTAAAACCTATTTCTTTGTTTCTAACCTAAATTTTTAAACTTTTGGAAATGAACAATAACTCATTTCCAAAAATTCACCAAATGCATTCTTTCATTTTCCCTTTTGGCAGATTTGAAAAAGACGCTTCTAATTAAGGAAGACCAGGGGGGAAAAAACAGAAAGTCTGGAGGGTCAGTGTCCCCAGAAGCTCCCAGTAAGTGACCAGCACATGGCAATAGAGAAATTCATGTGGCCAGACTTCCTGTGACCTCCCTGGACACATCAATCCATGGTTCATCCCAGGGTCAGGTCTGCAGCTGTGGGGGACTCTACCACACATGGAATCATCAGCCAACCTGCCCATTTCCTGAAAGTCATCTAGTCAGTGAAGGACTTCTTGGCAGGAGCCCCTAGTGGAAAATGACTGCCGTGAGCCAACGTGAGGATGAGTTCAGCAATTTACTTCAGCATGGAAAACACAATCCATTAAGTGGGATCTGACAAGGCTTTAATCTCCTCCGTGACTGAGGGGTTGACTCGACCTGTTTCTGCTCTTTGGGAATGTATTCTTAGGAAACTATGTATATAATCTAGGCAGCCTTCTCCAAAGCCCAAATAAGTCCTCTCTGGGCGAAGCAGAAGCTTCATGGAGTTGCTAGGGACTCCAAATGCTAAGTTATCAACCTACAGTGAGCATCACACAGTTAAAAGCAACCAAGATGGCTGATACACAGGAGGTAAATCAGACCTCTAACCAAGGAAGAAAAAAATTCTTGGAAGGTTACCCCAAATTGTGGAGGGGCTGTCCCCAGAGCTTGTCCGTGTAGCTTCAAGATTTCCTCTACTATCCACAAGCTCACATCAGAGGTCAGTGTCTCTCACAAAGCAACCACAGGGCTCACATTCCCAAACTGGGCTTATTGCATGACCAAGGCCAGGAAGAAAAAGTGTTTGGATATAAATGAACGCTCTAATTTCCAGCAGGATTTGGAACACTGGTAAAAAAGAAATTGGCAGTTGCTAGCTTTCTTGATCCAATCAGTCTTAACAGCAGCCCTGAGGCTTGTGTTTCCATGTGGAAAATAAGAAAACAGAATCAGAATGATGACCCAGACATAGTTTTAATGAAAGTTTACAAATTCATACTTGTGACACATTCCAAAGCCCTTTGCTTACCACTGGGAAGGTGGTCCTCAGACTGTCTCATCTCCTGGAGCTTGTTAAGAGTGAAATTTATAAGCTGTTCCCCAAACCCATAATATCAGGGTCTTCATTGATCAGGTTTCTCAAAGGGATTCCTCTAGATGTAAAATTTGAGGAACAGTGTGTTAAAGGGCCTCTATCTAATTGAAAACATCAGCCTAGGCTAGAAAATGACTTAGTGCAATAGAATAGGATCTGGCTTACAGGATTTGGAGAGATATATCAAAGTGTATACATTGAAAGTGCACATTCAAACCAGTACAGACAATCACATTGTCTTTCTTCATCCATAACTCCAGAAACCTTAAGTCCAAGGTGATGTAGAAGCAACTGAATGTGATAAAGAGGCCTTGGCTTGAGCCAGAGGTGCATATGGTTTTATTCTCTAGTTCTGCCACATGCTGGCAACTGGGCAAGGTGTTTGATCTCTTGGGTTTCAGTTTCCTAACTTGCACAAGCAGGATACCAAGATTCACTTAGGCCAGGTTTCAGAAGATTGAATGAGTCAAATGAATATTCGCCCAGTAGCTGACACACAGTAGAGGCTCAGTAGGCACTGGCTTACAATGATTTTGGTACAACTCACCAGGGTTCAGCTCTGCAAATATGTACACCAGAGACTGTGGAGAAAATAGAACCTCTCAGCAAGAGCTTTCTTGTTCCCTTTGGAAGCAAAGGAAGGTACTAGCAGCCTATTCATGGGCTTTTCACAGTCAGATAAGCTGGACTTGCCTATCTTCCTTAGCTTGACATTCAATTTATTCTCAATTCTCCTTTAAGAAGAGCTGGGACAGAGCTTCAGGCTCAGAGGGACAGGATATGAGAAACAAGGAAAACAAGAGTTCAGGGAGTGTTCCCAGGGGTGTTGCGTTCCATACCCTGAGCCTTTTTGCTTAGTTCTGTCTCCTTCCCTCAGGAGCCTCAGGTTTTGAGAGCAGACAAGTGCAAAATCCTTACTGAGCTTTCATGTCCCACAGTGTCTACAACCCACCTTTGATCGATGACCCTGCATGCTGCAGGCACGCAAAGGGATCCAGGAGCACTGAAAAGACAGAAACTGAACTTCCCGAGAGCATCCCAGGTGCTGCACGTGCTTGTCTCCTTCACGTTTATTACTTCCTCTAAGGCCTCACAACTCTGGAAAGTAAGTTACCCTAGCCCCAGTACAAAGAAAATTAGGCAAGTAACCTACTCAACAATAGCAAGGTATGTTCAAGTTCAAAAGGATGTGAACTATGTATGGTCTCATGCAGAGGCTCTAAGTGGGCCCTCAGCTAGCAGCATCATTACCACCACAGCACCAGAATCTTATCAGAAATGTGCATTCTTGGACCTTTCATTCACTCCTCCCCAGAGGCAAACCCTACAGTACCAATTTCATGTGTCATTGCTGAGAAAAAAAGGTTGATCACAAATACATGGGTTATATACAAGGTGATAGATCTATAAAGAAGCTTGGTTTAATCATTTTCAAGGTTAAATATCAAAATATATAAAATTTTTATTTTTCAGTTAGATCTTCATAAACCTGTGGGGGAATAAAAGGAAAGAAAAAAATGGCTATGAAGATGCAAAGAAATTTGCTTGTAATAACGGAACTGGAAATAAACCCAGCACAAAGACTATCAGTTGTTGCAGGTGTTTTTCTTTGAACAGGGAAGTACAACCAAGCGCTAAACTGAGTGACGTCCCAGAGGTAACTGAGGCTTGAACTTGGGCAGGAATGAGGAAAGTTTCCCTTCAAGCTCTCTTTCCAATATTCTTTTTAACTTTCTGCACCAAGACATAGAGTATTTGCCCTTTGCCAGTGACAAACAACAACGGATAAAGTGAAGGCTACATTCAGACCTGAGAGAGTATTTGCATGCACCTCAGCTGTCAATGTACAGCCCTGGGGGAGGAAATGCAGTCCTCTCATTTTCTAAAAATCTTTATTTCTAAGTGTCAATGTCGAAGTCTCACTGTCATAGGCACAGGTGTCAATTTGATGGTTGAGGGTTTGAGCTCTGGGCACATTTGTAGAGAATTAGTAGTTGAATTAAGCCCACAGTGAACCAGCAGGAGATTGTCTAGTGAATGGGAAAGGCCCACCCCATGGTGGGTGGACTAATCCCCAGGCAGGTGAATAAAATGGAGAAAGCTGTTTCAGAAAATAGGCATCCTTGTGTATACTCGGCCAGACATGCTGGTCTGGCAAGTAAGGATTGTCCCTTTTTCAGCTATTATTACATGGATATGGCATGGTCAGTTCCCTTAGCCCTAGTCATGATTTTATCAACAATGCAGGTGAACTGCAACACTTGGTGGCATTACTAACTGACAGAAATCATGGTGACTTTCAGTGGCAGTCCCAAAGTATCTGCAGGTCAGACATGGAGTAATATCCTGGTTGGAAGAAAAGGCCCAGGGTTTTGTCTTGAAACTGCACTTCGTCCACAAGTATGCTATTTCTGATTTGCTTATTTGGGGGTGGTATCTCAGCAGGCCCTAAATAAAGTCAATCCCTGACTGCTACCATCAGTGACCGTCAATCCTAGGCAATCATTCTCACTAGTTTGTGCTTAAATTCAACCCAAATCATGGGATCTACCTCTCAGGGCCAGTTTCTTCTCCATAGTGGACAGCAGCTTTGGGATGTTGGGGTTAAAAATCTGACAATATAAGAAAACTTATATGTAATGGTGAGCATGGGAGACTGAAATACATAGATTTTGAAACTTTTTTGAGAAACACCTTCTATTTTTCAACTTAGAAACCCTTCCTTATCTTTTGGAATGGAAAAGAAAATTTGACATTAGAGCACACTGTCCCTTTGATCTAGAAAGAACAATTTGAATGAACATATGCAAATAATCAGGTGCTCACTCCTGGAGGTGACTTTTGTGTACCTTGCCTCCACCTTCTTACAGAAAGCTAAGAAGTTTTACAGGAAAGTCAAAATTAAGCAGCTGATCCATTCCTTTTGAGCATCCATATTATTAAACATCTGAGAAATAACTGTGACCTGCCAGCTGAGACCTGGTGACAGGAAAGGACAACAGAAGCACTGTGAGAGATGGCATATGGAAGAGGCTATCTGGTCTAGTGGTATTGCCTTAAAAACTCACTGAGGTTAGAAAATGTGATACAACGTAATACCCATTTCCATGGCAGGTGACAGAAAGCAGAGCAGGATAAGGACTGACACTAAGTAACTCTGAGGACCCTTTGAGTGGTTAAACAGAAAAGCTTTGAGGAAAGGTCAAACCAGCTAATGACCTGGCACTACAGGCTCCATCATATTTGGATCTTGGGGGACATTAAGGGCTGGCGACCATATTTCATGGCCTCAGATTCCCCACACCCTCAAAGTATGACAAGGGGAAGAAGGGAGCAACCAAAGCTGTCAGTTATAAACAGTAATGACACTACAGAGTGTCTGGGAGGACAGATGGTAATAATTCCTGAGAGTCATGTGCTGCTTCTCAGCAAATAAGACCCAGCAGGATTGGGAAGGGGGGCATGTTAACCATCACAGGTGAGGATCTCCCAACTGTGTGTGTGAACACATGAACATGCACCCCTGCACACAGGGCGGCGTGGTGGAGAGATTCCTGATTTAAGAGTCAGCAGGAAGCACCCAGCACTTCAATACAGGAGAGGGAAGACTGCCTTCTAAAGGGAAAGAGTGACCCTCACTGCTGACAGCATCCCCAAAGCTTAAAAACTCTAGGGATCTAAGGCACATTTCCTCCCAGGTCACTGACATGAGACTCAGCAACTCTCAAGGATTTTGTGTTGCTTTCATCTCTGCAGTGGCATGGAGTTGGGGGAAGGATACATAAGTCCTATACTTCTGTAAGCATTATTTATAATGCAGCTACAGTTTGTTCCTTTCTTTGAATTTCAAAATGCAGACAGAAAATAAGTAACCTTGATACTGCTCTTAATTATCGATTGTTAAATAAACAGTTCACATACTTGAATGTTTTTGCAATAATTCATGTAAAATTTATTTCACAATTGATTCTTATAACTACAGTAAAAGACAATCACAGAAAGGAATTTTTACTACCCAACATTACCATGTGTTCTTTATGGCCTGGAGAATGACCTATGATAGCTGTTGGTCTGGAATGAGTGCGTTTGTAAAATATATAGCAAGCAGGAGTAAAAAAATAAAACAGCAAGTAGCTGTCAGAGAGAGGCAGCAGACAGTAAAATCTCATCAAATTCTGAACTCAGAACACTCAGCAGAAAAGACTGGAATAGCCCAGGTAAGAGAGCAGATATCATTTTGGCATAATGGCTCGTATTGGGAGTTTTACAACAGAATCCACTGTGAGGCCCTGTTAAAATCTGGAACAACCAACTGAGAAACTCCCAGGCACATGATCCTCTCCATCTTCTTGATTGAACGAGTTCCCATCAGCTCATTCTGGCTGTTATCAAAGGTCTTCTGTTTTTAATACCATGAGCTATTGTTTTTTTCCTCTTCCCAAACAGACTCAGGGGTGGCAACAGACTGAACTGGGGCTATGGGTTTTGGGAAAATACTTTGAGGCAAACATTTGGGGGGTGGGAGGGGGTGTTTCCAGAGCCAGGAGAATCTTAGTGAGGCCAAATGAATACCTGATAATTTATAGATATAATGCACATTACACCGTGGAGTTCAACCATGAAGGTCTTTAGGAAGAAAGTGGATTTCTGGCCTCAGTTGCCATATTATATCTGTTGCTTCTTTCCTATTGTGACAAGTGATAAAAGAAACCAAAAATAAATCCTGACCTTAAAAACTGGTCATTAATCCCTTTTGAGAACAGAGACATTACACACGATGTGATATAAATCAAATAAAGAGCCATTGATCAGCACATTATTAAATAGTCAAGGGGATGCAGAGGTAATGGGTAATGCTAATGGAAATGGACATGCAAGTCAGATGCTTTTGCTATAAAAGGAATCCTGCTGTTGTTAATCAAGGAAGACAACCAGTCTGAACTGACATGGAAGAAGTCGTATAGCTATGAAGACACTGTGCATGAATATGCCAGCTTCAAGGTGAGACAAAAGAAGGTAAAGCCATTCAAAGTCTCCACTTTTACCACAGCCACTTGCAGAGAACTGCAGGCTCACAGGACGTGCTTCTCTCTACATGAGCAGCTTTTACTACATTCTAAACCTCAGGGTGCAATAACCACTCCCTTTGTAGGAATAAGCAAAGCATTTGCCCATAGTTCTTGTCTCACCAATGCATCCATCATGTCGTATAAAGAAATCCAATCCCCCATTCATCACTTCTTTTCAGAACTCATCTGCAATTCAGTCTGCATAAGAATCTTTCCACAATGAAATGGCTTTCCATTTTGAGCTATTACACACCTCACCTAGACACAAAAGACAGATCATTTTTCAAATACATTCCATGAACTCCAAGAGTTGTCTGAAGTAAGGTGCATATACTCGACTCTCTACATGGAGAGTATAAAAGTCTACAGTGGAAAGAAAAATCAGACAAGGAAAATGACCATAAAAGGAAAAAAGGATGGGAGGAAGGCAAGCTGGAAAATGATACTAGCAGTTCTGGCTGTTTCAAGATCCATTCAGGCAAAAGAAATTCATTTTTCATACCACATTCACGCCCAAATTGATTTTTATTCAACATGAGTGAGAAGATTAAGTACAGAGTCATGACGAAAATGGAGAGGCTGTCAAAAGAAACTACAAGAGACCTTCGCAGGGAGACAAACTGAAGGAGAGCACAGCAGGAGGCCACCTGGGAGGCAACACCAGATTTCCCTTCGTTTCCGTCAACGACAGCTCTTCTCTGTCTCACCACCAGAAATCTCTTCCCACGCAAAAGATGCAACGACACAGGGCTGAATGAATCGGTACCATGTGCTTTCTCTCTACATTTCTCTGATGCGTCATTCTCCTTTGAGGCAGGAGACTCGTTGATGCAATTCAAGTGCCAGCAGCACCAAGCCCTGAGCGTGAGTCTCGAATTCCAGGACCAATGAAACGCTGACAGCAACTGAAACACTGGTATGCTTTTCGCCACAGTTAGACAATTCAGCCCTAAGTTCAGCTGCCATGATCCCAGCCCTCCCTCATCCATTGTAATGTATTCCCTACAAAGAGAATGAAGTCATTTGCAAGGCTCACTGATGACGCATCCAAGTACACTAAAACAACTCTGCAGGCCTACAAAAGAGCAAATGGACTTCTCTTCCAAACCTGAAGGATGTCTTCACCAAAGCCTCTGGGCTATCCAGCTGCGGCAGTTCATCTGCTAGGATTTCCTCTGGAGGCCGGGTATCCTGGACAATTGTTGGCCGCGGTTTCTCCTTGACATTCCCCGTGAGCCCATCGATGAGAGAGTTCCATAGGCAGTTCTGTGACTTAGACCCTGGAAGTTAAGGGAGAAAATGAACAGGTGAATCATCCGCTACCCCTGTGTCCTGCATCCTCAGCCAAGATGTGCAAGGCAGAGCAGGAGAAGCAGACCTTTCTCCTTGCCGCCACCTACATCAGGAGCCCTAGAGGATGTTCGTGTGTTTACATACAAAAACTAGACTGGCACAGCCTACTACTAAGCACTGTGGATACATCTCAATGAAGAAGTGCTCAGCTCCACACTTTCAATAGTGCCACAGGTATCAATGGCATTTATTCAGAAGTTATATAATACTTTAAAGAATGGGAGATTCAAGTCTTCACTGTGATCATAGCTTGTCTGAGGTCAGGTTTGAATACTCAGTTTAAAAAGACTCCCATACCAAAGAGACCCCACCTCTCAGAACTATGAATTGCCTATAAGATTCGCCTTCAATATCAAGATCCAAGAAGGGCTACACTGCATGTTTATAGATAGCCTGTTCGAAAGAAACTTCAGATACATGTGGTGGGCATGAAAGATGAATGGGTATCAAGTAGAAATAATGTCACAAATGTGGAGTTGAATTAGCAAGTTTCTTTTTTTTAATGAATGGACCAGACTAATATAAGAAGCCAGTAACAAGAAATTAGGCGTGGGGTCTATAAGCACTCTTTGTATTATTTTGTAATTTTTCTTCAAATCTAAACCCATTTTAAGACAAAAGTTATTATAAAATAAAATTAAATGACTAAAAGTAATAAACTGGAAAAAAAGTCTTTGAGGAAACTTAGAGATTTTTTTCTAAAAGTTTTTGAATATCTGAGAACACGACCATCATACAGTTGTCACTGACTTGCACTAGCTACACTCTACTCAAAAAAGTAAAGATTTTCACCTTTGCACAGAGAAACTGTGAGGGGACCAAGTCATTCTCCCCATGGAACTGCGTATAGGAAGGGGGTTTGGCTTTTCCCATTCTGTCCATAAAGAGGGAATGAGTCTAATAGAACATACGAGGACATGCACAATGTGAAGAGAGGAGTCTGAGACAGCACCCGTTGTGGGCATGGTATGTGTGACAGTCCAGGAGAGAATCTGCATAAATCCGCAGGAGCATACTTTGCTCCGGTACCCTGACCAGTCACCTGCAGGTCACCACAGCCTGCAGGAGTGCTCTACCATTTCATAGATAAAGTCCCAAGCAAAGGGAAGCACCTCATGGGGTCTCCTCAGCAATGTGAAAGGGTAATGTCGATTGTCAACTTTATATGATCTAGAAGTAGGCGAATGTCTGGGCATATCACTGAGGAATTGTCTAGAGAAGGCTAGTGATGGAGCATGCCTTATACTGAGGTGGGAAGACCCATCCTAAATGTGGGTTAGAGTTTCTGAACTGAATATGATGGAAAAATAAACCTAGCACTTTTATGCTCTCTGCTTACTGGCTACGGGTTCAATGTGACCAGCTACCTCCTTTCCCTCTACCACACCTTCCTCTTGAACCATAAGTCAGAACAACTCCTTCCTCCCTTTAAATTGTTTTTGTCGGGCATTTTGTCACAGCAACGAGTGACGTAATTAATACAACCAACAAACAACTCCATTAACCACCATGGCCATTCATGACTGATCCGCTTTGGCATGTCTGTCCAAATTGCTTTTACCTAAATCATTTGGAGAAGGAAACAGATCCTCAAGCTCCTGAAGTACGATATAATTTTTTCTTAAAATCCTAGCCATACAGATTAATGTGATCTGGTCTTATTAATGACATTTTTATGGTAATGAAGTTTCTTATATGCTAATGAAGGCCGTGTTCCAGAAAGAAGAATAAGAACAGCAGTCTGCTTATTAAAATTTGGTCAGCATGAAGGCCTTACAGTAAATTTCCTAGACATTTCCCTTCATCTTTCCATGTGTTTCATTCAATAAATGTATTAAATTCAATATGCCAGGATTTGAAAATGTGAAAGAAGGTGTTGTGAATAAACCTTTCCTAATTCCTATTTATAGTGTCTAGCATAGCCTTCCTTTAAACCCATTGATATACCTTTATAGCTCTGACCACAAACAAAACCACAAACAGCAAACCATCACAACAAAGGAGAAATCAGAGTATTATGGGAGAAGGCTTACCTTTCTTGCTTCGGGGCTCAGCAGAAATTGACAAGAGAACATGACAGAGGATGTGGGTCTAAAGCCAGTGAGGAGGAACATTTACAAAGGCTCAGAAGCGCAAGACAGTCACTTACTGAGACTGGAGCAGAGATAAAAGTTATAGAGAAAAGCCCAAGGACTGGATGAGCTATCTGTAAAGCACCTTGATGTATAAAAGAGCAAACGATTTTTAAGCAAGGCTGTGATGTGTCTTTCAGGAAAGAGTCTGGTGTGCTGTGAACCCAAGAAGAGCAGCAGCGTGAAGACTTCAGTGGCTTAGTATGCGGTAACTACAAAGCCAGCCATGTCATCTATATGAGATATTAAAAAACTCTTTACACATATATGATTGATTCTTAAATATATGCAGATTGACAAGATACAAATTCTTCTGAAAGTATTAATAAATGCATAATAGCTTTCTATCATTTTCTCGTTTAGTGAATCAAAGTAATCAGAAGACTAAAGTCACATCTCCATTACAGTCCCAAGCAAATATGCATTGATATCACCAAAGGCTACACCAACAGCTACAAAGACATAGGTCAAAAAGATAACTGCTGTGCAAATTGACCCTCACATCCCTCTCATTTACCTTCCTTTTTCAAAGCTAGGGGATCATGTGCCCAATTTCTCAGTTTTCCTTGCTGCCATAGCTAACTTTAGGTTATTCTCTTGTCCCAATGAATTGTAGCTAGAAATTCCTGAAGTTACTAGTCCCCTTCAATGTTACCTCTATCTCTTTTCCCTTTCTTTCTTCTTTCTGCTGAAAGGTGTACATGGTACCAGAGTTTCTGCATCCACTCTGTGAGCAGTACTTGATAGGCCTGATGAGAGAAGGTTGTGTCTTGCACATGTATGAGTAGAAAGATGGAAAGAGGCCAGATCCTGACAGGACAACAGAGCAGCTGTCCTGAACTCCCTCACCTCATACTTCTTAACATGAAACAGCGCCCACTCATTACCTTTATACCTCTTTGGTTGCTTACCTCCAAATGCATTTTAAAACGATCCCTATACAGACTCATGTAACAGAAAAGATGTTCTTTAGGGAAGGCTCAGGAAACCACTTGCTATAGTTTTCTTGATGTGTGAAGTACTTTTGAACCTAGTGGAATATTTAATGTGAAAGTTACAGGATCACAATTTTTATATTTCTATGTGTGTACATGTGTGTATACAAGTATGCATACATGTGGCCTATGGATACCAGAGACAATCTCAAGTATTGGTCCTTTGCATAGCCAACCACTTAATTTTTTGAGACAGAGCTTCTCCTTGGATCTGGGTTTAGTCAGTTAGGCTGGGCTTATTGAGCAGTAGTCCCCAGGGATCTTCCTGACTTTTACCTTACCAGTGCTAGGATGATAGATACACAGCCCGTGGGCAGGTTTTTACATGAGTTCTGAAGAGCTACCTCAGTTCCTCATATATGTATGGGAAGCACTTTTTGAACTAATATATCTACCCCCAAACATAGATACATATACATGTGCACACACACACACACACACACACCATTTTTTTAATATTGTAGAAAACTTGAAGGATAGAGAAAATAGGGATTTTTTATTCAATTGTGCATGTGTGCACCTGTGTATATGTGTGTGTGTGTGTGTGTGTGTGTGTGTGTGTATAGAACCACGGGCGAATTCCAGAATCACCATGGACCCCCTCCACCTCCTCCTTGTTTACTCTGCTCCGGATTCACAGGCTCCGTCCTACCAGGACCAGAAACACAGGCCGCCCCACTTCCGCCTGGCGTCTATACGTGGGGTCTAGGATCCGAACTCAGGACCTTCCACCTGCAAGGCAGAGGCTTAACCCCTGAGCCACCTCTCCAGCCCCAAGTAAGGATTTTTTTTAAAGGAGATGAGAGCTTGGGTTCAAGAAATAGTAAAATTTAGTGACACAGAGGAGGAACCTCATGAGATTAGAGCTGTGATGATCAGCTAGATGCAAATCAGCTGTGAGAAATGTGGGATCTGAGAAAGGCCAGTGACCTTGATGACAGAAAAGAAGGACAGTTCTAAGAGCAAATAACTAGAACCAAAGGACATGGTGACTGATTGGGTGAGGATGATAAGGAGAGAGAAAGGACAAGCGAGATGGGCGTTTCTTTCAGAAATCACCTCTCTCCTTCCACCACTTGAGTTTCTATGGATCAAATTCCGGTCTCTGAGCTATCTCCCCAGGTCAAGAGGTGGAGGTTTCTGTCTGGGCCGCCAGACAGACAGTGGTATCACCAGAGCAGTTTCCAGCCCACCGCTAAACCGTCCTCTGAAGAGCTGTGTTCCAAGACAGAAAGTATGCAGAACATGACTAAAAGAGAACATTCTTTCAGTAAACACTTCCGTCGTGACTGACAATTTCGCAGCTCCAGGAAGTAAAAGCATCACCTTTCATACTGAACTCAAACAGAAATGAGAAAGTGAAAATAATAATGAAACTTTGAAAGAAGGGGAATGTCAAGCCCATCCAGAAGTGTTCAGTAACTATCCCACTTGACACAAATCATAATTAAGAAGATTTTGGGCTCCATCCATGAGCATTTGATTGTAAGACCTCACCAATTCAGCCTCAACTGCCATCTTACCCTAAGGTGCAAATTCCGGTAACATGGTCTGAGTGTGAGTTGTTTCCCACAGGTACATGCACTTAAATCCTTAACTGATATTAATGTTTGGGAAGGTTGTAGCAACTTTACGAGACTGAACCTTGTTGGAAGAAGGCACACCACAGGGGGCAGGCCTTGAAGTTTGGTAGTCCTGCTTCTCTTCCAGTTTGTTCTTGCTCTCTCTACCTTCATGATGTCTGTGGTGACCTGATCTGCTTCTGTCTCAAAGTCATGCCTTCTGCTATGAGATTCTCAGCACAATGGACTATATACCCTCTGGAACCTTAAATTAAATACACCTCCCTTTCTCCCTCAAGTTGTAGCTGAGTATTCTCTCACAGCAGCAGAAAGACAAACTAAAGAGTGAGATCTAGGAAGCTAGTGGAACATGGGTGTCAGTAGGATTTTTAATTTATTTCTGTTTTAATCTCTCAGAAGAGAAAAACTGACAACAGCCTGCTTCATATGACTAACACAACACAAAATAAGAAGACTTGAGACTATGCATGCCTAGATGTCCATGGATTCATCGATCATCAAGAGAAAAGCAATTGGGTTTGTGCCCCTGATACTCTGGCGCATAGCAGACTCTGCTGAATGCTTCAAGACACATAGAAACTCTCATGCATGGGAGGTGGGGAAGCGAAGTACTGGAAGAAATGGAGGGAAGGGGGTGAAAGGAAGAGGAAAGGGAGGAGGGTGCAAGAGAGACTGGGGAGGGGTAGAGAGAGGGAGGGGACCAGAGTACCTATTAAACTTGAATGATTGGGAAAAAAAATCAGTATAATAAAATTTTAAAAAGAAACTTTGCAGAGTCAGAAAACACAAGGCAGCCACTAACTGGTTAAGGCTTGAATCAGCTTTGGAAGAGTGAACTTGCTTTTCTCCTAACCTATATTATTCTCCCTATCACAAACATTGTCAAGGAAAGAGATTCAAGTCTTTGAAATAGGCTGAGATTATTGTAGTTTGCCTGCCTATTGCTGATAAACTCATGGGAAAATAGTTTAAGGAAACAAGTGTTTTATTCTGACTTGTGATTGTCCTATTAGAGCTCTTTGTCCAACCTGGAAGAAGAGCACACACCAAAATAAGGGTTGAGGAAACTGGCCATACCATATCCACAGGACTGTTGAGAGAAAGTCTTCACTTGCAAGACTAGCATTTCTGGCCATGTATACAGAAAGATGCCAACTTCCCTAACCAGTTCCCTCCATCTTAATCACCTGCTCAGGATGAGCCCCATCCACTGTTGGCTTAGCCTCGCCATCCATCAGTGGGTTAGAAATAGGGAGATCAGTTAAATATGAGAGAGTAATATAATATTTATAAATACTTTCATTGTAAAACTATGTAACTGATTTAACCCTTAAAACTAATGGTTCCAATTTTTTTTTTTTTTTGCCATTGTGAAAAGAGCTGCTGTGAACATGGTTGTACATGTGATTCTGTTGCAGGATGCAGTGTTCTTTGGGAATATACCAAAGAGTGGTATTGCTGGGTCATAGGGAGTTTCAATTTTTAACCTCTTTAAGAACCTCCAAATTGACCTCAAAAGAGGTTGTATGAGTTTACAATTCCATCAGCAACATATGAGGGTCCCTTTCTTCCTGCGTCTACACCAGGATTTGTTGTTTGTGTTTAGGATCTTGAGGTGGTTTTAATTTGCATTTCCCTAATGACTAGGGAGGCAGAACATTTTTTAGGATGTTTGTTAAACATCTTGAATTTTGTCTTGTGAGAAGTTTCTTTTCAGTTCTACAGCCCATAAAAAGAAACAAGCGGGGCTGGAGAGGTGGCTCAGGGGTTAAGCCTCTGCCTTGCAGGCAGAAGGTCCTGAGTTCGGATCCTAGACCCCACGTATAGACGCCAGGCGGAAACAGGGGTGGCCTGTGTTTCTGGTCCTGGTAGGACGGAGCCTGTGAATCCCGGGGCAAAGTAAACAAGGAGGAGGTGGAGGCGTCCATGATGGTTCCCGAATTCGTCCGTGGTTCTACACACACACAGACACACACACACACAGACACACACACACACACACACACACACACACATGCGCGTGCACATACATACGCACACGCACAATTGAATAAATAATAATAATAATAAAAAGAAATGAGGAGTTAAAAAAAAAGAAAAAAGAAAAATGGTCTTTCTGGATCCACTCATGTATGGGTATGGCATAATTTCCATGTTGTCAGAGAATTGTTAGGGCAGAAACAAGGCCTCAGAGGAGAATCCAAGCCCCTAAATTGCTTCCAAGATAAGGTTTAGACTGTTCTAGAAAGCAGAAGTGGGACAAGAGTAGTGATTACAGGAAGCAGGGAAGGACAGGAAGAGTGAACTGGGGAATGAAAGGCAGGACACAGGTGCAATATGATATGACTGCCATTGCGGGAATTCTCCATAGGCTTGTATTTTTCAGAAGTTCAGTGTTTGAACATCTGCCTACATGCGCATATAGGACATGTCTTCCTTCAGCCAACACAGTTGAATACTTGAGTCATCTTGTCCCTTGCCCCCTGTAGGAGAAGTCTATATATCTAGGATGCTAATTCTAATAACAAACCAAGAAATCCAGAATTGGCATCCACAGCCATCTCCCATATTGACCTTACACACTCTTGGCCATTATCCACCTGCCCTAATCACCAAACACCAGATAACAGACAATTTAGGGGCAGCCCTGATGCACCCATCTACTTCAGACAAGCCAATCCTAAGCCAGCTTCTTCTGCCTCACCTCTTTCTTCCCATAAAAACCACCATAAGGCCCTTGTTCATAGATCACTGAATCCCTCTGACTCATGACCAACCCCAGTGCTTCCCTGTGTGACCCTAGGATGTGATGTACTTTCTTCCCTTCTCTTGGTATCTCTGCATAGCCATTATCTTTTCAATGCCAGCCATCTGCAACCTATTGAGCTTCTAATAATAACATGTCAAAACAGAAAAACTGAGGCTGGGTTCTACAACAATCTTCAAAGAGGTTGTGGTAATGCTTCAAATCGGTCATTTGAAAAATGAAGGAAGCAGCATTACCTGCAGGCTCTCATTGCCCATGGGCAAAGGTAGCACAAAGGTAAGCCCAGGCTTCTCTTCTCTAGCTATGAACAAGGATGGATAATCACCACATAGAGAATCCCTAGAGATAAATGAAAGAAAATAGTGTAGCTAGAGTTTTAAAACAGGGCCCAGAAGTGAATCCAGGCCCAAAGGTACTCAGGGCACAGGGTGTCCTCACAGTTTTTATATCCTAGAAGATATAGCCAGAATCCCATCTGCTACTTTAAAATGATCACAGTGGGTCTCTGCATTGGATCATTCCAACACAATCTGGTATTAGCCTTTTAGAGCAAATTTCCTCTCCTTTTGAACTCTTGAGATGGGAATTTTTCCTCCATGAATTTTGGCAGACTATCCTCCAGGGGCACTGGAAAGGTCTTCCCTCACAAAATGAAAAATAAAATTTCCCCCACTCTGATTTATTTTAAGCTGATTTTAAAAGCATGAGATGTTTCTGACTAAACAGAGGTAGAAATACAGAAACGCAACCACATGGGTCTTTTTCAATAATAGCAAAAGCCTCTTGAGGGAAATCACAGGTAAACTAAGCCTTCGGGGTGGCTCAGGTGCATGAGATAAACATCTATATTCAGCTCACTCTTCTGCTCCTCTTTACCTCCCTCTCACCCCAGTTGTCCTCTCTCTTACTCGTTCCTGATTCAGTGCCTTCTGCATGTTCTGTTCTCTCCTCTCTGCTGCAAATCCTTCCCTTTTCCCTCACAATGTTGTCTCATTTACACCAAAAGCCCTCTAGTCTGACTACAGACCCTCTAGACTCATAAACTCTATTAGTAGCATCAGTAGCATTGAGCACACCAAGAGAGCAAGGGTTTAGAATCTGACGTGACACTGTTTAGCCTTTGCTATGTGCTGGTAAGGGTCATGACACCTGAACCTGAGATATCTTTTTTTAATTTTTTTTATTATTATTAATTCAACTGTGTGCATATGCGTGTGTATGTGCGCGCGCGCGCGCGTGTGTGTGTCTGTGTATGTGTAGAACCACGGACGAATTCGCGAACCACCATGGATTCACAGGCTCCGCCCTACCAGGACCAGAAGCGCAGGCCGCCCCCGCTTCCACCTGGCGTCTATACATGGGATCTGGGATCCGAACTCAGGACCTTCCGCCTGCAAGGCGGAGGCTTAACCCCTGAGCCACCTCTCCAGCCCCTGAACCTGAGATATCTTAATCATCAAATGGCTTGTTAGACATTAAGATATCAGGTTCTAACAAATGAAACACCCACATCACAAAATGAGAAAACAGCAGACTGCTTTGACCCCAAAGTTTCATTTTCCTAATCCAGGTATGATATATCACAGACTTTGTAGTTTACATATGTGCAAATAAACCTTATAATGTAGGTAAAGCAGTATTTTACATAAGGAACAACATTCACATTTAGGAAGACAGAAAGCTGTAGCTTTTCTTGATTTTTTGATATGAAGCAGTTTGCAGCTTTGGAGAAGAAAGTTCAGCTGCAAGGAGAATGAATAATGCAAAGTAAGTTGGACAGGTTGAGAAACAACAAGAAAATAAGAAGATGTGGTGTGAAGACTATAAATCGGAAACAACCATGGATTCATTCTGTAATGAGGTTAATGGAGGCAGCCTGATGAACTGCTGGCAGGGTGAGCCCAAGTGATGCGGTAATCCCACTTAAATTTCACAGGTGACTCATCAATTTGGTTCTGGGTTAGAATGCATAAAGATTGTGTTGGCGGAAGGCTGATAATTTAGAGTTCTGTGAAGCAGAGAGAAAGGGAAGGGAATGAACTCTACAGAAAGGAGAAAAAACATTGCAGGAAATCCTCAGTGGTTTCAAAGCATCTGTGACTTGGGATTATAGGTGACACAGGGTGACATAGCTTCTGAAACCTCCAGGTATGAAAATGAAGGCTTAACCACACAAAAATCAAAATGAGCAGAACAAGTCTGCATGAAGAGCACTATGCTCACTGAAAACAAAGCATTAATTACAGAACACAATATTAATGTGAAGTATCGATAATGTTTGTCATCAGTCACACAGATTCTGTTATTTTCAATATACTAATTCTCGGGCTTAAAAACTTGTCAGAAATTCTTTCTCCTTGTGATTTCAAAGAGACCTGAAATTGTAGCTCCATACCACACATGCTGGGGATGAGAAGGAGGACTATCTCTTCAAAATGTATCTAGTTTGATGTGTGGTGACATATTCTAAATTCTCAAATGCATTGGTGTTTATTTCTGAGTTACTCTGTTCAATTAACCTGTCTTTAGTGACTAGATCAGTCTTTTTTCATCTTAATAGGTCTTTGACTCTCTGGCTATTACAGTTTAAATCTAAAAATGTTCCTCAAAGATTCTTGTGTTAAAGATTTGGTGGCCATCTTGAGCATTTGTGTACGTGTTTAGAACATACAGACTCCATTTTCCTCAATGGAGTATCTAACTGATGACACACAGAAATAGAGTATTAAGAGGAGAGGCCTTGTTGGAAGAGTATAGTATTGCGGGCATGTCTTTGAAGAGTACATCTTCCCTCCAGACCTCTTCTCCCTGTTTTCCTGTGCTCTTGTCTCCTTTAAATGACACACCTTAGACCATGTTGCTCTTACCATGATGTCCTACCTTACCCCAGCCCAATCAGGCACTGAAACCATGAGCCAAAACAAACTCTTCCTTCCTTAAGTTGTTATATATTTGCCACAGAGATGAAGAAGGGCTAGCATGCTGAATCCCTTTATTTTATTTTATTTCATTTTATTTTATCATTCTTTTATTTTGGGACACTTTCATATATCAGCACACCACATTTATGTGTTTTCATGCTTTACTATCCATTTCCACCCCCATTCCCCTCCAGCCAGTCTCCTTCCTACTTTCACATATTTTTATGTGTAACCCACTGGATTTCATCTGGGATGTCTATACTTGCAATTGCCTGAGGACCTGCTGGGGCACAAGTGACCCATCATGGTTAAATCATTGAGTAAAGAAGCTCCCTTTCTCCTGTCTGGCATTAACCTTCATTAGTCTCCCTGGGAGGTGTATTTTTTTAGATATTCTCATTAATCTCATTGGTTTTTAAATCTAATAGTAAGACATCATTCTTTCTCTTTTTGGTTATTCTGACTCACTTGATTCTAGGAACACTTTAGTTAAAGTCACATTGGCAATTTCTAAGAAGGACTCTTTCCTGTGAATTTATATTAGGGTGATAGCTAAAGCATATTTTATGATATATTAGGCTTTCATCCAGATATGTGGTGAGTCCTTTACATGTGCGCATCTAGTGTGTTTGTTAGCCAGCATCTCTTCCTCCCTACTTATCACCGTGTTTTAAAACCGAGTCCTGTCACGCTTCTTGTTCCATGTGAAAAGGCTTTCAGCTAGGTTACTTCATAGTTCTGGTCTCAATGAGATATTCGTATATGTCCCAAACATGAATAATTGCTGTTCTTCTCTGGAGGTTTACACACTAAAACTGACATGAAAATAGAAGTGAAACCATCTAAGGATAAAAAGGAGAGGAATAAGGGATGGGAAAGAACAAAAGAGGAGAGAGGAGGTGGCTATGAATAGGGAATATGCTCAATGTACAAGTATATACTCTCGTGAAAGTGTACTCTGGGTTAGGGAGATGGCTCAGTGGATAAGGCACTTGCCCCATAAGCATAAGAACTTGAGTTTGGATCCTCAGAACCCACATAGAAGCTGTATAAGAATAATGGCGACCAATCCTAGCACAGGTGATCCGCGGGAGAATTGACTAGCTAGTGTAGCTGATTGGTGGACTCTGGATCCAACTGAGATAATAAAAGTAGAGAGTGATCAAAGAAGACACTCCTTGTCAACTGCACACCCCCACATACATGCATCCACATATAAATAGTATATGTACCTTCATGCACAGGTGCAACTCTCCCACACACACATACCTAACACATATGCATAAAGTCCTTGTGTAACACAGTGTAACATGTATAATGAATATGCGCAATGAAAACAAAAGGAACTATTTGATGGCTTCTTATTTTATATAGTCTGTAGGAATAGTCAGTTCCCCAATACTTGGTAACAATTTCCTATAAAAGACCAGGAATCCACAGACTTTTTCAAAAGTAACTATTTCACAAAGTGTTCAGTTTCTAGTCATTGTTGAAGTATCTACTTCTTTTATAGTCAGGATTTTCCTTTATCATTTATTTATTTATTTAATGTGTATAGGTGTGTGTGTATAAAGATGTGTGTAGAAGAGGGCACTGTGTACAGCTGCCACAAGAGCGACTTGGGACTCATCCTGGATTGTTTTACCTCCTTATTGCTTTGCTATGGAGTTTCCCAGGCTCTGCCCTCCAAGGTTAGACGTACAGGTCACCTCCATTTCTGACTAGCATTTTTGGCTGGGATTTGGGATCTGAACTCAAGTTCTTTTGCTTGTAAAGCAAAGGCATTATTAACCTCTGAGCCATCTCTCCAATCCAGGATTTTTCTTTAGAAATTTCCATTTTGTAAAAATATTCAAAGGCATTACCATAAATTTCTATGCATTTTTCTATTTAATAATCTGTCTATAAACAGCTCCTTCTTTGGCTACTTTCTGAAACTGCTCTGGCCAATATGGTAGCCATTAGTCATGTGTGGCCATTTAAATTTAATTTAATTAAAACCGACCAAAGTAAAAATTACCATACTAATCACATGAGCAAATTTCAGCGCTGAATAGATGCATATGATTGGTAAATCCATATTAACAAGATCAATGGGGTACATTCTATCATCATGACATTCTTAATGGACAATTGCTGCCTAAGAATTTGTTACTATTATTGGCTTTTTATAATAAGATAATTCTGGAATTGATAAACTCTGCCACTTTCTAATGCTTCACTTGTTTTTGCTTGTAGAATTGATACTTCCTTCCTCTACTGTATTCAATAATTGAATCTATTTTTCAGTCAGAACTTTGGCTTCATGCCACCAGTGTTGACATTTCAGTTTCACACTGAACCTACTTTCTAAGAAGACATCAATGGCAAATTTTATTTCCCTTTTGGCTTCAGAAGTTGTCTCCTTTTTTTCAAGTGATGTTTTGTTGTCATTTAGGCTTTTCTTTTTTGCTTGTTGATTTTATTTCCAGGTAACAATATAAACATCACAGAATGTTCACTAATATGTAATATGTAATGATACTATAGTATCATTATAAGGAACTTGTCTTTTTAATGTAATCTTTAACGAATCTAAACTAATTGCTGTCATCCAATCCTTTTTATTTAAAGAAAATGAACATCTCTATGTACAGATACAAGGTTCAAAACTATCTAGTTTTTATTTTGATCCATATCTTTTACTCAGAGAAAATTACTCACTTTAGTCTTTTATTCCTTGACCTTTGTATTCTATAAAGGTCACACTACCAGAGTTATCTCTTTTTCTTTGTTGTTGCCTACAAAAATTTGTCTTTTATGTTTATATAAATGTTTTATTTCATGAAACTACATATTCATTAGTAATGTCCTTTGATTCAAATTTGAAAATTGTAACTTTTAAATTTAAAGAAATATACTCTATTTCTTTTCTCTTCTGTTGCAGTCAGCCTGCATAGTTGCTGATAAATGACCATCAAATAGCTTAAGGGAACAAGGGATTCATTTTCTCTTACAATTCCTGGTTACCACTGTTTGTCCATCTTAGCAGGAGAGCTCACACCAGCCCTAGGGCCGAGGGAACTGGCCATAGCATCTTTACATAATGGCTGAGTGAGGAACATCCTTACTTGCCAGACCACCATATCTGGCCAAGTATACACAAGGATGCCAACTTCCTCAACCAACTCTCATTATTTTATTCATCTGTTCAGGGCCTAGTCTCACCCACCATGGGCTGGACCTTCCCCATCAGCTACACAATCTCCTGCAGGTTTGTTCTGGGCTTAAGATGACCCCTGGGCATGCTGGGAAAAATTGTCTTGATTGCATTAGTTGATATTGAAGGACCCCTTCACTGTGTATGGAACCATTCCCTAAGCAGAGGATCCAGAACTGTATAAAAATGAAAAGAACTGAGCACTAGCAAGCAAAGAACCATGCATGTTCTTGCAGTGGATGTGATAAGACCAGATGGTTCAACACCCTTCTAGTGTAACTTCCTTGCAATGATGGATTGTAAACTATAATTGTGAGCCAAATAAATTCTTTCTCCCTATATGGTTTTCCTTTGGTATTTTATCACAACAACTGAAAATGAAACTAAAGCCATTCTCATCTAGCCTTATTTACCTTCATTGATATTATGTGAACTTTTACTTTATTGCTAAGTTGTTACATTAACATTGAAATTCACACTTAAGAACTGTGTTTCATGCTATGTTTGTTTTTTATTGATATATCCAATAAATATTGAAGTTCAGTGACACGTGCATGTGGTTTGGGTGTTCTACAGCTGTTTAACCAATAATTTATGATTACAGAATAATACTATAAAATAGAACTGATGTAAGTAATGTGTGTTATTTTAATTTACTAATAGCTCTATGTATTAAAGACAGGCAAATGAAGTTAGTTTCAACAACATAGTTTCTTTAAGACAATCTGGGACTGGAGAGATGGCTGAAGGGTTAAGGCTCTGCCTCAAAAGCAGAAGGATCTAGCTCTCATGTAAAAATGCCCAGGAGAAACAGTAGCAGCATGTACTTTCATTCCTGGAAGACAAAGCCTGTGAAACCCCAGGGCAAAGCAATAAATAGGTAAAGCAATCCAGAATGATTTCCAATGGCACCCTTGGCCCTCCACAGATACACACAATGCCCTCTGATATACACACACACACACACACACACACACACACACACACACACACACACACACACAAAGACAATAAATCTGAAATACCGTCATATTAACATACAGTCATTATTAAAAATTATTGGTATTTTACATTTTGTGTTTTAAAAATCTAATGTATGTTTTATGCCAGCATCTCTTCCCCTTTTCAAGGACTTACATTGTGACTTAAGCACTTTGTTCTTTATACACCAATAATATCTTTGTTTCATAATGCATATTTTTGTAATCTTAACCTACTTGAGTAATATGAGAAAATCGTCTGTTGGGAATATGCTTTGGTGATGTGGTAAGAAGGATGTGAGATCAGAGATTCCACCAGCAAATAAAGACAAGTCTTGTCTAAGAAATTCAGCTGTGCACACTTTAGGAATTTATCCTGTATGTCAGAAAGACATAAAGGGCAAAGACAAGGTCTTTATAGGACACAAGCTAAATAATTTTAATGATTTAACAAACTAAGAACCCTGCAAACTGGACTTTAAGAATAGCAAGCATTTAAATCTACTTTTAACATATGTACTAAGTTAAAATTGTTGACACAGGCTGCTAGGCCCATGATGAAAGGAAAGAAAAATTAATGTGGTTTCTTACTTTAATTAAAGCTTCATATTTTATTATATAAATTTGAATGTTAACATTTAATATTTGAATTGTCATAATTTCAGTGTGGATGTGTAAGAAAAAATTCACTTTGTGGACTGTAATAATAAACATACATATTTTTTGTTTTGTTTTATTTTGTTTTTCTATTTTTACAAGCACATTGTGTATTCATCCCAGTTTATCTCCCTCCTGCCCTCCCTTCTCTCTCCTCCCTTTCCTTCACTTCCATTCCCTCCCACCCTTCTGCTTTTTATGAACACCAGGGTATACTCTGGCTTGCCTACTCCTATGGAGGCTCAGACCTCTGTAGTTTATCAAGTTTATCACCTCTTCAGGCCACCCCACTAACATGTGTTTCCCTTCATTAATCCAGTTTAGACCCAAAGATTTCCATTGTAAGTGCCCATTCAATGTGTAAAATAACAGCTACCTACAAAGCAGTTTGATGTATTATCTTCCTACCTATAGGTTTATTGGCTGTCTTCCCTATTAATCTATTTCCTTCCCTTTTTTTAAAGTTCTTGTTCTAGCTTCCAGAAACAGGGATATGTACCATTCTGACAAGTGGGTCTTGAATCCAATCAGAAAGCTGTTGGTTGTCTCCTTGATACTCATGCCACTATTACACTAGTGGTCACCTGTTGCCATGGTGATTTATATTGCAACTTACAGATCTCATGCTGTTGATGGGGCTTGTGATTATTTCTCTCACCTAGTAGCTTCTGCTACAGTTTTCCTTATTACTGTGTAACCTATCCAGCAAGGAGAAAAATCCTCAGACCACTTTCAGTTGATACATTTTGTCATGTTCTGTGATCCATTTGTGTTACATCTTCAGTAATAGGGTCTTACTGAAAGTTTTTGGAGAGCTACCAAGAGCTATGATATTTGGGGCCTTTAAGACCTTTCTGACCAGCATTTTATCAGGAATTATCACATTCCTGTTACTTCTAGTATAATTTTGTCCCTGGGTTCTAAGTGGATCAGCTCAAGACTTTTTCCCCCTGTTTTCCTCACTCTATATTCCTCTGTATAGGGACTGCCCACTCTTGTTCCTTCCTTTAAAAAACATTTTTATACCTATTACTAGCATAGTAATGTTGCTTTGGGGTTTCTCCCCACAACTTTGGGTTTTTCTGTAAATACCTCTGTCCCTCCTATCTCCCTGACTCTCCTATCTCCCACCCCCTCATTCCCCACTGTGAATTTTCCCCAATTATTCCCTCCCTCTCCCTTGTCCTGGTATCCTAAACCTCCCCATTAAAAGGTTTTACCCTAACTACTCCTTTCCACCTTCCCACTCATAGGTCTTTTTTGAATTTTTTGGTTCTCACAGTGCTTCCAATCCAAGTGCATTGACAAGGATATCAGCTCAATTATCTTCATATAAGAGAGAATATATGGTGCTTAACTTTCTGTGTCTGAGATATCTCACTCAATATTAAAGTTTCCAGTTCTATCCATTTACCAGAAAATTCCATAATCTCATCCTTTCTAAGTAATATTCCATTGTGTACATGTACCTCATTTTCATTATCCATTCTTCTGTTGACAGGCATGTTGGCTGATTCCATTTTTTTGCTATTGTGAATAAACATTTTTTTTAATTTTTTAAAAATTTTTTTAATTTATTCAATTGTGCATGTGTGCGTATGTATGTGTGCGCGTGTGTGTGTCTGTGTATGTGTAGAACCACGGACGAATTTGGGAACCACCATGGACGCCTCCACTTCCTCCGCCCCAGGATTCACAGGCTCCGCCCTACCAGGACCAGAAGCGCAGGCCGCCCCCGCTTCCGTCTGGCGTCTATACGTGGGATCTGGGATCCGAACTCAGGACCTTCCACCTGCAAGGCAGAGGCTTAACCCCTGAGCCACCTCTCCAGCCCATGAATAAACATTTTTAAAAGCTGAAAATTCTCAATTAAGTCTAGACAATTTGAAAATATTTAATAGATGCCATGTACAGAACATTACAACTATAGAATTAACTTTGATTCATTTTTCATTCAACAAAATATATTTTTGAGTTATTCTTTCCAACAAAAACACTTTGGCTAACAATATACACATAAACAGTAACATAGGCAAAGATTTACAAAAATTTTAATTAAATATTAATAGGTATGTACTATAAAAAAGAATGCAGAATCAAATGTAGATTTTCCCTTTATAGGCAAACGATATAATACATCTATGTTTCATTTACTAACCTTACATGATTTTTCCTATGATTTCCAATTAGTTCTTCTCATCATTTTTAGTTCTTCACAATTTTCATCCTACACTCAAGTTCATCTGCTAATAGTTCACAAACTATCTTCAGTGTCGTATTTATATTTTAATGTGGATTTTAGTTCCTGCACTGAAAATTTTTGCACTGCTTCTTTTGCATGTCTCTTGAAACCCCCTGGTTCTCTTCTCTTATGTACTTCTGCTCCTACCATGTGATACATTGTCATCTTGCTTCAAATGGAGAGTATAAATTAGTACCAATTTTCTCCCTGAGTTCTGTATAAAATCACTTTTGCATAAGTCTACCTTCCCCCTCCCTAGAATTTTAGGGCATTTTATTTCACTAACATCTGTTCATATTTTTTGAAGTTTCATTTTGGATTTACCCTAAATGTTATGGATTGTTAAAATTTTCATATAATAATGGTTATCTTCCACATGGCAAGATTCTTCTGGGTTCCACTCACTGTGTATTGGGTTGCCAGACAAAAATCCACAGAAAGAGCCAAAAATAAGTGTGACATTGGTATTTAAATAATACTTTATACCAATAAGTAATGAATGCCCAAAGCTGAAAAGCAATTAGGAAAGACAATGCCCAAAGTTCTTTGAAGCCAAGCCTTGTGCCTGCCCTTCCCCCAGTAATTGCACAGTCCCAATAGACTTTCAAAGTCTATTTAGAAATTCTTCTGGTGTACTATATCATTATCTAATGACACCAACGATTCTGAGAAGAAAGCCCTCTGTTGTTCTTTATCACTACCAGAAAGAACGAATCAGTTCAACAGAGTAATGACTTAGACAAGATCAAAGAGCCACTGTCTTCAAAAACTTAGTGGCACTCACTCAGGACACTAAATAAAGCAATGGCTTATCTATGAAGAGTGGTATCTACCTGACACTTTGTTAATGGTTCTTGTACACTGAGTAGTTGAGAATTACATGATGGAATTTTTTGCAAACTTTCCGTAATTTAGATTTCACTAACTCAGACACTACTTCCTCCATCATTTAGCAAAAAAATTTCAATGCATAACTACCTTGAAATATGCTAATGTCTGCAAAGCATGCAAATATCCAAATCTTGCCATCTGCTGGATGATTCATCTGTAAATCTGCCTACTATTCCTTTGGGAAGTCTCAGGGCTGATTTTTAACTTCATTATAAAAACTTGGTGGGAATGAATTCAGAGATACGATATATATGAAAGTGCTGTGATAATGTGTCACATTAATCCTAGACAGGTTTACATGGGATGTGTGTGATTGAAAATAAAAGTGTTAGAAAGTAATTAAAAACAGAGGGCTTGGGATAGCATGACTTGATCATAGAGAATAACTATTTCTTCTTTGACCCAAATTATACACTGCCAATGATAAAGGCAGTGGGCCATCTGTTAGCAGTAAACTCCTTTAGGAAAAGAGCTGTGACTTATTTTTAAACCTCTGCACCCAAATGTCTTTTCAAGGTTAATTTCTTTTAACTATTTCTAAGAGTTTGTATCTCAAAATGTAGAACCCACATGATAAACATTATTTCATCAGCCTTTTCTCCCTTATACCAGCCTCAGTGTGTGTGTGTGTGTGTGTGTGTGTGTGTGTGTGTGTGTGTGTGTGTGTGTGTAAGGGGCATTTGAGTGTGTTTGTGCCTGTGGAGGCCCAAGGGCGACTTCAAGAATCATCCTAGATTGAGTCATACGGGAATGTTCTTCAACTTTATTGCTTTACTCTAGAGTTTCCTAGTCTCTGCCTCCTAGGGCCAGAACTATACACCAGAGCCATACCTATGTGGGATCTGAGGATATAAACTCAGACCCTCTTGTGTGTGAGGCAAAGGCTTTAACCACTAAACTAACATCTTGGTCCCAAGAAGAATTTTAAAGGAGTTAGGAACATAACTCCGTTAATCTCTGACACCACAAAATAAAAAAGAAATAGAGAGACATTTTAAACACTACATACCAGTGACATTAGTGTGCAAAAATGAATGCCTATCAAATAAAGAAGGAAGCAATTGTTTTTATAAATAAAATCTTAAAAGGTGGATCCATTTGTTTGGTGACCTAAAGAAAAAGGAACATTCCAGGCAGAGAGAAGAACAGGTTCAGAGCCACAAAGGAGGAAAACATCAGAAAAGGACAATTGCCTGGAATTTTCTAGGGATTAAATGATGGATCGTGTACTTCAGAGTCCACCGGGGGTGAACCAGGGGTGTGATTTTGAAAAGATTTATTTGATGTATCAAGGACTTTGACCTCATTCCGTAGGCCATAATGAGTCAGTGAAGGTTTTTTATTAGACTTTTGATGTAACTGTAAATAGTTATAATAAAAAATTTAGATTCCACATATAGAATAATGAAACTGGATCCACATTTTTTAAGATTTTAGTATCATTTCATATTTCTATACATATAATAAAGGTTAAATATCTTTGATACATATTCTAGCATGTATAATTAAAATAGAAAATGTAGTGAATCAGCAGCATATGTATCTCTCAAAAAATACTCAGAATATATTGTCAAAATATTGAAAGTTACAAAAATTACTGTTTAGCTTTGCACTTGTATGTAAAAGAACTCTTTCCATACATATAATATATATATATATTATATATGCACATACAACATTTCTTAAGTTATTCCAGAAAGAGTTAACAGTGAGTTTCTCAGTAAAAGCCAAAAAGATTTGGTAGTTTTCATCCACCACTTCATGTTTCTGTACTATTTTAGCATCCTCATTTTTTGAAAATTTAAAATCCCCTGATCATTGAGAGGAGAGGAGAGGATGTCCCATCTGGGGCTGAGTAATTCACAGTCACCTGTTCTCTGCTGACCAGTAATTATTGCTAAGCTAAGCTTTCTGGACTAAAAGTTGTTAACTGCACAAATATGAAGGTTTAATAACTAGTATCCACATATGAGACTAGATCCATATCTCTTATTTAACACAAAAAAATCAATTCAAATGTATCAAACATGTTAATATAAAGTGGAGACCCTCAAACTTCTACAGAAAACCACAGAGAGAGCACATCAAGATACAGATATAGGCAAGGATTACCTGAAATAAACCTATCAAATGATATTAGATAGAAAGATAGAAGGTCTCTGCACAGAAGAGGACACCATCAGCATACTGAAGAGACAGCTTACATACTGGGAAAACAGGTCCCATGCATGTAGGAAACATAGATTATATATACCCTTGCAGTCTCCCGCAGGGTAACATCTTGCAACAACAGTTCTACAACACAATACAGGAGTTGACATTGATCAGTCAGTGCACAGAGCAGCTCCATTTCCACAAAGATTCCTCATGTTGTCCTTTTAGAGCTATACTCCTTATCTTTCCACCTCTGCTCCTTCCTTTAACCTTGGATAATCACAAGGTTAATTCCCTATTTCTATACTAAAATGTCATGTCAAGATTGCTACACAAATGGAATCATGCGGTATGTAAACTATGGGGACTGGCTTTTTTCATTCACTATAACTTCTGGTGATGTGCCCAGCTTGTGGCACATGTCAATAGTTTGCTCCTTTGGGTCAATGAAAAATAGTCCACAATATGGATTACTAGTTTGCTTAGCTACTCACTCATGAATATACATCAATGTTACTTCCAGATTTTTATCCTTTTTAATAAAGCTACTAAAGAAGTCATGTATAGTTTTTTTTAAATCAATGTGCCTTCATTTTTATTTAGTAAATCTCGAGAAGTTCAAATGCTGGATTATACAGTAATTGCACATTTAGATTTTTAAAGAAATTGTTAAGTTAATTTTTTTAATTCAATTGTGTGTGTGTATGTGTGTGTAGAACCACGGGCGAATTCGGACCACCATGGACCCCCTCCACCTCACCAGGCCACCTCCCCTTCCATACTCAGGACCTTCCGCCTACAAGGTAGAGGCTTAATCCCTGAACCACCTCTCCAGCCCCTATTAAGTTAATTTTCAGGAACTATACCATCAGCAATGAGTCAATTTGTGAATAACCCAGTCTCTAAATCCTCAGCATTTGAGTAGCCAGTAATGTTACTTCAGTATTTCTGATAGTGATACAGTGGTATCTTGTTATCATTTTAAATTTCCATCTGTCTGATAGCAAATTTCCTTAACATCTTTCCATGTGTATACTTGCCATCTATATATTCTTTGCTAATATTTCTGTTCATGTCTTTGACCACACTTATTTTTTTGCTCTTAAGTTTTGAAAATTCTTTGTGTCATGGATATTAAGTCTTTGCAGTACATATGGTTTGAAAATATTTTTAGCACTCTGTAGAATATTTTTCCCAATATAGTCTTTAAAAAAACAAAAAATTTTAATGTTGATGATGTTCAAGTTATTGACTTTTCTTTTCTGTAGATCATGTATTTCAGCATTTAGAATATCTTTCCTAGTCTAGCGTCTGAAGATTTTTCTATATTTTTTCTAAGAGCTTTATAATTTCACATATGTTTATGGTTCATTTCAAAGTAGTTTTTAACTACACAGTACTTTATCATATGGGTCTACCTCTGAGAGTAAATTTCTGGATTCTCGATTTTACTGAAATGATCTGTGGATGTATCCTTTTCTCCACACCACTCAATCTTAATGTTTTTAATTTTGGACTAAATCTTGAAATCAGATAGACTAGTTTTTAATCTTTTTCAAAATCCTTTAGGTTTTTTGACTTTCCATATAAATTATAGAACCTATATGAAAAATGTTATTTATAGCCACACAAAATCTCACAGGTATTTTGATAAGAACTTTGTTAAATTTGTATAACAATATGAGGAAAGTTAACATCTTAACATGGTTTAGTCTCAGCCCATGCACACAAGTATAATTATGTGCCATATCACGTTTCAGTTAAAGATAGACCACATATGCAGTGATAGTCCAATAAGAGTACATCATCTAGTGACAGATAGTTTGTGTGTACATTTTGTAGGTATATATTCACACAATGACAAAATCCCCTTAGTGTATAGGTAGACTCTGTCCCCATAGCTAAGTGGCATATAATTCTGTATGTCCAAATCTATATAGAAGCTTCTCGATTTCTCTCATGAACACTGCGCCAGTTCTCACTAACTGTTGTTCTTATCTTTGCTGTTTTTGCTCTGCCTCTTAATTTGGGTCTGTTTTTCTTTTTCTAGGTTCTTGGGCTAGGAGCTTAGATTATTGATTTGAATCTTCCCTTCATTTCTAACATAAACATACATTCAGTATTATAAATTTTCCACTTAAATCTATTTAAGCAAAGCATAAACTTTTAGTCCCATAAATTTTGATATACTACATTCCCAAATTTATCCAATTTGGAATGTTTTTATTCTTCTTGGGACTTCATCTTTGACCCATGGGTTATTTAGAAGGGTGCTATTTAAATTTTAATTGCTTTAGAAGCTTCTTCTTAATTCCTGTTGATTCCCAGCTTAATTCCACTTGGTTAGACATCACATTCTGAATCATTTCCATTCTGTTAAATTTTTAAGGTTGTTTTGTGAACCAAGACATGGATTATCTTGGCATATGCCTTCTAAGTAACTTGGAAGAAAATGCATATTCAGGAGTTATTGAATCAAATGTCCTACAAATAGTAACTAAATCTTGCTGTCAAGTGGTAGTATCAACTTCTCTTATAACCTTTTTACTACCTGATCTATCTACTGTTGAAAGAAAAATATTGAAGTCCCTCACCACAATTATGTATTGTCTGTTTCTCGTTTTAGTTGTGCTAGTTTATCTGCTTCACATATTTTATATCTCTGTCATTGGGACAGAATCATCACATACAATGCTTTTCTCTGACTTTTAGATGTATTTGCTCTGAAGTTTAACTTATGTGATGATGTTGCTGCACATTTTCTTTGATTAACACTTGCTTGACTCCCTTTATCCATTCTTTTGCTTTTAACCTGCTTATACATTTGGATTTTTTATAATTGACACACAATGGGTCATGTTTTATAATCTACTATGAAAATAAATCTACTAAGTGCTATATTTAGCTCACATACAATTATTCATATTTAGGTGTGTAAATCCATTTCATTAGTCTATGTTTTGTTTCTCCATTTTTTCCTGCCCTCCTGTGACTTGAGCATATTTTAGAATTCTATTCTGATTTAATTATAGTCTCTTTGTATAAGTCTCTTAATAGTTTCAGTAGATATTACATTATATGTAAATAGCTTATCAATCTTCTAGTGTGATTGTTCTACCAGATCAAATAAGGAAACCCTATCTCCCTTTTTAATCTATTCATAATATGATTTTAACATTTCCTTTATGTACATATAATACCACATCAAGTAATTTTGTAATTTTTTCTTCACGTATCATATATAACTTAGGTAGAGTGAGCAACACTCTTGTATTTACACATTGTTACTTTGCTGTATCTTTTTTCCTAGCATTTTAGATTTTCTTTTTTTATTGTTCCCTTTTACTTAGCCTTTCTTTAGCCTTTGCTTCAGGATAGGCTTTACAAGCATCTAATTCTTATTTTTTGCCTCCTCTTGTTAAAATGTCTTTATGTCCCCTTCATTCCTGAGGAACACTTTTGCTAGTTATAGGATTCTGAGTTGAAAGTTCTTTCCTTTAGGACATTATCAAAGCGTCCAAGGCTTTGATAGCGAATCTGCCATAATTCAAACTGTCTTTCTCTAGCTCCTTTCAAGATTTGTCCCGAGTTCATAGAAGTTTAGCTAAATATGTTTTGGCATGAATTTCATCAGGCCTATCCTGTTTTAACTGACTTCCTCTGGCACACCAACAGAAAAAGATGGGACATCGTTTCATTACTATCAAGTGAACACCGAAGTCCAAGTTTCCCACAAACCTCCACTTTCCTATTGATACCCAAGGATAGAAGAAAGGGGGAGGAGTAAAGGCTCTGCATGTGGCCTCTTCTGGCACTGTGGTAAGGCTGACCTCACTACCACTGTGTGATGGCTCTTCACCAAGACCCTCTGACAACACCCAATAGCAAAGAAGAGGGATGCTTCCTTCCTGTCTGGGGGGAAGTACAAGCCCACTTTCTCTATGTTCTCCACTGAAACCAGACAGAAAAGGAACCCCCATATGAGCTCCCCATTTGACCTGTTCTGAGACTAACCTAGAAAGTGTGTTCCTATAACTTATTAGTGTGTTGTTTGAGGAAACTTCTAGGTTTTCCACTCAGCCTTTTTTTGGAAAGAGATGGGATGAGCTGACAAGGAGTTATTCTTGTTGCTGTTACTTTGGTTTTGGTGTTCTGCTAGAATATGCTGGTTTTTGTATGGATATTTTCTGTCTTGTTAGCTGATTGTTAGGGTAGATAAACAGACTTTTGTTGTGTCACCTATTGATATCTCCAAGTTCTTGGGCTGTTGATCTCCAAATATGGGATACGTGCAGGAAAATGACTCAGGCTTCTCCCTATCATGATGATTCTTGGAAAGAGTACACAAACCTCCTACCGAGTTTAGAGGTGCCTGTGGTCTTTGGTCTTTTGATTGTTTTATACACAATGCCCAAGTATTTATGTGGTATTTCATGAGAGGATAGTGGTGCAAGGCTTTAAGAAGGGGACTGACACTGTCACATTTATTGTTTGAAAGATTACTCTACAGAGAAAATGGACTTCTCCAAGGCTCCCTGGAAGCTGCGTCTTCAGTCAGAAAATCACTACTTAATTCTCAAGATTCTCAGCCATGAGATGTTCAGTTGTTACAGTTCCCATATTCTCTCTGACCTTCCTTTCTAGAATTCCTATCTGATATATGTCTGCCATTCAGCTAGCTCAGTCCCTCTCCCACATTCTTCACTTTTCTGTGCTGCACTCTGAGCCGTCTCTTTAGAACTACCTCTCTTTTGGTTCAGTTTTCTTCTTTTTAGCATTACTTAACCCTGTTAGATAGACCATGCTTTCCCCATGTAGGTATTTTGACATGACACTGGATGCTGTGGCCTTAGCAGCCCCACCCTTGAGCTTGTCATTTCAGCCTGCATAGCACCCTGAATGTTCCTGGCATCATCTTTCCTAGGCTTTTTGTGTGGCTCTCATGGAACACTTTCTGCACCAACACTGAAAGCCCAGCCACTAACAGCAGTCTACTTTTAGGTGCTTCTTCCTTCTTATTTTTATCTTCTTGCCAGCACTATCCTGGTTCTATAATCCATGCTCTCCTAACTCAAGTTCCCTGTGCTTGGGACAGACACTCTTTTTTATTAATATTTAACCTTCTTAATTACAAACATAGGGTGGTTGTCACTGTTCCCCCTTACTCCCCTCTCTTACTCCCACCCTTCTCTACTTTCACTAGTCCATCCCTCTCCCACCCACCCTCCTGCCTGTCTACTTGCATGGACCCCAAGGATCCTTCAGGTTGTCTGTATTGGTATGGTCTCAGGTCTCTGTGGCAGAATAAGTGGCCCTTCCTTGAATAGGTGCAATGATGGGGTACTCTCCTTCACCTGTCTAGCCCTAGCTCCTAAGGTTCCACCTGCATGTAATTATTTCTCCTGAGTTCCTTGCTAGCGTATAGGGGTATGTTGATATATCAGTCATAATGCAGGTCTGGTGAAGATAAGTCTCATTGCAGTAAGTTTCTGAATGCAGCACTCCTGCCTGGAATGGAATGTTCTGGCCGGCTATAGATCTCCCCACTTTTAGGCTCTTACAATCTTACTACCCTTCTTCTGCATGATTCCCTGAGACGTAGGGTGGGAAAAGATTTGGTTAGCCTGATTCTAGCTGAGCATTTTAGGGATGCCAGTATTCTATACTCTGGTTGGTGGTTGTTGTCTATTTCACTGCTCCTAATAATGACTCTCAATTTAGAAAATGTCTCTGAAGAGTGGAAGAGGCGACTAGGTGACTCTGTCATATGCAAAAGGACCTAAATTCAGATCCCCAGAATCCACATAAAAACAGCAGGTGGAAATGGCAGTGACCTACAATTCCAGTCCCAGAAGGTGGAACCTGGTAAACCTCAGAGCAAAATAAAAAGAGCAGTTCAGGATGATCCCTGAAGTCACCCTTGGCTCCACAGGCACACACACTCAAGGGCCATCTGGTACACCTACATATGCCTACATACATACACATGCACAGATGCACCAAAAAAAAGTCTTTGGATGGATCATCACCATGTAACAGATGTTCTCTTGGTCTGTGTCCCAACACTAGCCCACCATTCGCTCCCATTGCAAACTTCTGCTTTTTCAGTCCACCTCCACCAGGAAGGGATCACTGATGCAGCACAAAGACACCAAGTGCCTCCCCCTCCCCGAGAGTCATCAGCCATCCTTCCTCCCAGTTATCCTGACTCTTTAACAGGAATATCAATTTCCAACAATTTCTTCCTCCCAAAGTAAGAGGTGCCAAATCTGACAGCATTACTAATTAGCCTCCATTTCTCCTACTACTTTTGAAGCCACTATTTTCTTTCAATGATCGCTCATCTCAGGGGAGAAATCATTCTCCCCTCATTTAGGTGTGCAATGACAACTTTCTAAATGGAGCTGCCCAGCTACATGAGCTTAGAAACCACTGTATCCCTCTGCTCGCTATCAAATATGCTATCCAATGCTGCACGCAGCTTCTAAGGACTCCTGGCATGGAGATGCATATAGCAGACTGGGCTTGTTCTGCCACACTGTGGCCATGGCTGAATACTGCACGTGGCCTTCATCCCCTGATGGGAGGGATGGCTTTCTTTTTTAAGACCAAAGTCACCTTCTCTATCTGTCAACCCTCCGGATCAGATCCCTCTCTCTACAGGGGTCACATTTCCAGAACTCTAATGACAGGGGCCATTCTAAGCCCATCTGTTCCTCCAAAGTCAAGGTGCCCTGGATTCACACTCACATGGTACCTTAATCTGGAGGCTACTCTTCACTCTTAACTGTCCTGGACACTTCCATTCTGCAGTATGAGGGGAGGAGACTCTTCTCTACTTCTATTTTCTTTGGTGCTCTCCCTTTCCCTTTTGAATCTCACCCCTGAGAGAATGACTGTTTGCCCGTGGTTGTGAGGCAAATGCTCCATTTGAAGTCCATTTGATCAAAAAGTCAAAGTTGCAGCCAGAAATGATGGGGTAAATGGTGAATGAGCTTCTGAGAGAATCTGTAGCTTCGCAGGACTCACTCCACAGTGCCCAATAGCAGCACAGCACATGCCTCCAGTACTTCTCTGCTCACTCATCGCTGCACTAGTGATCACAGCAGAGGCTTCTACCTGCCACACTCAAACTGCCTCATTTCATGCTGTGCAGTGCACAAAGCAGTAACAAGGCTCCCCACCATTCATCATACCTCATCTTCCCAACTCCAAAGTACCATCCCAGTCCTCTCCCTCTTCTCAAACCCACCATTTCAACCCCACCAACTTTTCAGTGTGGCATGCTGAAGAGTGTCAATCAAACAATGCTAAACTGAGAATTGTTTTGTCCTCACTAAAAGCTACTAACTTTCTTTCTCTAGGGCTGCCTCTAATGTACCCTATTACTCTTTATTGAGCTCAGTAGAAGATTCTTCTCCTTTATCTTTCTCTGAATCAGCCTCCTCTAACTGGTGTCCTACTAATTGTTTTTTCCTTTGTAGACCTGTTCTCCCCTCATACTCCCACTTACCTCTGGCTAAGAAGCTTTAAAGCAATACATCATCCTTACTCCTCAGTCATTTGGCAGAGAAGCTGTAGAAGTTATCTACAAAAGAAATCCCTTTTTTTCTCTATGAAGGGTCTCACCACTCCAGGTCTCTTGGCTTCAAGGCTGAAGAGCCCCAGTCCATTCCCACACCTTGTGACAAGTGTCAGAAACCTCATGGAGATATGTCACATGCAGAGAGTGATCAACTTACATATCCAGTTTTTTTTTTCCTGACTGTTACTCAGGAGATAAACAAGAGAAAGGGATTAAAATCAAATTCATCACCATCATTGAGTTGTGGGATGAAATTTTTATTTTGGAAATAATGACTTCAAGTAGGTGAGCATTGAAAGCTAGGGACTATGAGATGGGAGTACCACCTTACATGATTTCTAAAATGAGAGCACTTAGCATTCTTTTATGAGCATACATTATCACAATGCTATAAAAATAATCTCTAGGAAATCAGTCTGAAATGTTGAAGGCTTCCAAACAAGAATGAGAAAGCAGAGTTTGGAGGAAGCCCTGCAAACAGAGAAATCACATTTGAAAGTATGAAGATTGCTTCTGGTCATGATATTCAGATCATATCACTCCTGTGAGCAATACAGTGACCAGAGAATCTATAGCGCTCTTCCAACATTAAAAGATGTCAAAATCTGTCAACATCCTGTGTGTGTGTGTGTGTGTGTGTGTGTGTGTGTGTGTGTGTGTGTGTGTGTGTGCGCGCGCGCGCGCGGGCACGCTCGCGACTGTGGAGGAACAAGTATGACCAGGAATCATCCTGGAGTGCCCCACCTCCTTATTGATTTGCTCTAGGGCTTCCCAGGGCCAGAATTGCAGATCACTATCATATGTGCCCAGCATTTTTACATGGGAACTTGGGATTTGAACTCAGGTCTTTTTTGCTCTCCTCAGCCCACCCAGAGGCTTGTTAAAATTCAGAGTAGGTCCAGAGTAAGAAACCCCAGGCTCTGCATTCCTGATTCTACAGCTCCAAGGACCATCCGTTGAAGAACACACCCCTGGAAGCACACTTTGGGGGCCACCATCCTAGGGGCTGAAAGGCTGATGACTCACGCGCTATGGGTTTAAATAGAATAACCAGCTGGGAACATTTCCCATGAAACTTTCATTAGCATGTAACAGAATGACTGGGGTGAACCACCTGAGAAAAGGCCTTTGGAGAAAATGGGAAAGGGGTGAAGCAAGATTTACTCACGGGAGAAGCGGGCGAGTGGTCTGGCATTCTTGTCTCCAGCTTCATTTGCAACTGGGAAAACAAAAGGAAACAGGATATGATAAGAACAAGACACGTGACATCTATCGAGAGTATCATGTGGTCTTGGACTTTGGACTGGTTTATATGATGAATTATATTTATTGATTTGCGTATGTTGAACCAACCTTGTGTGCCTGGGATAAAGCCTACTTGGTCCCCGTGAATGATCTTTTTGATATGTTTTTGAATCCTATTTGCTAAGACTTTGTTGAGAATCTTTGCATCTGTGTTCATCAGAGAGATTGGCCTATAGTTTTCTTTTTTAAGTGAATCTTTATTAGGTTTTGGAATTAAAACGATATTAGCTTCATAGAAGGAATTTGGTAGTGTTCTTTCCTTTGCTATTTGATGGAACAGTTTAAGGAGTATTGGTGTTATTAACTCCTTAAATGTCTGGTAGAACTCTGTGCTGAATCTGTCTGGTCCAGGACATTTTTTGGTGGGAAGATTCGAGATTACTTCCTCAATTTCCTTATATGTTATAGGACTATTTAAATAATTCACAACTTCCTGATTCAATTTAGGTAAGTTGTGTTTACTTAGGAATTCATCCATCTCTTTTGTGTTGTCAAATTTCACAGAGTATAAGTTTTTGAAATATGATGTTATAATTCTCTGGATTTCTTGGGTATCAGTAGTGATATCTCCATTTTCATTTCTAATTTTGTTGATTTGGGTTTTCTCTCTCTTGTTTTTGAACTCAAAGGCAACCCACAGAATGGGAGAAAATCTTCACTAACCACATATCTGATAGAGCTCTATTATCCACAGTACACAAAGAACTTAGAAAACTAAACACCAAGGAAATTAATGGCCCAATTAAAAAATGGGCCCTGGAACTTAAAAGAAACTTTCCTAGGGATGAAATTAAAATGTCTAACAAATATCTTAAAAAATGCTCCACTTCCTTAGCCATCAGGGAAATGCAAATCAAAACTTCCCTGAGATATCATCTCACTCCAGATGGCAAAAATCCACAATACGAACAACACCAAATGCTGGAGAGGATGTGGAGAGAGGGGAACTCTGCTACATTGCTGGTGGGAATGCAGGCTCATACAGCCACTCTGGCGAGCCGTCTGGAGATTCTTAAAGAAATTAAAGATTGAAATGCTATATGATCCTGCGATTCCACTTTTGGGAATAACCCCCCTTGCAGCAGAGGTTCACCTCGATAGCACAAGTGCAACCATGTTTATAGCAGCACTGTTTATAATAGCAAAGTCATGGAATCAACCCAAATGTCCAACAGTTGATGAGTGGATAAGGAAAGTGTGGTACATCTATACAATGGAGTACTACTATAAAAAATGATGAATTACTGGAATTTGCCAGGAAATGGATGTCATTAGAAACAATTATATTCAGTGAAGTATCCCAGACCCAGAAAATTAAGTGCCGTATGTACTCCCTAATAGGTGGCTCCTAGTACCAAACCCACCCAGGCCACCTAGAGACACTTGACGATAAATCTCTGTAATACAGTAATTGCAAGGATTATGAACAGGAGGGATGGGGTAGGAGGGCCACACCAGAAACAAGGAGAGAGGGGACCATGTTACAGCAGAGAAAATAGGCCTCCATCAAGGACTGCAAGTAAGCAATGAGACATCTGGTTAAGTTCACAGACTTTTCGTTCCTGATCATTTACAACTGAGGGGATGTGATCTCACCAGAAGGGGAGGGCATATAGTCTGGCAGATAATAAGTAACCATTTTGCAAATGGGTGATTGACCCCTCCCTCAGCATGGTTTCCTACTTTTATTACATCTACCTTTGAATATACTCTTATAACAAGACTCTAGTTTAACAGCTTTTTATCTCTGGCCAGGGGGTGACATCCAATACCCATCGGGATGGAGTGAAGGGCATTGCAGGAGCAGCAAAACCACAAAAGAAAATCAACAAACCATAATCCAGAACTTCAGAGACTCTATATCAACCACCTGGAACTAGGCCAGCCTAATCTCTCCCCATCCTGAAGCTCAGGGAAATTTGCGGAAGAGGGGGCGGTAAGATTGTAAGAGCACAAGGATGGGAGGAGCAATGATATGCAAGATACTCCACACAAGTTAGGGCCGAAGCAATCATAATTAGACTTTGCATGCCCTGCACAATGTCCAACACACTATTGACCCCACAAAATCTAGCATTTGCTAAAAGCACCAAGATCCTTGGAGGCAAGGGATCGACAGCCAAAATAGAGTTCCTATGCTTAAGGGGAACAAAGGAAAGGGTTCAGGGAAAGGCCACTGGGTCCTTGTACGTCATTGAAGAGGAGGACCCAGAGGAGAGTTTGGCATGCACATTGAAGGATTCTCCGGGGATTGGGGGAGGGGAGGCACTGGGAGGTGGAGAGGGAGTGGTGAGGGGAGGGTGAGCAGAGGGGTCGGGGGGAGGAGGAGGGAGGGTGGGAACCGGTGTACCTATGAAGCTTGTATGAGTGGAGATAAAAAAAATGTTTAAAAAAAATTAAAAACTATGTGACAATAAATGCATGGTTAGTTATTATTAAAATCACATTATCACTAGATTATATATTTTAATATCATACAAATAAAATACATACTTTATTTTTTTACCGTAAAATGTTGATTTTCAGAAAATTAATACAAAGAAGACATGTAAAAGAAAATGAAGTCTTGTAACTGTTGAAAGTATATTTGTCCATCTTTGAAATGAGGATCTTGATGTCACACCTCTACATCAATATTCTGTTCTAGCACCATTCACAGTATCCAAGGCATGAAAAAATCTATATGACCTTCAACATATGAATGATTAAAGAAAACATACTACACATGCACAATGGACTGATATACAGCCTCAACAAAGGAAAAAACTCCTACAATTTTAAAAAATATGGATGAATATTGAGGATGTTGTGGTAACTACAATAAGCTAGGAACAGAAAGATACATTATAACAACTTGACAAAAACCCTATACTTTATTAAAAATGTGTTTGCAGAAAGCAAATTATAACAACTTGACAAATACCCTATACTTTATTAAAAATGTGTTTGCAGAAAAAAAAAAGAACAAGACACGTGTGTCCACAGAGCATGTCCCCACTACAGCTAAATCTGCACTTTGACACTGAGCCATATGTGAGTCTTCAGGTGGGAAACAGCAACTTCACCTTTTCTACATTACCAGAATTGCCTCAATACCTACACGAGACCAGTGTCTCAGCTGTCCTGATTAGAACATGTGAATTAAGCTGGGAGCATCCAAAGACCCTCTAGTGTAACATATCTAGAAAGATTAACCAATTACATCCACCAGATTCCCACATATGTCCCAGGTCTCTTTTGAAACTGTCCTTCAACACACAAATCCCATGATATCACACTCCTGAAATAGATCCTGAAATGGATCCAAGGGGACAAGGCCAGCGGGCGTCTCAGAAGATGATGATGGGTTTCATTAAAGTGGAATCATATTTAGATATTATCAAACTGAAAAGTCCTGAAGAGAGGCTTGGAAAAGTTCCCTAGAAAACTTTAGATCAAAAGTTCTTCTAACCACCTAATTCTAATTAATCTCCTCTGTATAGTTAATCATTATGTACCTAGAGTCACAATTAATATATTCTATCATGTGTGACCTTCTCATTGCAGGTACAAAATAAGACATCTGTTATTACATAGAAACACAAGTTTTGCCTACTTTAAATAGCATTTTCATTCTTATAAAGCTGACACATGGTTATTTTGTATATGCATGGGAAACAGACATAAATATTTATGGTATATTTGAATGAGGAACAAACCTAACCAACAGGAAAATCTTGTTCATTTTAGCTCAGAAAAAAACAACATTCAATACACACAGAGAATGAAAGCAATTGGTACTGCAGTCATTACTATGTAAGAATCAAAGCAGGAAAAAGAATATCAATTTCCTTTATTTACGGTATCATTTTGCAAAGAACGACAAGTCTAGACTTTCTTGCAGACTCTCAAAGGTAAACATGCTAAATTTACTACCATGACAATATTTTTTTAATGCATTCAAGAGAAGGCTCTTTTTGTTCTTCTGGCTTTGGCATAGTCTTGTGATGTTCCACTTATAAACAGGACATTACACAAAGCAACCAGCAGGGGGAGGTGCTAATGCACTCAGCTCCCATCTTCTACACCTTACAGCACTTTAAAAGAGAAAAAGTTGAGCCTTGAAACTGTCATAAATTCACTGAATTCGTGTATGAAACAATAAAAGAATAATTAAAAAAGAGAAAAGAAATTGAATCACTAGAGTTTTTAACAAAGACATTGTAAAAGAGTCTCAATTCAAAATTGGGTCCAAGAGTTCTGTCAGCAATGGTTATTTTCTTGCTGCTTTCCAAAATCCCTTGTAAAACCAGTATCTGAACATAGTTTGTATTCATATCACTATTCCAAGCAAAGTCCCCCTAAAACACCTCAGTAAAACTCCTCGAACATATGTCCATATCCTCAAGTGGATTATAGCTAAATGTGAGAAACCTTGGTTTTGTACGTATTTAGAAAATTCGGGTAATTCCGTAGTTTTCTAGGATAAAATTTTTGTTAGACCAAGAAAAGGAAGAATATGAGGAGGACAAACAGGAGGAGGAAAAGGAGAAGGAAATCTTAGTTATAGGTAAATTTTCTTGGCCCTTGAATTTAAAATGCTTCCTCTTCAGACACTACAGATTTCTGAAGAAAAGAAAAAAAACTAAAACATTTTTTCCAAGTTAAAAAATATCCTTACTGCAGAAACTAATGGATGCAATTAAAATAAGATTCCAAAGATCACTGTAAGCGTGTGAGCAGCCACCAGGGTTGCTATTTCAGACTAAGCCTTGGGAGTTCCCTCTCTGCCGTGCAAGCTGAGGATAGGAATTGCTGACCCAGATCCAAGTCATTCCAGGGGAGACAAGTATCAAAATCTAGGCCAGTTAGGTACCAGGAGAGTTGCCTCTACCTGGAAAGAATGGAGCAGCTGCCATCCGCGGGACTATCCCATGTTCAGAGTTGATGCCAGGTTCCCCTGCTGAAAAGTTTCCAGAGACACCCAACAACTGCAAGATACCACCCAGATCACATGGCATAGACTCAAACCCCAGATCCCACAGAATCCATTTCTGTGTTAGTCAGCTTTCTATACCTACAATTCCTGAGATAATTCGCTTTCAAAGAGAAAAACATTTGGGCTCACGGTTTTAGAGCTTCTACTTTATGATCCAATAAACCCATTGCTTTTACGCCTCTGGTACCAGCTGATATTGATGGGAGTGCTCAGTAAAGCATAACTAGTCAACTACTTACCAGAAAGCAAAGAAGAATGAGGAACTGGAGTTGTACCCCATCCCCCACCCAAGAGCTTGTCTATAAGGTTCAAAAGTCTTCTCATGGTTCCCCACCCCTAAAGATTTCACCCCTCCCTGATAATTCTACTCTGACAGCAAAGTCTTGAGCACATGGCCTTTGGATGTTGTTCAAAATTCAAGCTATGACAAATAAACTTTCCACAACATTCTTCACTGTCCACATGTATAAATTGGCAGTTCTAACTTTATCCTTCATATTCTCACTTTGCTACTTCTCTCTCTCTCTCTCTCTCTCTCTCTCTCTCTCTCTCTCTCTCTCTCTCTCTCTCTCTCTCTCTCTCTTTTCTTCCCTCCCCCCATCAAGGTCTCTAGACCAACTACTCATGCTTGAAAATTCAGGTGGAGCTGTTCACTACAGAAAAACATGCCTGGAACCATACCTTCTCCATCCCATGGTTCTGCAATGTACTTGATTCCCTTCCAGACACATAGCTCTCCAATAACATCAGAATAATTGGAAGGGGTGTGTGCGAGTGTGTGTGTGGTGTGTGTGTGTGTGTGTGTGTGTGTGTGTGTGTGTGTGTGTGTGTGTGTGTTGTTAAAGGAATTCTCAAAATTCATTAGGTGTATGTGTGCCTAACAATCTTCATCTGTAACAGATTTCCAGGTTATCAATGTGGTGGCTATTGTGCGATCAAATTTTGAGAAGAAATGGGGTAAACTGCAAGTCACCCTGCCCAATTTAAGGACCATAACTTTATATTTTCATTCTTTCACGCAGTGTCAGTCACTCTAAATGATGCATGGTATGCTTCATTGGGACTCACACACACTCTAAGTTTTAAACAATCAGTTGTCTGATTTTTAAAAGTTAGAGATTTCAAATATAGATGCATACTTCCTGCTTTAGGAAAACAGAGACACTAGGATAAGAGACCCTCAGACAAAAATGGATCAACATTGAGATGTGCCCTCCCATCCCCAAACACAATTGGATGGTTCTACCTTCTCCATGTTCTGGAAGAAGTTCTTTTCCTACTATTTCTGGAATTTCTACACTATCTTCAGGGTCCACAAGATAAGTGCAAACATGACTTTTCAAAGGCTCAGAGAAGCCAGCATTATAAAAAGTGACCATAGCAGGATTTGCTGAGCAATTCTGTCTTCAACCCACAAACTTTCATATGGGTCTAATGACCCACAGTGCACGTCCTGTCTGCCCCACTTCTAGAGAACAATCTTCATGCACCATTTGCCATGCATTTAAACATACACTTGGATGTACACAACATTCTATTTGTCGGGTGTCATTAGAACTTGAATTTCTCTAAAGTTTTATGGAAATAATTTTGTAAATTTCTATAAAATTAACTGTGCTACACTGTTAACAAAACACACAGATCAGAAAGTGTGATGGAGACTGTGAATGTGGAGTTGCATGGTTAGACTACATGTGTATAGACACTGACAGTACATACATATCACCATATGTAGGAACAGTTATTTCTAGAGAATAATTAGTTGGATTGGAAAGATCTGTTTTAATTTGCATAAACTCATGAACTTATGGTAAGCATATGCTTTATTTATATTTATAATCAGGAGAAATGTTTATCAAAGGGATTTTGTCATACACATATTATGATTGAGAACATACTTAGGTATAAATATATGTATATACTTATATAAAATATGTTTTAGATTCAGCTTTAAAAGACAATCTTGGTTGGAACTGGTCTGTGGACTTTCTCCTTGTTGGATAGCTTACACAGTACCAAGAGATACTGTAGAAGCTGCCAAGGGAGAGAAATAATTACAAGCCCTATCAATGACATGAGATCTGTAAGTTGCAATATAAATCACCATGGCAACAGGTAACCACCAGTGTAACAGTGGCATGAGTATCAAGGAGACGGCCAACAGCTTTCTGATTGAATTCAAGACCTGCTTGTCAGAATGGTACACAACCCTGTTACTGGAAACTAGAACAAGAACCTATAAAAAAGAGGGAGGGAGAAAAAAAATCAATAGGGAAGTCAGCCAATAAACCTATAGGTAGGAAGACAGTACATCAAAGTCCTCTGTGGATAACTGTTATTATACTCATAAAATGGGCACTTACCATGGCAACCTTTGAGTCCAAAGCTGGATAAGTGAAGGGAAATGCACATATCAGTGGGGTGTCCCAAAGAGAGGTAACTTCATATACCATGGAGGCCTGAGCACCCACAAGAGTAGACAGGTCAGAGTGAACCCTGAGGTCCATAAAAGCACACAGGTGGAAGGGTTAGAAGGAGTGAGAGAGAATGGTAAAAGGAAGGGAGGAGATGGATGGGGAAGGGGAGAGAGGGAAACTTGGATGAATAGTCAATATACTTGTAAAAGTAGAAAAATAAATAAAAATAAAAGACAGTCTTAGTCACAGATCCCGGGGCAATTGCCTCCTGTAGTCCAAGTGGACTGACCTAAGACATAAGAAATATAACTCTCATCCTTTCCACCAAGGATTCAGACATTCTGTATCAGAATAACCTAAAGAATTCAAAGTCCTCAGGCCCAGACCACATCCAGACAAATCAAACAGTCCTCTGGGAGGAGTCTCCATCATCACTTAATTAAAGTAACATTTTAATGCCTCCTCCCTGTCATCACTCTGCACATCTTTATCTAAGTAACATTCAGAGAGGGTGTGGCTCAGACATTCCTGTTCTCATGATGCTATCATTTTTATGTCAGTTTCTCAAGTCCAACTATGCTTCTGAGTTAAGTAAAATCCAACTGCTAAGACTGAAAGCATAGTTATGAGGACAGGTTGGTGGGCAGACAGGTCAGTGAAAGAGACACTGCACCTCTCCATCCAGTTTTATAAAAGTGTGATCATTAGGAAACTGATTTGGTAATGAAACTTATCTTTTAGTCCCATTCCAGAGACACTGAAGCAGGGTTCCAGCAAATGAGAACAGCAATCTAAGTTTTAACCTGTAAAACTGGTCCCTTGTGTGACTTTTGCATGTGCCCTCCCCAAAAAGCCCAAAAACAAATTTCAAAGTAAAGGTTTGTCACAGAGATCTAGGTTGGTGATACAACAGGAAATGAACTCAGAGACATGAGCTCTCCAACCCCAAGCAATGAATGGGATATTGATGTCCCAGCCAAGCCACAAAAGACTCAGACCATTAGAACAGACAGGGCACAAAGGTTGAGCAGACTAAACAGTAATGGTGGCAACCCAGGCAGGTGCACCGTGCTTTGTAACCAAAACTAGCACCCAAAACACTGACACTTCTGTTTTGAAAGTCCTTCCACCTGGATGAGTATAAACGCAGCTGGAATGCTGGGTACACGGACAAGCACTCAGTGAGCAACAACCAAGGTGCAGTCTGGCTTCCCATTCTCAGGACATCTGCATAGGGTGCTTGTTGGCTGTTGTTAACCTCAGCTCTGGGTCTATTCCTGGGAGACCCTCCCCCAAGTGAGTTTCTATGGGAATCCTAGTGACTGCAAAGCTAGGATCCCTAGAGAAAAGAGGTTGGAATGAAGGATCAAGCGCCTTTCCTAGTGAGCGAAGAAGGGAAAGCTGAGAATCGCTCACAGGTGTCTGACCTCACTGCACCTTACCACGCCTTTAACTTGAGAAGACGCGGGCAACAGCAAGGAAACGGTGGAGCATTGGGGAGAAACAGACACTGTCCAACACCACCATTAATTGCCTCGTTTGAATATCAGTTCTAATCAGGGCCTTCCACAACCTCCTTCTTCTTTGTTCTCTGTGCTTCTTTCTGGCTTCATTCCTTCTTACAACACCTATTACCTCTATTTTATTCATAGAATTTATTGTCTTTCTTCCATTGTGTCAAGCTATGCTCAGTATCAGCACAGATTCTCTGCCAGTGAAAAAAAGCTACCATATCTTCAGTATCTAAATGTCTGGTGCGTGACATTTATTTAATGAATCAATGGCCATTCTCTTACAATACAACATGACTGTGACTGGAGTCAGGAAGATTGGGGAAAGACTAGGAAGAGAGGATGGTACAAGGACACTACTATCCCTTGAATATCCACACATGCGTGAGGATCCATTCACTGATTTAAAAATATTTTTGAAATATTGAATGAATCACAACACTAGATAAATGTTCACTCCCCTAATCATGGTCCCTACCTTCATATTAAACAGGACCAACACTACTGTCTAATATACAGAAAGTTCAATTAGACTTTCTAAGAGCACACAGTTGTACACTATCTCCATCCAAACCCAAGATGTCTGAATTCATTTCATGCGCGTCCACACAGCCTCTCCGCTTCAAGCAAGGGAGTGGGTGTTAGGCCTGGTAGCACCTGGACCTTGATGAAAGCCCAGGAAATTGTTGGTGTAAACAACCTCTGCACTGGGGCAGACAGCGTGACCAGCACTCAGCCCGGTAAGACTGAGGAGCAGCTTCCTACAGAGCAGGAACAGCACTGCGTGTTCGTTGAGAGCCGGGCTCGCAGGTGTCTTCCCTGCACTAGGAAAGAATCAGGCCATCTCAACGTGAGCCGGTACAGCTCACAAAGACAGCACCCAGCAGGCAGCTGTGCTCTCCTCACAGCTGAAGGGGCATGGCCGGAAGTTAAGAGTCTTTGTCCAAGATCTATCAGGCCAGGACAAAGCTAGAGTCAGAGATGCCATCCTCAGGTTGGGGAGATGGTGCAGAAAGAGTGCTTGTTCTGCAAGTATAAACGCCTGACTTCAAATCTCCAGCATCCATGGAAAGAGCTACCCATGGCTGCTGGTACCTGTCATCCCTGCATTGGGGGGGGCAGAGACAGGCGGATCCTGAGAACTCACTAGACAGCCAACCTAACTGAAATAGTTTTCCAATTCCATGAGAAACCCAAGAAACCCTATCTTGAGACATTCAATATCCTGCTCTGGGCCCCCACAAGTCTATGCTGTGTCCTTACACACAACACATAGCATGCACATACATGCAGCTAGACAGACGGATAGATAGATAGATAGATAGATAGATAGATAGATAGATAGATAGATAGATAGATAGATAGATAGATAGACAGACAGACAGACAGATAGATGAGAGAAGATAGAAGATAGACAGACAGAAAGTTTTAAAAAACATCCTTGTCTTCCAGTCCCAGCAACATACTGTTTTCAGAGAAGGGAACATAACCAGTCTTCTTAGCCCCACAATCATCATTTTTCAAGGTCAATGTTCCTTTGCCCCATTTGGTTTAATAAGTAACAATTCTTAACAGGTCCAGAATCTGTTCTAAGCATAAATGGGTAACTCTGATGAACATTGCTGATTTAAGTGCAGGGTGAAGAAGGCTTCACACAAGACGGAGCTCGGCAAGGTGTCTCTGTGGCACACCATGAAAGCCTGCAGTGGCGGGACTGGGAAAGTGAAGAGAAAGATAAGTTGGGCAAGTGGGAAAACCCCTGCCAGGTTCTTGATGTGACACAAAATAATATGGCCATGAAATGGATAAATCACAAAGATAATAGAATTACAAACTTTTGTAATATACATTAATGTAATATACATTACATTATATAATATACATTTGTAATATACATTAATACACAATACCTAAAGGCTAAGTTGTTCTCTAAGTTTACCTTCATGAACATATTCTGAGATTATTGTTCAGATGTGGAAACTGAGACTGAAATTCCCTGAAATAAAACATGTAAAAATTCCAGTACCACCTTATATCCATCTGATGCTATATCCAAGGGTCTCATGGCCACACGATCAATTTCTGCTCTGGTCTCCCTTCTACTTTCCCTCAAGCCAGAAGCAGGCAGAGGAGGGTACCTGCTCCCTTTCTCCTGTTGAAATTTGTGGCCAGAGTCACAAAAGACATCACTATCCTCCATGCTCTTCCTTTCTCTGCTGCTTTATTCATAAGTTCATGGGTGGAGGGAGATGGCTCAGTGGTTAAAGCCTTTACGTCAGAAGCAAAAGAACCTAAGTTTGGGTCCCCAGATCCCACATGAAAATTCTGAGCAGATATGATAGCAACCTGGTAATTCCAACCCTGTGAGGCAGAGCCTATGAAACCCCAGAGCAAAGCAGTAAAGTAGAAGCATAATCCAGGATTATACTGAGGTCACCTTTTGGGCCTCCGCACACGCACACATACCATGCACAAATACATGAAAATTCCTCCTGGGCCAATTTGGCTGTCAAGCAGACTCTGAATCAGTCTCTCCTATAAAAGAAAGTAAAACCAACCTATAGTGATGACCCTTCAGGGCTGATCATTTGAGAATGGCTGGGATGGTGCATCTTTCAGATCTTTATCCTGAAGTAGTAGCTGTTCAGCCAGGATGGTGATAAAACAAAGAAAACCAAGCTCTTGCTGACCTGAGAAGACAGCCTGAAAAGACACACGTCCCTAACTTTTGTCTTACTTGAAGAAACTCACATCATCTAGAAGGACTTGTGCAATCTACTTCTTTCTTTCCAGTCCCAGTTTGAAGTTGACTTATTTATTTATATCCTCCCATGTTCCAAAAACTACAATTTGTTTGTTTTGCTCTGTATGCCAGAATTTTGTGAAATAAAGTGAGATATTAACACAAGTGCAATCGTCTTACCCAATCACTTCTTTGTTCTTTCCCTGATGCCTCTTTCTAAGTTGTCTTATGTTGACATTTGCAACTCTGTTACTCAGATTCAGTAGTCAGTCACCCTTTCTCCAGTCCTTCTAAATGCCCTTCTCTTGGACGTTGTGCTGGATGCGAGGTGGGGGGGGAGAACAACCTGGAGCCCACATGATACTGGGGACCTGACACTGAATTTCCTGGGCAATTTCATGTGAATATAGTGAAGCATTTTGGTGTAAGCAACCTGGCTGAGCTCTCAGACCTTGTCTCACTGGCAAAACTCAATATTATTGCATGAGTGCTACAAACTGTCTAGTGCTACATGAAGGGTCCCTGTTCATAGGTGTCTCTATGATTTGGAATGAGTGGTAATGGGAAGTTTCCAGAAAGATGGGAAGGAACAAGCTTTAAAAATATAAAAAGGGGTTTATTCTGGGACAGAAAGCAGACCAAGATGCATTGACTTCTTTTCACAGGTCGGAAAAGTTTTCATTAAGAGAGGTAGGGGAGTTAAAATGTGATAAAAGGCTCTTCACATAATGTGTAGAATTCACGGTGAAAACTTAATCCCAGAGCAGTAGTGTCGGGAGGTGGAGCCTACTGAGAGGTGACCAGGTCACGGGGGCTCCTGATTAAGTTAATGTGACTATCCCAGAGTTGTTAGGAAAGTGAGACAGTTTTCTTCATGCTTTTTGTTGCCTCCCTTTGTCACAGCAGGGTATACCATGAAGGTTCTCATCAGATGCTGGTGCTGTGCTCTTAAACTTCCAGCCTTCAGAATCAGGGTCCAAATAAGTCTCTCTTCATTGTGAACATCACAGTCCATCACAGTCTATTTTATGATAGAAGTAGAAAACAAACCAGGATAGCACAAAGATCCCTCTGGCCACAGCAACCTTTTCCCTCTTCCCCCTACATGTTGTATCTTCAGGGGCATGGGAATATGAACAAGTGTGTCTGAAGAGCCTCTACATTCAAGTGGTGGTACATCAATCCAGTGCTGGCAATTATCCCAAACCACAGACGTGTGTTTTATCTGGTGGTAACGTGTCTGACATCCCTATTAGCCACCTTGGGCATAGGACTGAGAACATCTACAAATCTAGCCTCATTAAAATATCTTAGTTACCAAGGCAAGTAAAGACCAACCATTAGTAGTTAACATGAGCCAAAAGCATGCATGAGATTAAAACATATCAGCCTGGCTTAGCTCATTGCAGTTCACATAGAAAAGACTAAAAAGTCTGAAAAAGAGGGGGAGGAACACTGAAATTCACGAAGTCCCTACTTTATGATAGTAGGCACTAGTAGCAAGTTGATACCCATGATTTTTTATTTATTTGTATACTGTCCCATGAGATAAATGCAATAATTCCTTTTCAGATGAGGAAGATGAGGTTGAAAGAAGCTGAATCATTTGCTCCAATCAGGACTGTTGGGTGGGAAAGTCAGCCCCTCTCTTCTTGCACTAGAAAGCACATTAGCCATGATCTAGTTCTAAGAGTACAATGCAGCAACAATATCTACTTTCAACAGTCCTCCACAATGACTGACCTGTCAACATTTTACCGTGGACAAAGGAAGACTTCAGGAGATACTATCCCACCCTGAGAGAACATTCGGGACTAGTGCTGAGCAGGAGAAATGGAGTTTCTTTGCTCGATGATTTGCCTACTTTTGGGCCATTCATGCCCCAGCAGGTGGCAAGCACTTGTCAGTGCAGGCATCAGGATTACACATGCAGGGGGATGTGGGATTGGAGGGGAGATTGACTGGAAAGAAGAACTTGACGGGTAGGATGGGAAGGGTTGGGGTAGGGAGTAGAGGATGAAAATATACAAATTCCTCCTTCCCCTGAGCCTCTCTTTAGCTAGTCTCTCCACCCCCCCCCCATGGCAAGGCATGTCTGTGACCCTCGGGAAGCATTCACAGCGCCACATGGAAGCCTGTATTTTGCACACAGCAGACGATGTTTAGCTTTATTTATGATATTTGATGCTGTAAGTGAAAATAAATATGGTTCTTTATTAAAAAATATACAAATTCATTGTATCTGTATATGAAAGCTTCAAATAATTTAAAAAATGATGGTCTAGATCTCATAGGAAAGAAGAAAGGTTGTAATGGGAAAAGAAGGGGATGAGACTGGGGATTAGGATGTGAAAATAGTATATATTCACTATAATCATGTATGAAATTCTACTAGAATCAAAAACAAAAAAAAACACACATACAAAAAAAAGAGAGAGAATGGTCTAGTTTGCATAAGGACTTCATGCTTGGATCCCCAACAAAAAACAAGTGGGCATCAAACTCTTGCCAGAGCTCCTTCTGGGGACTTGCCCCTCCTGTCTAAGTTCATCTTTTCCCACCAAGACAGTTTTCCCAGCCTCAGGGAGCCCATCTTCTGCCTCCTACTGAACTAACTATTCTCGCCTCTTTCCTCTTCAGGGCTCTTCTAATACCAGATAACAACTGTCATGGAATCAAGCCCTTCAGCCATTTCTCCAAACGACAAATCCAGTTCCTCCTCCTATGCCAAAAATATCCCTTTCCTTCAGTCACAAAAGTTAAGCCACCTAGGCCACTGACAAATGAAAACCATATATGTTTTATTTTTTAATTCTCTCCATGAATCCCAGGTGAGCACCACCCATGCTTCCACCTGTTCTTTTTCTTTTTCTTTTTTTCTTGTGTGTGTGTGTGTGTGTGTGTGTGTGTGTGTGTGTGTGTGTGTGTATGTGTGTGTGTGTGTGTGTGTTTACCAAAGGGCACTTGAGTGTGTACTTATGGATACTCAGGGGTGACTTCAGGAATCATTCCTGATTGTTCTACTTCTTTATTGCTTTGCTTTGGAATTTCCCAAGATCTACCTTCCAGGGTCAGAATTATAGATTGATGCCATTTTTGCCCTGAATTTTGTACATGGGATCTTGGATCCAAACTCAGGTCCTTTTGCTTGGAGGCAAAGGCTTTAATTCCTGAGACATCTCTCCAGTCTTCCACTTGTTCTTTATGTTACACCAAGCCAAGAGTCCACCTTATTCATTCAGTCTTTTCTTTGGGATTCTCAGAAGCATCACAGGATACCTGGAAATGATCTTCTACATCATACACCCATGAGCCCCTATTGCAGTTACTCTTCATTATTTCCAGGAAAATTATAATCAAATGGCTTAAGGGAATAAGCAGGTTTATTTTCTCTAGGATGGTCCAGTTACAGTTCTTAATCCAGGTTGGCAGAAGAATCCACACCAACACCCAGGGCTGAGGAAACTGGCCGCACTGTATCCATATATCCACAGGACTTCTGAGAGAGGGACAATCCTCACTTGCCAGACCAGCAAGGATGCTAAATTCCCTAACCATCTTCCTCCATCATATTTACTTGCCCAGGGAATAGCCCCACCCACCATAGGCTGGGCCTTCCCCATTAACTAAACAATCTGAAGGGCCTAACTCAATCACTGATTCCTTATAAATGTGCCCAGAACTTCAAGCTTAAAATGTCAGGTTGACACTTGTATCTAACTATGACAGCGCCTTGAAGCAGCATTTTTAAAAGGTACTATGTAAATGAGAGTTGCAGACCTGATCAAGCACAGGTGCTGAGACCGAGATTCTTCATTTCTATTATGCTCCCAGGTAGGCACACGGTTCTGGTCCAGGAACTGCACTTTGAGTCCCAAGTCACCAAAGGACACAGCCCACTCATGATGTAGTCTCAGTTGTAAACTTGGTAAGATCTAGAATCTGCTAGGAAAAAGACCTCTGGCCATGCCTGTGGGGATCATCTTGATTATCTAGATCAGTGGAAGAAGACCCATCTTAACTGTGGGCATTGTGGGCAGACCCACTTCCTTGGCAGGTATCTGGAATGGATAAAGATGGAGAGAGAGGCCAAGCAAACATGGATGTAATTACTCCATTCCCACTCTGTTTATGACTGTGCATGTCGTGTGACCAGCTGCTTTAGGCTCCTGCTACTATGATCTTCCTACTATGATGACTGCAACTTGGAATCATGAGCCAAATAAACCCTTTGTTCCTTAAGTCACTTTTGTCAGGGTATTTTGTCATAGCCACAGGAAAAGAAACTAAGATACCACTTTAATGAAGAAAAACCAAGTGCACGTCCTAAGACCTCACTGGAAAGTACTGCATGACTTGAGAATGCATACTGTAGGATTCAATGTTCAATTCTGTTGGTTTATTTGAGTGAGTTTGTGAGAAAAATTATCAACACAATGTTGAAACCTAACAAAGGATATAACGGATGGCATATGTAGGTAAGAAAGAATTATACAAGGCAGATGAGAGAAATAGTGCCCCTTTGTGGGCATAAAGAGAACAAAGCTGAGCTACAGAATTTCTATCCATGTGGGCAGACCATCAAGGTCCACGTTCACATATACAAGCAGACCCTCAGTCTAAGACTAGAGCATGGTTCTCATGCTTTATTTTGATCCTGACTCCTTCCATACCTTGAGTTAATGAGAGGTCGCATGCATGTGCTCTCTCTCTCTCTCTCTCTCTCTCTCTCTCTCTCTCTCTCTCCCTTCCTCCCTCTCCCTGTCTCTCTCGCTTTACCCCTCTCTTTCTTCCTCTCTCTCTCTCTCCCTCCCTCTCCCTGTCTCTCTCTCGCTTTACCCCTCTCTTTCTTCCTCTCTCTCTCTCTCTCTCTCTCTCCCTCCCTCTCCCTGTCTCTCTCTTGCTTTACCCCTCTCTTTCTTCCTCTCTCTCTCTCTTTCTCTCTCTCTCTCTCTCTCTCTCTCTCTCTCTCTCTCTCTCTCTCACACACACACACACACACACACACACACTTCCCAAACATCAACTTGGACATGCACTGCCAGCACTCCTGTGTCGGGAAGCATCAGTAATTGCATCATTACCAGCTGGCTGCAGGCTGAACAGATCAAGCTTCATCAAATAAATGAAGCCAGGAACAGAACCCCGTGGCCTTGGACAGGAACTTGAATGTCCACCAGACAGAACTCCCCTTGTCAGAGTTCCATCTTTTCACACTCTTTCACTCCAGCCTGACACAGGTCTGGCACACGTGAGTCACGTGGTAAAAGACAGTTAAACACAAAGAGGAAGCCAGGCCTGGGCATGAGGTCTCACATCCCAGGATGGAGATGGGCCATGTTGCTGGGTCCTTCCTCCCCTGTCCTGAGAGACATGCTACCTTAGCTTGACATTTTATCATCACATCAGCTGTAAGACTGGGGACCATTTGGGAGTCAGAGAATGGAGCCAGATATTTGGTGGGCAGGATTACTTAAAAATAAATGATTTGAAATCCTTTGGGAACAATTCCCTAGGGTCTCATAAATCCCTGTTGCCCTGCTTTGCTCCAGCTGTCTGCTAGAGATCCCACATGGGCAGCATTAGGACCCTAACACTCCAGGTAGGCCACAGCGAAGCTTCCTGATCCTCCCACAAACCTGCCATTCCTCGGGTTTCCCATCCTGGTAAGTAGCACCATCTTATTCTTTGGGTCCTACCTACCAATGCTGACTGGATATGGATCCGATGCTTCTCTTACCTCTGTGCTTTCTTTCATATCCACAACCCCTCCATTATAAATCCTGTGGGTTTCCCCTCTGAAACATACCCTAACAGTTATTGTTTTTTAAATGGAGCATGAGTCTCAAGAAAGTAAGGGTCATTCTTTGCACTCTGTATCTTCAGCACTGCTGCCATGGGCAGCATAAGACCTCAGGGAGTACCTATTGCAAAAGTGGGTGCAGCAGGTCTTTAGACTGCTTCCAGATGCCTCCAGGAACCCAGAAAGTCCAAACACTGTTCTGTTCTTTTAGTTTTACCATTTGCAAGAGGGAAGACAGAAGAATTTCTCATCCAGCTGTGAGTTCACCTGTTGAAACAGGAAACCGGCCTCCAAGAGCCTCAGACTGAACCATCTAAGGTACATTTACTGTTTTTTAAAGTCTGTCAAAATATATGATCTTTTAAAGGCAAACTGACGAATGCATACTTTCAAAGAAAGCAGAATAACTTTGTATAGCCCGACTGAGAGACAATGTAAATAAATGGGTGTCTGTCACTGAATACTGGAAGACTTTATGCTGATTAGGGGGTTCCTGGTGACACTCCCACTCTGACGTCCCCTTTCTCAAACCCAGCTGGGTCTGAGTGAGGAGCAAATACTAGGAGATGATGGACATTTGACTTTTCAAGTCTGTCTGCATCCACTGCTGCTTTCAGACTCCTTGCTCTTGGGCACCAGGCGGTCACAACAGGAGGGTGCTCAGGCAGTCTTGGGGAGAGGTCCACAGGGTGGGGATTTCAGGCTTCCAGCCAACAGCCAGTGTGTCAGCTCGCTGGCCATGAGAGTGAGCCACATGGGAATCAGCTCCTCCAGCACCATGCAGTCTTCAGTTGACTGCAGCCCTTGTAATCTCAACCATCTAGGTAAGCAGTCCCCAGATTCCTGCCCCACAGGCAGTCCACAAGAACATAAATCTCTGTTGCTTGAAGCTTCAGCAAGAGCTGGCAAGCAGAGGAAAGCATCAGAAAGCTTTCACTGACCAGAGCTTCAAGGAGTGAGGAGGAATTCTCCAGGCCCACAGAAGATACTGTGTTCCCCCAGAGGCAGGACATGAGAAAAGCACATGGGGCAAGGCAGGAATGTGTGACAATTGCCAATGAAAAGCAATGCTGGACGATCCTGAACCATCCCTGAATATTACTCCAAGGGGTAAGGAAGCCCTTAGAGATGTGTGATAGTTAATACTCACTGTCAATTTGTCAAGGTAGCCTGAGGTAGATACTAAATTGAGTTAATTGAGGTGGGAAAGTCCACCCTAACTGTGGGCAGAACTCCAATGGCCAGTGTCCTAGACTGAATAAAAAGGAAAAAGTGAGCTGAGCTCTGATATTCAACTCGCTCTGCTTCAAATATAGATGCAATGTGACCTTCCATCTCACACTCTTGATGCTATAACTTCTCCATCATGATGGACTGTATCCAAAAACCACAGACCAAAATAGCCCCTCCCTTCCTTAAGTAGATTTTGCCCAATATTTTCAATACCTTAATAAGAAACATAACTAACTCAAATGGGAATCATTGTTTCTCTCTCATAAGTAACACAGCTAAAATTCAGAAAGGTGAAGGAATTTTTCTGGGGTACTCAGCTAATCAGTGCTCTTCCTGAAATTTCAATGCAAAATGAACTGTCATAGGAGCTGCTTCTCCAGAAATATGCATGGATCCTCAGTAGAGGCCATGAAGACCTCCATGAAGCACCTCCAGGTGCTTCTGCTCTGCTTCTGGGTAGTGTAAAGGGGACCCATGTGGCATGCTTCCCAAGCCAAGCTGATAGAACAATAACCCCTACAGCTTGGGAAGCTCTTCTTTTCTGGTCCCCAGTCTCCCAAGCCTCCCATTGCTCTGCAATCATGACGTTGCTCTGTGCTGCAGGCGATGGGCTGTGTCCCTGGGGTTCTCCCTTCCCCTGCACAGTGTAAGCAAGAGGCCACATTCCAAGGCAGCTTGGAATAAGCTCCCAGGATAGAACCAGATGCCAGGGCTGAAGGAGGGATTCCCAAGCAACACTTGGTCACCACTTGGGGGTCTGGCCACAGAGACCACACACACCAGAAGAAAGCTTCTGTCTGAGTTCTGTCTTCATATCTCCATCCTCATTACACCCTATGAGAGAGGCATCACTATCTTTTTCCAGAAGAGTAAGTAGAAATGGATATAGGTAAAGCAATTTGCCAGAGGGCATAGACAACTCGTGCATACAGTTGGACAAGCTGTACACTACACACAGTTCTTACCCAGCAGAGGTCCTGGCACACCCACCATAACTTTACATATTTGCCATGAAATTTTTCCAGTAGAAAACAACTCTGAAAAAGGCACCACAAGTCTGTGCTTATGAGTCAGCAATGTTTGCAGAGCAGCCTGTAACTAGTAATGTGTTGATGCTATGACGATCTGACTCCACAGCCCTCACTCTTTCTCACAGACCAGTGTGCCTTGTCTGGATAACTCCAGACTTTCCATCTCAAATTCTTCACAGTTCAATCAACAGCAGTGGAAATACATAACTAAGGTCATAACAGCTGGAAAGAATGTTGGCACTCGGTCTACTTCAAAAACTTCCTTTTGCAAAGAATACAAGACCCAGAGACCAGGAGCAAGCTGCTGGAGATAGTGCAGTGCTGCGATGCAGTAGGGACAGCAGTGGATGGATGCATGGACCTCACTTGACAACTTTCTGAAATTCAAGTTTACAGACAAGGGAAGGGGGTGGCTGGAGAGAAAGGGAGAGCTGAAAGAGCTCAGAAGTATCTCCAGAACAGAATATGAATAAGAACATTCCTCTGTAGGCCTCTCAAGTCCTGGGAGGGAAACTGTTCCTAAGTGGAAACTTCTCAGAGCTCCCCAGAGCTAACCAGGACCATCAGCGTCCACCTTGACTAGACAACTCTGACTGCACAGACCTCCCTAGGAGCGTCAAAACCATGGCAACCACCCCCAAGGGGCAAGGTCATCTGTCTAAGCTCCAGTGAGGAAGAAAACACAGGGAGGAAATCCAAGCATTTAATTCGCTGTTCCATGGAAGATGCCAATTAAAATGCCTTGCCACCTATCACCCCTGTTCCTGTGTGTTATGTCTTTATCAGCCACTTCTAGACCCCCCAGGCTCAGCTTCCTTTCTGGGTAGCAAAACCCAGAAATGCCCAAATTAGAGGCCTTGAGAGTAAGTCTAAAATCATAGAGACCCTTTAGCCTCAGAAGGTCAGTGGCCTCCCCAAAGTCACCCAGCTGGCCCTTCTTGGCTCAAAAGCCTGAGTAAGATGACATTTCAGACATCATTAAGCATCAGTCTAGTCTTGCATGAATGCAGTCCAGACATTTCCTGCCAGAGGCCCTAACAGGAACCCTGAACGAAGTTAGTTGGGACTCCTAGAAGAAGTAGATCTAGAATGCCGAGCTCCCAGAGCTCCCCACCACACAGTCCTTGGGGTACTGACTGTGGGCTGACTTCTGGGAAAATTGGGCAGTTCCTGAAAGAAAAGCCTGATCCATCACTAACAGATTCGAGCACAGAAAGGAATCTAATCCAATATTGTCTTCTGATCTAGCATTCTTCCAATATGGTTGGAGTCCACCTCGTTGGAGTTCATAAATCTTAAAGCCAGTTTGTAGGGATAATTATTTAAAAGATAATGCTAAAAAGGTCTCAAATAAGAGAAAAAATTAAGCAGAGTCACTATGACTAGCAGAGTTATTATTTCACTTCAATCTTCTAAGAAACAAACCACTAGAGTAAGAAGGTTGAACATTAAAAAAATCCATATGCACAGATGGGCAATTTCTCAAGTGATACCTTCTACAATAGCAATAATAAATTTACAAGGCCCCGAGGGCTGAATCTAGCAAGAACACCGAGATCACTATGGAGACAACCAGAGAATCATGTTTAAGACATGGAAGGAAGCCAGCTCTTTACTGTGTTTATAAACAAGAAACCAAGGGGGCACAAAGGGGACAGTGTGCTACAAGAAAAGACATATTGAAATTGAGTAAGCACTTAGAGATAGCTGACCAGTTAAAATCCCCAGAATACTTACATACCAAGTGGGTGTGGCAGTCTGCCTGTAAGTCCAACACTTGGAGACCAAAATGGGGTCTCCAGAGCAAACTGGCAAGACTGCATGAACTCTGAGCTCAACTGAATGAAGTAGAAAATGGCAAAATATTCCTGGGGTCAACCTCAGACCTCAAAACACACACACACACACACACACACACACGTACATATGAAACAACATTTACAACAGTGTCTGACACATAATCAGTGATATGCAGCAGTTGTTGAATAAATAAATCAAAACTCCAGCAAGGGTTTTTATAGAACTTGACAAGCTTGTTCTAAAAGCATTTGCTAGGTAGAACAATAGTCCAAAAATAGCCAAAGAACAGAAGTGGGAGGAGAGATAATACTTATTCCAAGTGATATTAGTACTTAATCATGAAACCATTAAAACAATGTTTTGTTGGTCCAAGAATAGACATATAGATTAATGGAATAGAATCAAAAGCCCTGAAATGCTTGCTGAATCAAAACACTATACACAACAGAAGAGACTAGACTAATTCACAGATGCGGAAACTGCTCTTTATCACACTTGAAAACAACGAGATGCTAATTCACAACTTTTATTCTCAAGTAGAATAAAGATCTAACTATGAAAAAAGCAAAACTTCAAATGAAAATGTTATTTTTTTCACATTAGGGTAGAATCTCTTAAGCAGGACACAGAAAGGTCATCAAGCAAAAGGCTGAGAAACAAAATATTTAACAATCCTTTTTAGTTCAAAAGATGTGCAAAACAAAATACAACCCAAACCACAGAGCAGAAGACAATACTTCACGTAACCAACAACAAGCTGATATCTAAACTACATAAAGGGCTCCTATAAATAATATAAAGCAAATATATAGTATAATCATTTAAAATTAGATGAGGTCGATAAACTGGCAGCCTACAAAAGTGGAAACTGAAAGGAAATGAAAAAAAAATAATAGGGAAATGAAAAAAAATAAAGCCACAGTGAAATAACACCAAATTAAGTACAGAGATGTTCCCTGGAGAACAGGGAAGGTAACAGGACTGGGAAGGGATCTGCAGATGCTTTACCTGCATTGTGACTGTGAAACTCATTACAATCACACTGTTTAATATAAATGTTTGTCTTGTCCTCTTCCTAGGGGCATGACCTGCCCACACCTTCCTACCTTTGAAGCTGGTGTGTGCATGTGATTTACATATGAAGCATCATTGCTTGTAAGATAAGCGCACAACTCACCATCTCCCTCCCTCTGTCATTCTGTGGATATCTAACAACGTCCTCTAATTGGATTCTCAGCTAAGCCTCAGTCACACCATGTTGGGACACATAGCAGGAATGAGAAATGAAACTGTCTTCCTGCTTATTTTAGTTTGCTTAATTTGAGGGGCGATTGTCACAGAAGCATAAATGAGCCCTTCAGCTGAGTTACATTTATTCCTTTAACTGAATGGTTACTGTTCATTCTAGTATTTGGTGTACTTTGTGGGCCTAAAATATTATAAAACTTTCAGCACAATCTAACTCCTCAGCTGAGTTACATTTATTCCTTTAACTGAATGGAGGACATGTGATGTTCACTCTACTACTATACTTTGTGAGCCTAAAGTATTACATAACTTTCAAACGTTGAATTTTGATAATTGTTGTGCAGATTAAGTATAGGATATATGTCTATGTCTCTATCTATATCATCTATATACCTTCATTTTAATACTACTTAAGTATATCATACATGATAATTGAGTGTAAACTATTTATATCTTTATTCTTTTAACTTTAAGTACTTACTGTTTTTAAGGCAGTAAACAGAAAATCAATCCCAGGCTGAGAATACAGCTCAGTGGTAGAATGAGTGTCTGGTATACATAAGACCTTAGGTTCAATCACCAGTACTGAAAAGCATATGGGTACATGTGGAAGAGAGAAACAAACTGTTTTATATTATTTGTGTATCTTACATAAACTGGAGAGGACAATGGTCAAGGATGGGTTCCCCAGAGTCAGTTATGGGGATGTTATGGAATCTTTAAGAGATAAAGTCTAGTTGGGGTGAGGGGTATTCAGGTCAGTGGGGTATCACCTAATAGGGACTGTACAATTCTGGTCCTTTCCCAGTTCCCTTTCACTTCTTGGTCATGAGACGAACGGCTTTGCTTTATCCCACATTTCCAAAAGGCAGCCCAAAAGCAGTCAGTTCCCCACCCCTGGTGATGGAATGGGACCTTTAAAGCTGAAAACCCAAATAAGCCCTTCCTCTTGGTAAGTTCTCTCAGGTATTTGTTCTCTCAGGAAAATTGACTAGCATAACCTCTTTCTTGCAAAAACAAACATTGAAATCTAGGTCATGTAGACCTGAGTAAGAGAAGAAGAGAATATTAGGATTCCTGCTCAGGACGAGCATTCTGAGCTGACTGGAGCTTCTGAGCTGACTAAAGAAAGAATGACGTGTGTCTCTAAAGCCTTTTGAGATAAAGATCTGCGTGTTGGTGAGTTTCCAAGGAGACTGTTTCCACAAGAGCTACTACAGACACTCTTCTTCTACAAAGAAATACAGCATCCTCTCCTTTCAGCGCGCTCCTTCTACATTCTGACAGATGATAGAAATGTCGGAGGAAAAGGCCTCAAGGTTGGATATGAGGGCAGCACCCACATCTTATTTGTGGAATGAATGAATGAGTAAGTGAAATGAACAAATGAATGCTGTTTTCCCATCACGAAGAGATGGGAGGTCATTTAAAAAGAGCTACATGGGGCCCGAAAGGAGAATGTACAGGCAAGTAGGAGCCCAGTCAGTGAGCATGGGATAGCAGTATGTACTGAGTGACAAGAAAAAAGCCAGATCTACACTGCAGATCTGAGGACTTTTACAGCCAAAACCAACACGAAAGCTCTCAGGATGTCCAAGCCAGCCACCCTGCCCCAGCGAGGCCTGCATTGAACAGCACTTTGAAAGCAAGTGTCTGTAGGCTCAACGGCCAACCTGGAAATAGCATCCACTGTGCTTCCTTTTTCAAAAGCTGCATCAACTTATTCTCTCTCCCCCTAACCAATTTCTCCTTCGGCCTGGGCACTGCTTCCCAGTGAGCACTCTGTGAGACACCAGAGTCACAAGATAACTCATGCAGGGAGGGTGCCTCTCAGAGACTGCTAGAAATCTCTCCAAACAAGCTCTCTGTCACCAAGATACACAATGCACATGGACATATTAAAAGTCACAGTACGCTGCTGTAAAGCAATCTGAGCAGTGCTAGACATACCTCTTTCTTACCCAGCCTTGCAGTGTGGTGCTGGAAAGGATACTCTGAAAATCATTGTCTTGGATGTAATACCCAAAGTGAAGCTCAGAGGGTGTCATGTCTGGCTAAGTGTGTCCAGTCACCCACAGCATAGGCCCTGAGCTAATACCCTAGACTCTGAAAAGAATAAGAATGCTTTGCATTCTTTCATTCTCCAAGGGCAAGAAGGGTGAAGGTTTTAGGACCCTAGTAGTGTGACAGAGCTCCAGACAAGATTCAGTAAGCTCAGCAAGGAAGACTCATGAGCCAAGCATGTCAGATGGCAAAAAATATCAGAACTGAAACACAGATGGAGGTCATCTCAACTGAGAGGAATGGGAGGGGGGTCCTCTTTGACTGGTATGCAAATGTCATAGACCTCTAACACCTGAAGCTGTTCAGACCGTGTAGGAAGGGCTGGTGTTTTAGATTTGGTTCTTCTAAGCTAGTGTTCATTAATATAGAGGCATGGATTGAAAATTATTAAGTAAAGTGTAAGATGGGGTAAGGAGTTGTTAGTGAGAAAGGGTGGTCATTTCTCAGCATCACTCTCCCCCTGCATTGCTAAAAATGCATATTCCTATACTTACTCAAATATTGTAACCAGAATTTTTTAGATCAAGAAGGATTCCAAGGAATCTTTATGTTAAACAATTTCCCCAGATATGATTATATTCCTGTTCATGACTACAAAATGGGTGGTTCCAAGATTTCTTACCGAAACAATAAAAGTTTGAGGAGAAGAAATGCTGTGGAAGAATCTGGAATAGAAATAAAAGGAAGGGAGCTCATGGTGACTGACTGACGCAAAGGGAAGCCTGAGAAGAGGAATGTGTCAGCTACATGCCAGAATCTTAAGACTGCCTCAGAAGACACTATGGCCCTGCCAGGAGTGTCGCATTTCCAGTTGACTGGGATGCGTCATGGTGTAAGTGGGATGCATTGGCCGGCCTCAATTTGACAAGAGGAGCTATGGAATACACATGTGTTTAAACACAAGCTCAGAGGACCATGAAGCACATGTGTGTTTCAGCGCAATCTCTCCTCTCATCAAGAATACACAAGGGCCAACTGACTTTTCAAAGCATGAACCATCCTCCTGAAGAGCAAGTATCTTTTCAGCACTGCTTCCTATTGCAACAGTGCTGAGCATACTATGTGCCTACTCATGAGGAACCTAGAAAATCCAGTAAGGCAGGCCCTTTTGTCTTCATTTCAGAAATGAGGCAACTAAACTCAAGAGGTTATAAGACTGAGCCAAGCATGCCCCAAAGGGCTCCTTGACAGAAAATGTACTCACAGCTCTTAAGTGTTTCCATCCCATTGGAAGTTAAGTAGCTTGAGTTTCTCATTGTAAATAAATAAATTAGTGGGAGTCATGGAATAGCAGCTATCCTGAATATTGTTGATGAATTCATGACCACAAGACTTAAAGGAACAAGGAGTTTTATTTTGGTTTATGATTGTCCAGTTACATTTCTTAATCCAAGTTGGCAGGAAAGTCCACATCAACATTAAAAGTGGAGGAAATTAGTCACACCATAGGCACAGGACTGGTAAGAAAGACAATCCTCACTTGCCAGATCAGCATGTCTCACCAAGTACACAGAAGAATGGAAACTTCTTTAACCAGCTCCCTCCATCTTATTCACCTGCCCAGGAACTAGTTCCACTAACCATAGACTGGGTTTCCCCATCAGTTAGACAATTTCCTGCAGGCTTGTTTGAAGTTTAACTCAACTACTAATTTTTTACAACTTCCAGAGTTCAGAGCCTTCAGTTGACAAGTCGACAACAATATCTAACTATGACACATGATAACTTCAAACTGGCACTTACTATACTCTCAGGCTCAAGGAGGCAGTCAGATAAGCCTCTTTCTTTTCTTATCTCTGGCAATGAAGCAATGAGGTCCCTAAACTACCTGTCAATCTTAAACATCTTGTACTTATAAGATAGTCTACAATGTAACTAGCTCTTCTTTGCCCAAGGCTAATCCTAAGGAAATTTATAACCAGACAGAACTCACCTCTGTGAGCTTTATTCTAATGTCAATTTCTGCCACTGCTCTCAGCTCGAGTCCCCTGTCACCACCTTCCCCAGCCATCCTGAGTTCTGCTCTTTGGAGAGAATATAACAGTGGTCAATCACAACTTGGAAAGCATTTTATATCTCTGTATATTTTCTCTTGCAGGTGAATTAAAAACTTCTGAAGGCTGCTCATGCCTGTAATAAGAAGATAAACATAGACATTTCTGGACAACTTTGGATATAATCCCCAAAGGGCCATCCCACCACACTAGCAACTATTTTTGTCAATTCAGCTTTAGACTAATTCAAAACTTTTTCTGTTTCAGAACTTAGTGCTTTTCACAATGATGATCTCACATCTCTACCAAACAGCCCATGAGATGTCATTACTTTGATTTCTCAGATTTAAAAAAAAATCAAGGCACAAAAATAAGTCAATCATCGTGTCTTAACCACAGTGGAGTCACACCTTCTATGCAGGCGAGGGTGAGGTGCTAAAGTTAGCTTTGAAGGCAAGCATCGCATGTTCCTCAGGGTTGCCTTTCAAAATGTCTTTCTGCAAGCATAAGTTTTAGTCACTTGGCATCATGCATATGATCCAAGTAAATTAAATAAAGGATCTAAGTACAGATTATAAATCTGCACACTTTCAAATTGTATGCAAAAGACAAGGTAGTGCAATTAGTCTCATGAGTCAAATGTGCATCTGTATTATTCTACCACAGTCCAGAACTCTCAACTTTGCAGCTACGAACAAAGACAGGTAAGATGCCCGAGGTCAGCAGGCCCATCACAAGCTGAATGAGGATACGATCTCTCCTGCTTACTGGATACTGACTTCTGGTCAAGCCCTGTGTTGACTACTTTATCGACTCCTAGCAACTACCCTCCCATGAGACAGACACTGCTGCTTTCCTCATTTCTGACTCATCTCTGGGGTCACCTTTATTCTTTGACCCTGCCCCCACAGATATTAAGTGGCTGAGATGGAGCCAGAAGCCTAACTTTGCAGAGAAATTCCTCCATGAGATGTTCAACAGAACCACATGGAGGGAGACTGTCAAAAGCGAAGTTTCCTAGATCCCTAGATTGTCTGAGTAAATCAAAATCAGGCTCCCTTCCCAGCTGATTCTGATGCCCACAGACTACACTTCAAGAAACCTTCCTGTTGGCTCTAATTCCTAGTCTAATATGCTTTCTATCAAACCATCCTTCCAGGGCATTCTTTCCACTGCTGTGAGGCTATAAATATAATGTCCAGTGTCCATCCCTGATAATTCTATAGCCACATCCTCTTACTGAAGGTCTCAGACACAACATGCTACAGCCCCTACATCACATACCCAGCTGTCTTGGATCTGTTTCAACGGGACTAAGTAAAGCACTTGAAACTGTGAGGCATTTTTCTGTAAGAATTCTGTTTTCATAGTTAATCCCAATAAGCTTTTTACCTAAAAAACAATCTCAAAGACAGCATACAAGTTCAGATATGGCTATTACACACTTCAAAGGCATCCAGTCACGGGTGTACAGTTCTGAATAGATTCATTCTGCTCTCTCTGATTGAAAAGGCGCCTGATCTAGTGCCAGATGGTGACATCTGTACAAATCAAGCTGGATTAAGTCAGGAGCTTTAGTGAAGCATGATGAAGATAAAAATGATGACAGAGAGAGAGAGACAGAGATAGAGAAAGAGAGAGAGTACACGCTAATGCTAGAATCTTTAAACTATAGCACTGGAGTCCCCATCGCTTGTCCTTGCTCCCTGAATGCTCACATCTGGATACGTTCACAAGCTTGCCACCAGCAGCTCACCCAGGACCAAGTCTAAATGAAGCAACCCAGGACTCAGCCTCTTAAGACTTTCCCCACCTCACTTTCCACATGGCACCTTTAAAGCTGGTATTATAGTTTGAACCTTAAGGTCTATGTGCTAAAGGACTAGTCCTCAGGAAGACACTATTAGTACCTGTGAGAACTTTTAGGAGATAGAGACTACAGGAAGGTCTTCGTGTCCTTGGAAGACACCCTTGAAGAGGACTTAAGACCAGAACCTCTTGATCTCCTTGCTTCCCCTCCACGAGATGGTTCACTCTGCTCACCATGCGTGTACACCATTGTTGCAGTTAGCCTGCATGATTCCCAATAAATTCATGACCAAATAGCTTAAGAAGGAACAAAGGTTTTATTCTCTTACTATTCTTGGTTGCAAATCCTTGTCCAACTTGGCAGGAGAGCTCAAATCAACACAACTAGTTGAGGGAACTGGCTACATCGTATCCAGTTAACAGGGGCAATCCTCACTTGCCAGTCCAGCAAATCTATCCATATACTGACAATGCCAGCTTCTTTAACCAGTTCTCTCCTTCCCTCTCCTCCTGCACTGTGGACTGGATCTCTCCATCCATCAGACTATCCCCTACAGGCTTGCTCAAGGCTTAACTCAACTACTAATTCTCTACACCTGTGCCCAGAGCTCCAGCCTTCAACTGTCAAGTGGACACCTGGACCTGACTAAGACAGCCAGGATGAAGCACCCCAAGACCTAAACCAAAAGGGCCAACCAGCTGAGGAGTAAGGTGTCTGAGATTGTAAGTCAAAATAAGCCTTGTGCTTTACGTGTTTCTTATGCCAAGTATTTATTATAGCTCCTCAAGAATTCATTATCATGTTAGGCATTTGTTATCATATCATCTCAAGTATCTGTAATATTACCTCAGGTATGTACTAGTTAGCTCAAATATTTGTTGCTACATTTCCCAGGTATTTGGTGTTATATTATCTCAGGTATTTGTTGCCCACTTCCTATATCTGTTTTTAGAAACAGGAAGTTGACTGGCAGAACTGGACTGGCTTTCTTTAACATGGCACAAGCAGAGTTAAGCTTTAGCTCAATAAAAAGGGGCTCAGCATCTACTCAGTTTCTCCAGTCAGCTCCCTGGGCATCCACTGTCCTCGACTCCTTTCCCCTGACTCGCACACCTAGCCCATGATGAAGTCAGTTTCAGGTCTATCCCATCTGTGCTTCTCCGGGCACTGTTCCCAAAACCACACTCCAACTGCTAGCCTGGCCTCCAACTTCCCTCTGGATTGTGGCAGTGGTCTTCTGAATGTCCCTCACCTGCAGATTCTCTCATGCCTCCTCCACTTCCCCCAGCCCTCACCCTGCACCTGCACGACACCTGACTCAGGGGAATAAAGATGGGCCATTAGCCCATGAATAATAAAGCTCTAATTTAAATTCATAATTCCTTGCCCATTTTCTAGTCTTTACTTTTTATCCTTTCTGTCCTTAAACCTCTGTGGTTCCCCATATTATTAAAACAAAGTCCAAGTTCCTTACAATTGCTTACCAAAGCTGCTCCTGGCATGAAACCAGGGGTGTCACTTGCTGCTTCCCTCCTCTCTAGTCCTCTGCAGCCAGTGCCAAGTCCTTTCATTTGAAATGTGTTCTGACTGTATCAGACTGCAGAGGCAGCCCAACTGGTGGGAATGCATGGGACAGAGCAACATTATATCTTTCCTTTGGAGCCAAGATACTAAAAGGTTATGAATATTTTAGATAAATCCCAGTTATTTTTTTTTGTATTTTTTCATTTTTTAGATGGAATCTTATGGAGCTTGAGATCACTATGTAGCAAGGCTGGCCTGCACTCCTTATCCTCCTGCCTCCACCTCTCAAGTGCTGGAATTATTTGTGTGTGATACCAGGCCCAGTTCTTTACAGAGTGACACTAAAACTGTATTATACACATCACTTATGTTCCCTCCTCTGTGATCCGTGCACCCTTATAATAGCTGACTATTTAATTGTTTGAAAGTTATAATCAGGGCTAGGGAGATGGCTCAAGAGTTAAAGCCTTTGCCTAAGAGGCAAAATTCACCTGCGTTTAGATCCCCGGATTCCACATTAAAAATGCCAGGCAGACATGGTCACAGCCTGCAATTCCAGCCCTGGAAGAGAGAGCCTAGGAAATCTTAGAGCAAAGCAATAAGGTGGTAGAGTAATCCAAAACAACTCCCAAAGTCAGCTTTGGGCCTCCACATGCAATATACTCAAGTGTACTCTTATACATACACACACACACACGTGCACACACACACATGTATACACATGTAATATATAGTCATATATTTTTATAAATAATTATAACCAATATAAGTGTATACACAATGCACTTTTCTCACTGATTCCTCATTTGCTTAATCACTATTTGCTAAGCATCTTTCCTGTCCCTGGCACTCCGTAAGATCCCAGGATGGTACTGTATAAGTCATGAGGCAGTCTCAGTCCCTTCCTCGATATTCTAGTAGGAAGTCAGACTTTATGATCAATCATATGGTGACAATTTTGCAAAAGATTCTGAAGAGTACAACCTAGAGCAAAGGCAATATTCAACTAATTGGTCGGGAAGAAAAGTTGATTTATTTAAGAAACTGATGCTTAAAGCTTGAAGAGGGGCAAAGAAAGGAGGGACCACCTGGACAGAGGTAGAGCATTTGCATGGCTCCTCATGAAAAGGTGTCTGAGAAAGCACAGAAGAGGATGGGTGAGGAACAACAAACCCAAGGAGGCAGACAGGGCCAGAGCTCAGGCCTCATAGGTCAGTGCTGTCTGTACTATTGTCTTCCATGTGTTACAGATAGATATTTACATAAAGTATAATAACAATGGATTAATGGAAAATGGAAAATAAACAATATACAAAAATATAAGTCTTCATGTTTTCAGAATCAATTTAACAAACAGAAAACTGTTCATTTGCCATTCATATCTTTGTGGACATTGTATGGGAAATTGGCCTAAGATAGGATGAGCAGTTGGGATTATCACAGGTGTCTTGGTGAAAAATGACTTATCTTGGAAAAAATGATATTAATGCTTCTGAAGTACACATCGGCATCTAATACTGAGAAGTAAAGGTCAACTCCAGAAAAAGCTACCAAAACCTAGAAAATCCAGATTATCCGAATTTAAATGCAGTCCTCAAGTCACCTTATTGCTGACCTTACAAAAAGATGGTTTGTGACTATGACATAAGCAGACAAACTTTTCTGAAACTCCAAGAAGATTCATCAATTCGCCGAGCCATCAGAGAGCACTGTTGCTGCTCTGCTGGCATGTGCCTTGCGATGAATGCATTGTTTGGGGTTTTTTTTTTCTCCTTTCCCACATAACGTGACGCGCTCCTGGACTTTGCCTCAAGTCTAATCAAAGGGGGAAGAGGGTTCTGTCTCTGTGGTATAGCAACCTGAAACATTCAACTTGGAGGGAACCTTATTAAGCCCAAGAAGTTCCTAAAACTAATGAGATTGAGAAGGTGAAGAAGGCAATAAGCAACTGCTAGGGGAAAGCAGGTCTCCAACTGGCACAGCGGTCTGCAAGAGACTCCCCAGCAAGCCAAGCTGGCAAGGAGTTCCTCAGAGAGCTTCAGGGACACAGCTTCCGTGAATCCCACCCCGACTGAGATGGGCTTCTTGGTGCTGTAGCTGCCTTTGGGTTGGCCTGACTCTTGTAACTAATCCTTGCCTAAATTCCTGTAAAAACTCCATGAACTCATGGCTTCACCAAATTGTACTTCGGTATAATCTTTACTATGAGCTATGGTAGAATATCTGTCTAGGGTAAATAGACATGTGTGTGATGTCTCCCCAAGAAAAGTGTCATACAACCGACTGAGACCCCAGAGGTAGGGATAAAGTCTAGTTCTTTAATGAACTTTTCTTTTTTCCATTTCCTCACTCTCTTAAGCTGATGGATTCTTGAAGAGTCCTAAAGACATTGAAGAAGAGAGATGAGCTGAGAAAAATTAAAGGTTCATATAAGGCGAAGGCAGCTCGGTGCTAGGGCAAAGCAGTTAACTTTGTTTTTAGAAAGAAGTGTGTGCCTCACACATACCTGCCTAATACTGCGTGCCTAGCACACACCCAACCTCCCTGAGCCTTGGCTTTGTCAACAGATGGAGCTAGTGATTTCTGCTCTGGGTCACTTGCAGAATTGAAGGAGAGGTAGTTCTGATTTAATTCAAGCAAATGTTTCTGTGACATAAGTAGTATGTCAGGTCACAGGCAAAGAGAGGCAAAGGCAACATTTCATGGTACATGCAATGCACAGACACACACGACAGCCTAGAAGTGTGAGTGTTCACTCCAAGGGAAGTGGACAGAGATGGAGAACATTTCCTAGATGAGAAATACGAAAAGGAATTTTCCAAGCAGACCAGCCTTAGAACGTCAGCCTCGGAACAAGGGACAAAAGGTGCATTTGGATAAGATGGATGGTTCACCAACAAGAAATGTATGGGAACAAGGGACTAGATGCCAACTGCTGTAGCCATAAGAGAAGAAAAAGTCTTTAATTCATGTGGCACTCCTTCATGGAAATCCCCGGACATAAGGTGAAATTCTGGGGGACACAGAAGTCCTATGAAACAAGGGCAAAAGCCAGTGACATTTGACTCACTACCATAACCTCAACTTCAAATGACAGTTCCAGAAAACTCATGTCCTCTACACATTCATAAGAAGGCACAAACTTTGGGATTGCCCTGAGTTAAACAGTGTAACTTTCTATACTTTCTGAGAGGACAGAAAACCATGCTCTCCCTCTACTCTATCTTTAAAACTTAGTCAGAAATCCAATGGCATCTTTCACTTATATAAAAATCAATAAATAAATACTATTTTCTAGGCAGACAATAAAGAAACAACACCGTTTTCTGTTTTTTTAATTTTTTATTATTATTATTATTTATTCAATTGTGTGTATGTGCATATGTATGTGTGTGTGTGTGTGCGCGCGCGCGCGCGTGTGTGTGTGTGTGTGTGTGTGTGTGTGTGTGTGTGTGTGTGTGTGTGTGTGTGTGTATAGAACCACGGACGAATTCGGGAACCACCATGGACGCCTCCACCTCCTTCTGCCCCGGGATTCACAGGCTCCGCCCTACCAGGACCAGAAGCGCAGGCCTCCCCCGCTTCCGCCTGGCGTCTATACGTGGGATCTGGAATCCGAACTCAGGATCTTCCGCCTGCAAGGCAGAGGCTTTTATTGAGACCATGACAATGTGGAGAAATCCATCCAGAATGAAAGTGTGTGTGTCTAACGGGAACACAGGAAAGGGTTCTGGGAAATGCCACTGGGTCCTTGCACTTCATCGGAGAGGAGGACCCAGAGAAGAGTTTGGCATGCACATTAAAGGATGCTCAGGGGATGGGAGGGGGAGGCACTGGGCAATGGGGAGGGAAGGAGAAGGGGAGGGGGCACAGGGGGATAGGGGATTGGAGGGAAGGGGGGGACCGGTGTACCTGTTAAGCTTGTATGAGTGGGAAAAAAAAGAAAGTGTGTGTGTGTGTGTGTACAAAGACAAATGTACGGACATACATTCATGCACGTGTATGCAAGCAAGAGATAAGAAAGGTCTCAGAAACATCTCTGCAGGGAAGCTTTGCTTCCAACAAAGGCTGAATTAGAAAATCTAACTATAAGCAGCTGCTTGAGCCCAACAAGGCCCCTCACAACCAGTCGACCTTCTCAGGAAAGGTGGCTACCCCAGAAGTTCAAACATACACCACTGAATTTGACTTAAGAAACCAGCTCAAAAGAAACCTCTGTCATAACTTCCTGGGAATTTGTTGAATGCAGACAAAGGTAGCTGAGGTATGGAACTCCCTGCCCTGTGCCCCTGTCAAATATTTCTCCAAGGGACTGAAATCCAAGCCTCTGTTTGGAAATTGTTCCCATTGATAACAAGACGTCCCAGAGGCTGGCAAGAGGCCAAAGCAGAAAGCAGGGTAGGGTGGCTGATGTCACTTTGCAAAGCTGTTAAGAGCATTAATGAGTTCATGAGGTCAAGTCCACTGGGAAGGGAGACATCAAGATAAACCACTAAGATTTGTTCCAAGCAAGAGAGGCCCGCCCCACTTCCTTCCTTGTCCTGAGAAGACAGTAGCAATTGAATGGCCAAGTCTTGTGTGTACATGGGCCTCAGTCTGTCTAGATCTAGGTTTCAACTCAAGCAAGAAACAGAACCACCTGGACAGCCACAACCAGGTCCTGGGCCTCAGCCCACAGCTTCTTACTTGATGTGGCTGATGTGGTCTTGAGAATTTGCATTTTGCCCAAGCTTCCAGAGGAGGCTGAGGCAACTGGCCCGTAGATCACCTTTTGAGCAGCCCTGTCAGTGGCTAGCCTTGAGCCTTCTGCTGAGTTTCTGAGTCCCTGCGCCTCTGCTTCCTCACTTTGAATTGCACATAAAAACACCTGTCTGCTGGAGTCCTGTGAGTCCAGCGTGAGAGGACCTGCTTTACAGGGTCTCACGCAAAGAGGTATTTGATCAATGGCTTCTAGAATAGCTACTGAAAAGCAAGAAAAGACCACATAAAAGCTAAAAGGTCTCAGGACAATAACACAACTAGAATCCAGAGGCCTTAGAGCCTTGATCTTAGAAGATTGCACACATGGGCACACGTACACACACACACACACACACACACACAGAGCTTTATACATTAAAATCTAATCAGAGTACTGGGTTCCTCGGGTTTTATTTGCTCTGAGGAAGAAAGGGTCTGTAGCTACAAATTTCTGTCCTGCTGGCCTGTCTCCACCATTATTTGGTCATAGAACTTTAACAAGACGAGCCATAGTTTTGCCCTGGATATCAGAACAGTGCTGGAAAGACCTCACTCATGCCCCTGAGAATTACCCTAAGCAGTCAGACATTGTGACCAGCATTCATCATTTTTGTGCATCACGTCAAAAATTGCATAAAATGCCACTCGTGGAAACCAGGGAGAAAAGGATATTTGTCCTGCCTGCAAGGAAGCAAAGGGGTTGGAAAGTCACGTGGAGAGTGGTCCATTTGTGGTGGGCCTGGAGGATACATAGGAAGAAGAGAATGGCCCCAAACATAACAAAAACAGAGCAACAAGCAGTGATACCCTTAGTTTTGTGGCCAGAGTTACACACTCGTGCACATAACTGGGTGAGGCTAGTTGAGATCCCGGAAAGCCTGTAGACTGCGGCGAGAAATTCCTCATGAGAGAAGCAGGGAGGTGCATGGCATGTTTATGTACAATCACTCCAGTGTTTTGGGTTGGGTGCTGGGTCAACTGTGTGTGGGTGGGTTAGAGAGCCAAGGCTAGAAATAGAGAAGTACTTTGGGAGACCAGAGAAGGAAAACCAACCAGAAACAACCAGAGCAACACAGAAAAAGGGAAACAAAGGAAACATCCAAGGTCTTTCATGAGACCCGCCAAGAAGAGTTTCATTGCACTTTACCACTTCTCTCAAGGAGGGAAGTTCACACAGGAGTGTGCCACCTGAGCACGTGACCTTTCCCAAGCAGATATCCCCCAGAAGGTTTTGATGATATGAGCATAAGATGCAAGCTGGTTGCTTGATAAGGTTCTCTGAAGTATGGCCCTGCCCTCTGGAATTGAGACTGGGGTATCCCTGCCTCCCTGCAGTGTGGTTCTGCTGCCGGATGCCAAGGGCAAAAGTCCAAGAGAGAGCCCTCAGGCTACTTGTCTAACACTTAGCCCTGAGCATAGATGCCTAGCTTCCTTCCTCCTACACAAGAGCCCCAGGATTAATGGCAGCAGTTCACCAAGGGCTGAATTGCTGTTACAAGCAATCAGTTCCCATGCCACCTCAACTTAGGCCTCCTTCTAGTATGCCACCCAGCCACAGATTGCTCCACTGTTCACTTGGCTTCTGGACCCTGCTGAGTCTGGCTATTTCTGTAGGGTCATGGGAGGATTACTGGATACAGAGCAAAGTGACCTTGGGCAAGCCACTTGCCTGCTTTGCCTCAGTTTCCTCTTCTGTGAAATGAAGCAATGATATCTGCTCTGCCTGGCATGTTATTGCACAGACTGTCATAGTTAAGCACAGGTGTCAACTTGACTGTTGAGGGTTTGAGCTCTGGGCACAGTTGTAGAGAGTTGATGGTTGAGTTAAGCCCAGAGCAAACCTGCAGGAGATTGTCTAGCTGATGGGGAAGACCCAGCCCATGGTGGGTGGGATTAGGCCCTGGATAAATCACAGAGAGCTGGTTGAGAGAGTTGGCATCCTTCTATATACTTGGTCAGACATGCCTGTCTGGCAAGTAAGGATTGTCCATCTCTCAGCTGTTATGGTGGCCAGTTCCCTCAGCCTTGGTGTTGGTGTGTGCTCTCCCGTCAAGCTGGACTATGAACTGTAGCCGGACTGTCGTAAGAAAGTAAACTCCTTGTTCCCTTAAGGTATGTAATGGTCATTTATCAGCAACCATGCAGGTGGACTGCATGGCATGTTATTGCACAGACTAATTACTATATGGTATGTTAAATGCTCTGTGAGTTGCGTATCAATATACAGTGCTCTTGTTTCAACATCCCATCCACACTCCCATCTTTGGCTTTCTGTCTTGCCTTACTTTCTTTAACCAACAGCCCTTCACTTCCTCAGGAAAGGTCATTTTGAGATGGATTTCCAGGAAGCAGGGCTGAAATTTCTCAGTCCATCTGGACACCCATCTATGCCTCCATCCCACAGACGTGTATGCAGTACTATTCATGTAGAAAGCCTTGGGTAGCTACATGATGGTTGGACACATATTACTGTTCTTTTGTATGAGTAACTCACGCATAAGTTTCCCAACCAGATATGATGACCAGCCACCATGAAAGAAATAAACAAAGCAAAGTGACAAAAAAAAATGTAGCATTTTTGGAGAAGTTGAGGGAGGACAGCAAATCAAGAAGAAAAGGAGAAAGTATAGCCCCCAAACTGTCATGAATGACTATGATTAGCTCCATTTTCTAGGATTGAGCATGTGTGTAGAGGAAAGTAAGGGCTCAGTGAAGACATGTTATTTGCAAATGACATGTCAGACACCAATTCATAAATTCAAATACTGGTTCCTCATTTATGGTATAATAATGGGCAAATTACATATCTTTGGGCCTTGGTTTCTTCATCTGTAAATGGATAGATCATTTTACTTACCTCAACATGTTATAAAAAATCAAATGAATCAATATTTGTAAAATGTTTAAACAGTACCTGGCATACTGGAGTCCTGCAATGACTGTTTGCCATTACTTCTTAAGTGTGACTACTATTGCTAGCAATTCTGTAGTGGAAGTGGTGCTAGCCCTTGGGCTGCCTGAAGGCATTGCCACTGAAGTTCACAACCACCTCAATTGCATTAAGCTAGCATGTGTTCCTGCTGTGCTGGTTGCCCAGCAGAAAGAGCTGTTCAAGTTTACCTGTCTCCCTGTGAATGATGCTGGGGTCCTCCGACTTCCCATGGCTACATTATAATAGCTGAGAGCAGAAGCAAATATCCTCATGACAACCTGACAATATGTCCAGAAGAAACAGGCAGAGAGTAGGCCTTCTGCACCAATGATGTGGGTCCAGCAGGCTGCAAGCTCTCCAACCCATCCACCTGCTGTAGTGAGGTGAAAAATCTCCAGCGAGCCTGAGAAGCAGGTTCTAAGATACCAAGTCCTTCTGTGGAACTTCCATGGATAGTAAGTGAAAGGAACAATGTCCTGAGTATAGGGACAAATACTTCAAAGACTTGCTGCTTTGGGCTGGACAAATTTCTAGAAAGGACCCTGGCTTAGATTCAGGGCATTTGGAGTCGAATGTGTTCCATTTCTCGCCAGATGGGAGCTGAGCATGGGCCCACATTTCTTGGAATCTGTGTTTTGCCTCTGTACAAAATGAAAGCATCTCATAATTGAGTCCTACCCTAGCAGGAAGTCTAGCATTTGCAGGCATTCAAAGCTGAGATGAAACACCTCATCTCAGACCTGATGTTGTAGTTCCTTCATCTGCAGAACAGCTAGGCCAGTACATTTCCTATGTGCATTCATCGTTGCCCATGAGAATGGGGCCCTTGCAGGTGTCAAAACCTGGGGCTGGCTAGTGTGCAGAGGGACAAGAGAAAGGGCACGCCCCTGGCGAATTCTCAATTAACGAGCTGTATGCATATCCAATGAAACCTGTGTCAGCCAGGGGAGCTCAAGGCTTTGGGCTCCCTAAGGAACCATTATGTTTTTGGATATTTTTTAAGCCAAGGTAATGCAAGAAAAGTGCCACAATTTGGGAACTGGATGGATGTGGAAGCTCCAGAAAATTCAACAGCTGCCAACTTTCTGAAACTTTATTTTGGACAAGCTTGCAGCCTTCTAAGATTTTGCTTGTTTGTCTATTTCTCAAGCCAAGTTTTTTGCTTTTTTTTTTTTTAAACCTCCAGGGTAACATGCCTCAAAGAATCCTTTCAAAGACTCCTCAGACTACTGGACTTCAGGCACTCACACTCTGTGGCCTTAAGACTTTTCACTCATGATTAGAAACAGGAATTACTTAGCAGAGCTGAAGGGACTGGGGGAGGTGCTGTCTTTAGACTGTGCAGGGACAAGATGATAGGGGTCCTTAGTGGGTCCATCGCCACATCCCTAATCTTACTTCATGATCTAGACTTCGGTGAATTACATGCACGGCAAAAAGTCAGTAAAGGTTCATTAAAACAGAAAAAAAAAATACATTTTAAAAAACCCCTGAACTTTTTAAGCCTTTCACATGGTGTGTGCTTCTCAATTCCCCAGATCTTAAAAAAAAAAAAAAAAAAAAAAAAAAAAAAAAAAAAAAAAAAAGTTTTCAGTATTTCAGTCTTCTATCAAAGACAAGAGCTTTTCTGTTTTGTTTTGTTGTTTTTTATTTTTGAGATAAAGTCTCATATAGCCCAAGCTGACATCAAACTTGTTATGAAGCCAAGGATGGCCTTGTGTTTCTGATCTTCCTCCCCCTATCTCCCCAGTGCTGAGATTACAGGAATACACAGCACCCAGCTTTATGCAGTATATAGGGTAATCAAACCAAGGAGTTTGTATATTCCAGGCAAGCACTTCACAAACTGAGTTATATCTGGCCCCAAAAGTCACATTTTTTTTTTAATTTTTTTTTTATTATTATTATTATTTATTCAACTGTGTGTATGTGCGCGCGTGTCTGTGTGTGTGTGTACGTGTGTGTCTGTGTATGTGTAGAACCACGGACGAATTCGCGAACCACCATGGACGCCTCCACCTCCTTCTGCCCCGGGATTCAGAGGCTCCGCCCTACCAGGACCAGAAGCGCAGGCCGCCCCCGCTTCCGTCTGGCGTCTATACGTGGGATCTGGGATCCGAACTCGGGACCTTCCGCCTCCAAGGCGGAGGCTTAACCCCTGAGCCACCTCTCCAGCCCCCCAAAAGTCACATTTTAACATACTACTTCACATATTCTAGCCAAGGAGAAAGAGAGGACCAAACCTCATGAGGAACTTCACTGGGACCCCAACTTAGAACTTTCTCCGTCCTGCTTCCTGTTACATCCTCCCTCTCCCTCCCTCACTGGCGTTTCAATACATCTCATCTTTTTTTTTTTTTTTTTTGCTTTTTAGAATTTTTTTTAATTTTTTTATTTCCATTCATACAAACTTAACAGGTACACCAGTCCCCCCCTCCCTCCAACCCTCTATCCTCCTGTGCCTCCTTCCCCTCCCCCTTTTCTCCCCATCCCCCAGTACATCTCATCTTTATACTGGTACAGCTGTCTGCATGCAAGCCCAAAAGCCACAGGACACGTGTCTTGCTCTGGTTGAGACAAAGGCAGGTCTTTCCTTCTGAAGGACAGTGACTTGGACTCGAAATCCAACTGGGTTCAAGTTAGGCACCACTTCCTCCCAGCTGAGGTCCTCAGGCATGTGCTTAGACCCCATCCTCATCTGAACTCTAAGATGATGAGGCTTTTGCAGACTCTAATCCAGATCTCAATTAAGATCTTGTGATTTGCTTGCCATCCTTTACCAAAAATTTAAAGCTAAACAAAACAAAATACTTTTCTTAATGAAGGATTTTATTTGTTCTTCTTAACAACCCTCAAGGAAATTCATTGTACAAACATCATGTCAATACACGATGATGTCAATGCAGCCATCAATATAGACCCAGTTAATGCAGAGAACATGTCCCCCAATATCCCCTACTGCCTCCCAGCATGGAGGGTCCATTTGTCCTGCCTGCTACTCCTCAGCAATACCAGCAATACAGTCCTATCCAGTATCACCAGGTCTACACACAACACAAAACGATGGTATATTCTTTCTTCAACCCAGTTGTGGACAGGAGCCCAGAAAGTCTGTCTCACCTAAACTGGGAGTTTCCCAAGCGGTGCTGCCAGACTTTGAGGACTGGGTCAAACCAGTCACCAGGATAGAGCTATGTGCCCTTACCTGTTTCCCCACTGACCAACCAGAGTCATCTCACCAAAGAGGACTTTGGTGTTTAAAACACAAAGCAGGAAGTCTGCAAAAACAGGAAGCTGACCTGGGGAGAAAGCCAATGAAGTCAAGGAGAGCAGCCAAACAAACCAAAGTCAACCCAAAGCAGCTGAACAGATTAGCTAATAATGAAGGAGCCTTGGAAACTGGTTTCACCATTCCCCAGCTGTGCAGCCTTGGATAAGTAATGTCACCTCTTGGGATCTCAATTTTCCCATCCACAAAATGACCATGTAATTGTTTCTACTTTCAGCACAATATGAACGTTATGGGATGAGGGACATGTGTCACATCCAGTGCAGAGAACTCCCCTCCCCTGTGATCCAGGGCACATGAATGACCCTGTTCTTTGTTTTGTGTACTCAGTTCATGAAGGGCATCCTGGCATGGGAGTTTTCTAGGGAGAAACTTTATCTTCCTCACGCCTTTGGAAACTAAGAGCAGCTAAAAAGTTCCCATCTGTGGCATGTGACTTCAGTGTTGGTGTCTTGGATAAGAGGTCAGGGACAAAACTTTCATTTTCACATTGATCCCGTCTAGAAGTATCTATGAATGTTAGCATTAGAATGATGAGTGCCAAAAATAGACATTCCTGTGCCATGAGACATCGTGAGTTCATTTATTTTCTGGATATCAGTGCAATATCACAATATTTAACATGGCACCAAGTATAAAATGTTGTCTTTAAGTAGAAATAAATAAAAATGCCATTGGACTAAAATCACCCCAAGTATTTCATGCTAGAAATTAAGATATTTATAAACGTTCTATGTTGACCTTGGGCTGAATGACTCACACCTGTGGTTACTTGAGGGGGTGGTTGGGTGCAAACATATTTTTAATATTTTAAATTCTAAACTGAGTTATATATATGGGATAGGAAAGCATCAGGCTAATTTTTAAAAATATTTTATAATCTATTTCTGAGAGAGAGATCTCAGGTGCAAACAGGTGTGACAGTCAGAAGAAAACTTTTGGAAGTTGATTCTCTCCTTCCACCACGAACCCCATGCAGAAATCAAACTCGGGTCACTTAGTTTGTACACAACCATCTTTACTCACTGAGCTATCTCCCCAAAGATAATTTTTGGCATTAGTTTGTATTTTATCTTCTCCATTTCTCACCTCCACCTTCACAGCACTACATCCAGACATGCAGGCACTGCCAACACACGGGAGTCCATCTAGTCCAACATTCCTTGTGTCCTCAATATGGAAAGAAGTCACCACAAACCCAGAACAGACTAGAAGAGGCAATCCATGATGCTATGCTTCACTGGGTCTTCCTCCCTCCAGTCACTCTGTGTTACTCTAGTTACTGGATGTTTTGGGAGCCCTGGGATCAAGAGTTCCAAAAATGCCTCTTTGAACATCTGCCAAGCTATGAGAATGGAGTCTAGAATAAAGTTTAAGTTGATTTGTAGAAAATTAAGAAAGACGATGTCTTATACATCTAGGGTTGTATGTGCTAAAGCTACAAAATTTATTCCATTCCAGATTACAAAAACATGATTCCTGGGTTGTGAGCCAGTGAATCAAAGTGAAAAGATTCAGGTGTCAGATGTGACTACCTGCCACGGGGTCCAGCTTCTGCTTTTCCACTGGACATAATGAATGCATAGCAGCATCACCCAGAAGTTCTTCAGCACACGCCTGCTTATTACCACCACTTCAAGCCTGGTAACCCCAGATCTCTGGAGGCATGATATATGGTATTTAACTGTCAGGAAAGCATTTCTGACTTACAAAAAGGAAAGTTGTACATTAAAAGTAATATGAAGGAATCCATGAACACTTCATCCAGATTCACTTAACATTTATTTCATTTGTCTTTCTCCCTTTCTTTCTTTATCTCCTCCTTTCCTCCCTTTACCCATGTTCCTTTGCCCTCTATTTGAGTCCTTCACATATGTGTGAATATCTGTATATATATGTACATATATGCACATTTTTACATATATGTATTATAAATTTATTTTTCTGAAATGTTTTATGGCAAATTATACATATTGCAGCTTTTTACCCCTAAATCCTTGACATATTATTTCCTGGGAAATAGTCACCATGCAGTAACTGACTCTGATGCGATGCTTTGTCAATCTTCCATCTGTATCCAGTATTCTCAGGTGACCTAATGTCCTTCCCAGTAGGTCCCTTACAGACAGGACCTGGGCTGAGTCCAAGCACTGCATGTAGTCATCAGGCTGGTCTCTTTCCCTTTTCATCATTCCTGGTGCTTTACTCCTTTCAACACTTTGTGTAATACACATATATGCAAATCCTCCTTGGTTTGAGAATATCTAGCATGTTGCTGTGATTAGACTGAGATCTGATATCATAGGCCAGAGCACCACATAAACAATTCTATTTCCTTCTCAAGACCTTCCTTTTGGAGGTACACAATGTCCATCTGTCCATCATAAATCATTCCATCTGAGTCATGTGATCAAGGTACTGTTCCTCAGTATCTCTGCTGATTTATTTCCTCCCTTTTGAGATGCAAGATATTTTAGGCCTGGGCAAATATTCTACTCTTCAACAAAACCCTGCCCATCGAAAAGACTTAGTGGTCATGGATGATTGTTACCTGATTCCCATCTTCACCATGACAGTTGCCCTTCCAGGGTACCTTTACATCCCAAACTGATAACTGATACATAGAGAATCCTCAAGATACTGACAGGCATTGAGAATTTCATGTATAGGCGTAAAACCAAGGGACATTCTCCATTCTTATTTTAAAAAGGGAAAAAGTCAAAATGTATCGATGACTACTATGTAACTACCCTTTGCATATATGCAACTCAGAGGCAGGGATTTATATTGCCTGTTAGACAGTAATCCACTCAGGCTCAGAGTGAGTCCTTAGTGCACAGGGTCACTGTTACACTGAGATTTGAACCTTGCACCAGATTCAAGCCCCCACGCCTTCACACTCTCATTCGCATTGCTGGCTTCCGATTCCCTCTACAATTAAGCCAAGCTGCCAAGTCTACTTTGCGCTGCTGAGGTCAGAGGCCTCATGTAGGAATTCCCTGGGCTCCCAGTGTTCAATAATGTCAAGAAAAGGCCACTGGCAATTATCCAAATGAGTCACTGGATTCAGTGCCCCCAATGATCCTGTTTCCTTACTATGCTGAAGATGACAAACCAGAATCTTTCACGTCCCACAGTCCCAGGCCTACCATGAAGCCAGAAAATAGCCAAACTATGGCAACAGCAAATATCCCTCTTCTAAAATACCCAAAAAATGCTTTTTTGTTTCCCTAGTTTCACACTAAAATGTCCCCTATTGTTTTTTAGACCAAATTAAATTTCCCTTGGGTCATTTTGCCAAGAAGCAAGGGTAGGAGTCCAGTTTATGACAGCACTCAACTCCAACATGAAACAATTACAGCAGTAATGAGTTTGAAGGCAGTTAACAAAACAGAAGGGGTAAATCTTTCATCAGGGCAAGATTGGCTGGAAAGAAACAAAGAGACAGGAATTCATCTCCCAGCACCCCTGAGAGGAATGGATTTGAAGTGATGGAGGAGATTAAGGCACCAAGGGAGGATAGGGAAGAAGATCAACTTTCTGACAGAGGTGAAGGGCAGTAGGCAGGTAACTACATGAGCAGAAGAGAGACATGGAGAAGAACAAGTTAATGGCTACAACTGAGGTATCTAAACCTGTTGCACACTGGGTGCTGCTCCCCTGATGCAGTTGGGGGCAAGATGAACAAACAGTAGGGAGAGACTTTCTACTTGCTTTTCCCTTACTTTGTTTTTAAAAAGATTCAGAGCAGCATAGCATGTGTTGACCAGATCATGTAAAACAGATAACCCTGTGTTTGAGCTCCAAGAGAGACTCAAAGAGAAAATGAGGGAAAATTGCTCATATGAAATTCATTAGGTTGTTTTTAAAATCAGTGGAGTTTTAGCCTTTCATGGGGAAGAGGAAGAAATAAACAAGTTTCGTTGGCAAATGCAGTTAGAATAATGGATAGCATTCCAAATAGCATGCAGCTTCTTGGTACAAATAGCATTGAACTGGGTATCTTTGTTCCCTGTCTTTTCCTTTTCCTCCACAAGTCCAGGCATATGAACAAATCACAAGCACTAAGTGAATATCAGGCAATGGACCCTAAAGGAAGAACAGGTAGAATACCCAGAGGTCAATTATTAGCTACTCCAACTTTGGGAGAGATGCTCACACCTCCAGAATTCTTTCCCATGAGACTCAAAGAAGCAGGAACCTATAAATCAAGAGTTATCTGAACTTGTTGAACTAGTGTTGTCACAACAGCTGTGGCAATAGAAGCAGGCAGGGACTTCCTTCAGGATGCAGGCTGGCTTCTCATCACAGCATTGTTTAGAGTTAAAACACAGTGAGCAATCTAGTTGTTCAACAACGTGGGTTGCCTTAAACCAGTGCTCCCTCACACTTTGAGGTGATGTGATACATCCAAGGATGATGTCCGTTATGGATTCTGTTCCAGTGGGTCTCGCTGGGGATGGGACACTCCATTGCTCACAGACTTCAGATGAGGGTAATGCCTACGACCCACCCATGAGCAACGTTCCACCAATGTTGGTGGAAATGAGCTGCAATAAATTTACATTGAAATTGCACACACCTCTCACAATGAGGATGTGGATCCATCTATATGTACATAGGAGGGAATGTGGGATGTATGGTGAAATGATTGAAGGATATCCAATTAAACTATGAGCATTAAGAACAAAGCATAAAATGTTACAATTCTGTTATGCAAATGTTTTCATGTAAAACAAAATCTAAGAGAATATTCTCCAAAATCCATTGGTATTAATGTCTAGGTAATGGAAGTTAGAGAGGTTTGGGGACAGGAGTTAGCTCCCCTTAGTCTGTAATTATGGAGCCCATAGTGGATCATGAGATAATCACAGGTGACCACTCCACTTGACTGGATCTGGTTGGGTGAGGGAACATGCATAAAGTGTGTGGTAGCCTTACTGGTCAGCCAACAGTGCTCTCAAAAATAAGTTTCAAGCCAGCAAGATAGCTCAGTGTGTAAGGCACCTGCTTGCAAACCTGGCAGCCTGAGTTGGATCTCATAAGTCCACATGGCGGAAGGAGAGAACTGACTTCTGAAAGTTGCCCTCTGACCTCCACCTCTATTCATGTTTCATGGCACTCCCCTTTCTCTCTCTCTCTCTCTGTCTCTCTCTCTGTCTGTCTCTGTCTCTGTCTCTCTCTGTCTCTCTCTGTCTCTCTCTCTCGGAAATAAGAAAATGTTTTTTAAAAAAATACCAAAAAGTTATCAATCCCCATAAAGCTGACCTCATTCTCCAGTCAATTCCTGCCATAAAAAGACCCACAAAAGACCACTGATCAGGATAGCGCAGTGTTTCATAATCCTCTGTGCTCATTCAGGTTTTTATTCAGGCATAAAGAAGAATGAAGCTATGTCAGTTGAAGGAAAGTGGATGGAACTGGACATAAATCATCACAAAGATAAATATGTTTTGTCTCATATGTGGAACTGAGGTTTAGAACATACATATTACATGGAAGTAGAAAAGGGACAATGTGAGGGAAGGAAGTGATCTAAGAAAAAGAGAACAAGAAATATGATGTGTTTAGTCTCATATGTGGAGAATTCAGACTCCACATATGTAACTAACTATATATACATATGTATAGCACAGAGAAAGAACAGAGAGCATTTGAGGATAGTGGGATGATATATAGGTAAGGTAAATGGCAATAAGGGACAGTGGATATGAGTGAAGTACAAGGTATATGTGTGTCATAATAAAACCTATTACTTTGTACACTGGTATCAATCAGCCAGTTAATAAAATATGTATAAGATATGGCTGGGGGAGGGCTCAGTCAGTACAGTGCCTATAGCATGAGCAGGAGGACCTCTGTTGAGATCCCAGAGTCCACATGAAAGATGAGATGGTGACACAAATCTGTAACTCTAGCACTGGATGTGGGCAGAGACAGGCAAATCCTCAGTTCTGCCAGCCAGACTGTCTAGCCAATCAGTGAACTCTAGGCTCAGCAAGAAACACTGCCTTGAAAATAATCTGGAAAAGGATGGAGGAAGAATCTCATATCAACCTTAGACCTTTGTGCACACACTCACTCACACATTCACACACACATACACACACACACACAAAATCACATAATCAAAAAAAAAGACAGACACTCCCTTTCTACTGAGATAGTAACTAATCTAAAAGTATGCATGTGTCTTCCTTCTAACCAATGAGATTTGAAGGAATCACTGCTGTTAGGAATCATTATGTTAATGTTAAGTGATGAGCTGCAGGGAAAAATATTTGAAAATTGCAGTTACTTGTAAATGTCGCTAAATATGGCAATTGTGAAAAAGATCCACTGGGCAGACCTGCCAATACTATCATTTTAGCGATATTCATTAAGCATCTAACATATACAAACTTAATCTTAGACACTGAATATGGAATATTCTTGGAGATGAGGATGGAGATGGGGTGTTTCAAGTCATTGAAGAAATGTGCATGCGCCTGGCAATAATGAGATCTAATTCTGATTGGCTACCCAAGAAGTGACTCTTCCGGTGGAACATTCAAATAATCTCATAAAGAATAATAGCTACAGTCACAGCAATGAAAGACAGAGGGCCGACAGTGCCCCAGTCAGAAGCAGATCGCGTGCAGCTGCTCATAGCTGCATGAACCAGGGGAGATCAGGCAGCAATTTGTAAGGTATATTAAAGGAAAACAAAGCTGTTTATAAGAATGAATTGATAAACTCTTGGTCCTCTGCTTTAAGCAAATGTATAAACATAAACCAAGAACTTCCTGTAATTACAATACTTCTGAAGCAGAAGTATGGCAGCTCTACACCAAAGGACAAAGGTCATCATCCCACAGCTCCTTCTGCAGCCACAGCAGACATGGGTCAGCCATCCCAGTGAGGAGAGCTGGAGTCGAATGTCAGAACCTATGGGCTCTCCGTGAATACTTGCACTGGTCTGTTAGTATGGGCACAGTCACTTTAGGGATCAGCTGGCAAGACAGCTGAGCAGGGTGACAGAGGAGGAGATCCCTGGGAACCAGAGGTGGATGTGCTAATTGTTCCTTCAGAAATTCCTAGACCAATTTGTAGGATAATTTCAGCTACCCCTGGTTTTTGCAATTGGCAGTTTTAATCCACCATATCAACCATGGCCAGAAAACATTAAGCAGAAAACTCTAAAATTTTAAGTTTTCAATTGTACTCCAATCTGAGAAGCATGGTGAATTCTCGCAGTGTCTCCCTCCATTTGCCCAGATGCTGAATAGTCCCTTCATCCAGTATAGCTATACCATGTTCACTATTCACCTGTCAATTACCAGGTAGCCATTGGAGCTATCAGATCAAGTGTCCCAATATCACAGTGCTTGTGTTCACACGAACTTCACTGTACTGAATAAGGGACCCAAAATGTAAAAGTAGTGAAGCAGGTGGTTTTATTGCAACATATTTTAATAACTATTCTGTCATATCACCCTTTCTAATTTCTAAATATATCTGTGCCTAATTGACAAATGAAGCCTCACAATAAGCTAGTGTGGAGAGGATAGCCACATAGTATAATATAGGGTTCAACATTATCTGCAGTTTCAGGTATTTCCTTGGGGTCTTAGAACATAACCTCTGTGTATGAGCAGCACTGCTATAGTTGCATCCATAGTAGGCAAGAAGCTAACCAAGTCGTTGTTAAAACCAGTTGTTTTCACCCCATAATTATGGTGTCAACCTAATTCAGATAACTCAAAAAGAAAAGTGTCCCTAATCTAAGTGCACTGATCCTTGGTGCCGACATCTAATGCCCACTACTGCCTTGTCTCCAGAAACCACAGAGCAAGCAAAAGAGTGATGGAGAGTTGGATGGTGGCAAGTCCCTGGGGAGTCCATAGCTAAGAGCAGCAGTGAGATCTCAGGGGGCTTCTAGAAATGGGAAACTTAGAAACACCTACCACAAGCATAAACGTTTTTCACAATAGAATGTTTTATACAAATGAAGTTTTACAAATATGGACATATTAGTATCATTGATTTTTTAAATGAAAATTTACATTGTGTGTGTGTTTTGCATGCCTCTGTGTGTGTGTGTGTGTGTGTGTGTAAGGGCTCCAGATTTGGCCTAACAACATTTCATCATGGAAGAGCAAAACATCTCAACAGACCTCACACCTCCCTGAGAGACTGCTCTCTCTTCAAAGGTACACCCACTGATATTCGATTCATGCTCCAGTAAGCACTCAGGCACATGCCATCAAAGACCACCCAGATGAAACTCAGTGGGCCACAAATGTGAAAAGAAACAAAAATAGGAGGGAGATTGGCAGGGAAGAAGGATTATGAATGGAAAAGGAGTCAGGATGGGATTAAAAATTAAGGCATGAGAATATTACAAATTCACTATATTCATGTATGAAACACTATAAAAATTTTAAAAATTTGTTAGTTTCTTAACAGACATTGGCAAAACTCTAGTGTTCTGCAGAACCACTGGAAAATTAAATAATCAAATCAAATTTCATCTCTTAACAGATGAATAATTTAAGCACAATGTGGGCAGACTATTGCTTAAGTCACACATTGATGCCTATCTAGTGATAAAACCTAGCCTTTCCCCCTTATTTCCCCCCGCCTGTCCTCAGGTGTTCCACTCAACATACTACATGAAGCTGTTCTTCGCAAAAGCCCCTTTTCTGCTGCTAGCTAAGAAAGCAAGCATATTCATTTCATTGGCTGAGTCACAAAGGCCTTGACACATATTTCTGAATTTTTAAAACTGGAAAAAAAAGACTATATCAAATCTTAGGTCTGGCAAAACAGCTTTCCAGATAAGATAGTTGGTGCACAAACCTGACTTCCTGAGTTTGATCCCCAGAACCCATGTAACAGTGGATAGAGGCACCGACTCCAAAATGTCATCCTCTGACTGGAAAGTGCATGCATGTGTATGTGTATATGCATGTCTCCACATTCCCTATCCCCATGACATTAACAAGTAAGTCATTTTTAAAAGTTCAAATAAAAAGTCCTTATCCATGTCCAGCCCCCACTGACATATAGGGACCTGTGTGCCAGCAAGTGTGTGAAAGCCCATCAGCCATGGATTTTCAGGCCTGGAGCTTTGCTCTCTGCTACCCATATTCTGTATTTCTTCAATAAATCTTACAGAATGAAAAGACAAGCCAGGCTGTGCTGGAAAAACAAACCATTTTTCCTTTGCTTTCACAACAAGCAACAGAGAAGACTTCTGTGACCTCCAAAAGGGTGGGGATTTTTTTCTCCCAGCCAGCAAGCCAGAATTCTGGAGCAGTGAATGCAAGCTGGGTGTCCTCTTACCCAAATTTAGTCCCGACCCTGTCTTGCTGGAAAGGGATCAGTCCCCAAGACGGTTCTGCACACTACATAGGCTAACCCCAAGTCACCTGTCTTCAGATGACTGGCTACAGACAGGGGCTCCGACATTCAAATGCAATTAACTTATGAGCATCTCAGAAGTCACATAGATACATGCACTGGTTCATTATAAAGGATATTACAAGGGATGAATGAAGAAAAGATGAATGGAGGAAGGAATCTAGAGCTCCCAGACCTTCTTCAGACACACTACCCTCTAGAATCTCTCTAAAACTGTTTTTAGACATTTAGACATCAGTCAGACTAAGCAGCAGGTGAAAAGCTCAAACTTCAGTCTATATCCACCTTCCAGCCTAAGGCTTCCTGCCTACAATCTTAGTCAGAACAACAGGGCAAAGAAAAAATCAAAACGCCTAAGTCTTTCTGGATGCCCTGGGTAACAGGTTGTGATAGCAGAAGGGCAATGAAAGCAAGTGAATGTTCACAGTTATTCTGTGGTTTATACGTGAATCACAGCTCTAAGATCACAGAGAGGTGATAAATCACTTGTTACTGAATTAACTTGAATAGCTAAGACAAAATACCATTGGCAACAGACAAAAATACCCAGTGGTGACATGGATCATAGCTGTAGTTACTTAGGGCCCTAGGATTACAAATATCAGCTCAATCTGGCAAATTGTGTGAGCCACAGATATCCAACTTGTATCAATGCAAATGTACACTACCCACCTATCAGTTACCTGATAGCCACTGGGGCTATCAGATCAAGTATCCCTAAAGAAAGCAGACAGTTGTAATCTACTGGTAGCAATATAAGTAATCGATAGGTACTATATATCTATCACTGGTATAAGTGCTTTGCATATGTTAATTCTTCAATTTTCACTATCACTGTAAGAAATAGTTGCCATTGTGAGTTCCTGTTTACAGTTAAGCAACCTGAGACTCAGACAAAAAATAAAGAATTAGATCAGACACAGCAAGTAGAACCAGGATGTGAGTGAGGTAGAGTTAGTGTCTTAAATGTTTCACAAGAACCACATAGTTAAGAGTTTTTCCCCCAGAGTGGTGTTATTGAGAAATACTGGCACTTTTGGGAAGTGAGGCCTAATGAAAGGCTATTAGATTGTTGGAGACGTTCCCTTGAAGGGAAACATGGGGTCCTAACTACTCCCTCTTCTTCCATTTTGTTTTTGGCTATGAGGCAAGTAGGTTTACCCCACCATGTACTTCCACCATGATGTGCTGCCCTGTTTTGGGTCTAAAGGAATAGGAACAACCAATCATGGGCCAAGACCTCTGAAGTGGTTAACCAAAATAGAGTGGGAAACCTCAGGTATTTGTTATCACAACGGAAAGCTGAATATTTCACTTTTTCTACATAGATGTTGGTTGGTTTCTAATCAAGATTCAAAAGACAAAGAGGAAGAAAAAAATCAATTTCCCACACATGCAATATCAACTTGACTTTGCACATCAATCAAGCCCAGAACTCAAGTCCTATAGGTCAGAGGTGGAACAGAACCTCAGGATGGAGGAGAGCTGATCATTGTAAGAAAGATGACTGTCCAGGCAAACTCTCCAGCATGGTGGTGAGAGAGTTAGAGTTCTGGAACGAAGGGTTTGGGTTCCCACCTCCACACTGCCACTCTTAAACTCTGTGATCTTAAACAACTTGTTTAACCTTTCAGTGGGGATTAAAAATGCCATTAAGGACAGGTGTCTTACAGGGTTGTTGTGATGACTAAAGGAGCCTTGGGAAACTGTCAGGGTCAATCAGAACCACTCAGCAAACCTTGGTTTTACTGTTATGACCACCAACAAGAGCAAGAAAAAGAAGGAAGTGGGAAATCCTACACCCAGTATCACTGAGAACTATGTGTGCCGTGTTAGTCACTTTTTCCATCACTGGGGGGGGGGGGGTTAAAGGGAGGAATTCTTTGTTTAGACTTGGAGTGTGGGAAGTTTCAGTCCACAGGCTGTGGTTTCATTGACTCTGGTGAAGAATTCATGGTAGCCAGCATATGCTATGGAAGAGATTCTTCACCTCCAGGCAAACAAGACTCAGAGAGAGGAAAGACCAGAGACCAAACTAAACATCAAAGACACATCCCCAGTGGGCTAAGACTTACCTTCCCATTGCTGAATGAATACAAAAGATTGATTCTTGGCTTAAAGGCTCTGGTTATAGTTCGCCAGCATGGCAGGAGAGTTCACAGCAACACCAGGAGCCAAGAAAACTGGCCATAGATACTTATAGGAAGATCTGAGAGAGAGGTATACTTTCTCGTTTGCCAGTTGGCCTGAGCTAGCTAATTCTCTTTGTCTTGTCCATCTGCCCAGAGAATGGTACTACTCACTATGGGTTGTGTCCCCCCACATCAATTAGATAACCTCCTAAAGATTTGCTCAGGGCTTGTTTTCATTAAATAATTTTTCATAGGTGTCCCTGAAGGCTCAGCTCTCCATTGTCAAGTTGATAGCTGTATATAACTAGTAAACCCAGCGACCTATGATCTCCAGATAGGCCCCCATCTCCCTAAGTTTTCATGACCTCATTAAATAGCACTATCTAGCATTCAATTCATGTGCCATGAATTGTTAATTTTTCCTATGATAAGCAACATATGCCAGTCTTCAGATATGGTTAGTTTAATCTATGAACTACACTTTCATGGTCTTCACCAATTACCAATGGTCACTTAAACATTCTTTACACTATTCTTTCAAATTGGTAACTGTTAGAAAATCAAGAATGATTCCTCAAATTCAGAATGTTATAACCTGCAAGTGAATATCAAGGAGACAACCAACAGCTTCTAATTGGATTCAAGACCCTTTTGTGAGTTACTGTTAACTAAAACAAGAACCAATAAAAGGGAAGAAAAATGATCACTCTGGAAGAACAAAACATGAACCTATAGGTAGGAAGACAATACACCAAACTGCTCTGTAAATGCCTGTTATTATACCCATTGTTTGGAAGAGCACTAAGCACTCAACCAAGAAGTCTTCTTCTACAACAGAGATAGAAGATTCAACACTCTGACAGGATGTAGCCTAGGGCAGTAAAAGAGCAGTAAACTGAACAACAATGGCCAGCTAGAATGTAGAGCATGGTGGACCCTGCAATGCTTACCCTGAATCAGGCCAATCTAATCTCTCCCCATCCTAAGGCTTGGAGAACCTTGAGAACGAGGAGGTGACAAGATTGTAAGAGCTTAAAGATGGGAAGGTCCATCATTGGACAAGACATTTCATTCAAGGTAGGGCTGCTGCATCCAGGAACTCATTGCAAAGAGCTTTGTTCTTACCAGACTTTCATAATGAATGGCATATCAACATGCCCCCATAGACTAGCGAGGATCTTAGGAGAGATAATTACATGCAGAGGAAACCTTGGGGTCTAGGACTGAAAAACTAAAGGGGAATATTCCTATCAGTGAGATAGCCAGAGAAGGGGCCATTTGTTATGACACAAAGGGCTAAACCCCCACAAAAGTAGGCAATCCAGAGAGAACCCTGGAATGAATTGATGATGGAGGCAGAAATAAGTACTCAATGTGCTTGTAAAATTAGGAAAAGTAAAAATAAATAAAAAGAAAAAAAACTAAACCTGACCAAGAGCAATACTGGAATCTCAGAGCTTTGCTGACACTGAATAACCACAATAGTGGTTGAGGCTTCAGCTCTTAGCAGAATGTAGCTTTGAATAAAGAGAAAGGAGAGAGAGAGAATGAGAGAGAGAGAGAGAGATTTCAAACCTCACTCTTTATTTCTGTTGCACTTTGCCTGCATATTGCCAGTAAACCCACGAGCAAAAAGCTTAGGAGCACAAGGGGCTTTATTCTAGCTTTACAATTGTCCATTACAGTTCACAGTCCAGCTTAGCAGGAGAGCTCATACCAGGAGACAAGGTAACTGGTCACACCATAATCACAGGGGTAGCTGAGAGAGAGGGAAACCTCACTTTCCAAGTTTGCCAAAAAATGCTATAGTATGCCAAATTACTGAACCCTCTCGCTCCATCTTCTCCACTTGTCCAGGAAATGGCTTTACCCACCATGGGCTGGGTCTCTGCACATCAATTAGATACCCTCTTGCAAGTTTGCTCAGGACTTACCTCAACTATTAATTCTTCACAATGTGCCCAGAGCTCAGCTTTCAGTTGTCAAGTTGACACCTGTATTTACCTAGCTCACAAGTTCTCATCAACTCCACCCCCCACCTACACACTCCTTCCAAATGTAATCAGAAATAAGAAATTCTAGAAAATGTAACATTGATCTGAGAAGAGACATCATAAGTATTGTACCTGTGTCCCCTATAAAGGCACTATTCTTTCTAGATGGCCCCGAATAGCAACACATACAGGTAAATGTTCAAAGCATCAGAGGCTCTGGGAGTGAGAAGAGAAGGAGATGCTTGTTTAGTAGAGCACACAGCAGGAAAGGCCTATGGCCATAGGAAAAGGCCTGGCAGCAGTTCATGCCAACATACCCCAAATGTAAAAGGGCACTGGACTACATTGTCAAACAAAGCAGAAACATAAGCAAATAGAAGTTAAAATACAATAAAAACCCAATGCTAGAGAGAAGAAATGAGTCCAAGAAAATAGAAACATGCTATAGAAATTCCACTTGATGGAATGGAAAAGAGACACAGCTAAAACCCCTTAGCACCAAGGCTGACAGCAAGTAGAAGTGACGTGGTTTTCATACTTGACTTTGAGAAATGGAAAAAGCAAATTAAAGAGCATTTTAGATTGAAAAAAAAAAGCTTTTATAGAAAAAAAAGTCTTCCCAGATGTATTAGTTTCATCTTTCCAATTGCTGAAAAGATATAAGACCAAAATAACTCAGGGGAACAAGGGGTGTATTTACACTCAACCAGTCTATACCATAGCCATCAGCATGGCAGGGGAGATCATCAGGAGCTTAGGGAACTGACCACACCATGTCCACTGAAAATCTGAGAAAGGGACATATTCTCTTACTTGCTTGTATGTACAGATGCTAAAGTACGCCAAAATACTGAGCCAGCCCTGTGTTTCTTATCCATCTGTTCTGGGAATGGTTCCAGCTACCCTAACCTGAAACATTCTGCATTAATGAGATAATTTCCCGCAAGCCTAGTCAGGGCCTGCATTAACTACTAATTTTTCATAAATGTGCCCAAAGTCTCAACTTTCAAGTGTCAATTTGACACCTGCATCTAACAAGCACACAAGCATATCATATTACTCTCTCCCATGAAAATGTTTAAAACTATCAAATCATGTGAAGAAAAATAATAAACAAAATACTTAGTCAGGGAAAGAGTACAAGCATTGCCAACCAAGAAGTTCATGTAACGTGGTTACAATTTTTTACAACAAAAAATTTACCATTACATATTTTAAAGTAAAAAAATGTTTATTTCATATGAATGTGCACAGAAGGATCCCTTGTGACTGTATTTGTGTGCATACATACCTAATGAAATGCAAGAGATGTTCATCAAAATGTCAGTAGATGTGGGATGATGTTAATCATTTGGTCTGATTGAACTCTTAGTAATATATATTTTCTCTCACACAAGATTTAGTACATTTTAGAAATTAAATGGCCAATACCACTTGTGGTACACAGAGAATCTTTTATACTGAAGATTTGATGGTTGAGGGTTTGGGCTCTGGGCACATATGCAGAGAATTAGTAATTAAGTCCAGAAAGAACCTTCAGGAAATTGTCTAGTGGATGGGGTCCCACTAGACCTACAGTAGGTGGGACTAGTCCTCAGGCAGGATAACAGAATGGAGAGAACTGTTTGAGGAAGGGACATCCTTTTGTATACTCGGCCAGCCAAGCTGGTCTGGCAAGCAAAGATCGTCCCTGTCTCAGCTGTACATGAGTACGGTGCAGCCAGTTTCCTCAGCCTTTAGTGATGGTGTGGGTTCTCCGGCCAAGCTGGACTAAGAACTGTAACTGGACAGTCGGAAGAGAATAAACCCCTTCCTTGTTCCATTGAGCTGTTTGATGGTGATTTTATCAGCAACAATGGACGCAAACTGCTACATAAAGTTAATAGGAAAATTGCAATTCATGAATTCTAATGAAATAAATGATGATATGTCAAACTATACAGAAAGCTACAACTGAAATACACGGAGAAATTTACAAAAACAAAATACAATGGAAATCTTTAATATGCAGGTGATCTTCATTGGCTCAAACAACCAAAACAATAGAGAAGAACCAGAATAATAGTGCTAGTATAGCCACCAATATGAATAACTGATTAAATGAGAATATATATAAGAAATGTGTCTAAATTAAGAAATATATTACTGTATAAATGAAAATACATTTTAATACCCATAAAATGTTCACAAAAATGAATTTAGAGTGCTCACTTCAGCAGCACATATATTAAAACGATACAAAAAAAAAACAATACAAAGAAGATTAGCATGGCCCCTGGGCAAGGATGACATGGGAATTCACTAAGCATTCCATTTAAAAAAATTAATTTAGAAATAGACCACCTAGGAATTTTCTGACTCTTTTTTTTTGGGAGGAGGGCAGATATTTTCATTGACATACCCATTATAGAGTGCTGAGAGTCATAAAGTTGACTTCTTTCAAATATTTTGTTACTTTTCATTTTGCTGTGAGACAACACTCTGACACAATCAGTTTAAGGGAGAAAGGAAGCAACATAATCCATTTATGCAGAGATTGCATAGCAGAAGGCATAGCTGAGACAGAAACAAGAGGTTGGTGCAGGTCACTGCAGCCGTCAGGAAGCAGAGAGAGCAAGAGAACTAGAGGAAGCAGAGCTGAGGTACCAAACTTGAAGCCCCTCTTCTCTCTCTGTGATCTGCCTTCTTCTACTAAGGGTCAACCTCTTAGAGATGCCACAACCTTCCCAAACATGAACACTAAGGATGCAAACACAGGAACCTGTGAGAGGCAACTCACATTTCAACATGGCATAGTTTATGTGCTTTGACCACGTTTGTCCCTCTTCAATTCCTTCCCTTTTCTTCCTGCTAGTCTTAGCTCTTGATCCTAACTAGGGTCTATTTAAAAAAAAAAAAAAAACTAAAGACGTTTCTCTGAAAACTGACAATTTGAATCTATGAAGAAAGAAAATACAAGGAAGAATGGCAGAGGCTTGTTGAAAAAGATGCATGTGTAGAGCCTTGTAATGCTTGATGTGTCAAAACGTGACCAATGTTACAATAGCTGGAGAGCATCTGAGCAACATGAGAAAGGACTTAACTGATGTGAAGAGTCTTTTTCTCAAAAAGACCCAAATGTGTGTCCAGCACTATTATCAGATCCATGCTTTAAACCAGTGCAGGGAAGAATGGAAAAATTGGAGCAAACAAGATTAAATATCTTCCTCATCACTGCACCCATTTAGCTGAATTAGAGATTCAAACACTGAAAACCATAAAGTATTAGAAGAAAACACTGATGCATTTTTTTCATTTTCTTTTCATATGTTTGTATGTATATGTGTGTCATGCATGTGTGTACAGTAACTTTGTCTCTAAATGAATACAGTACGGAAGAAAATTAACAGAGCAATTAGTTATATTTTTTTACCCATTAAGTTATGCATGTGTGTACGCATGTACATGTGGAGGCCAGAGGTTGCCGTCAAGTGTCTTCCCCTATCCCTCTCCACTTTATTTTATTTGAAATAAGGTTGTTCATTGAACTTGGACTTCAGTGACTGACTAGACTGGCTAGCTGGCAGTCTCTAGGGTTACAGTTGCACGCCATCACTCCTGGTTTTTATGTGCGAGCTGCATACCTGAACTCAGGTCCTCACACTTGCTGACACTTTACTAATTGAGCCACCACCTCTGCCTTTGATGCATAGTTCTATAATCTTGTCAATGTAGGTTCATAAGCACGGGCTATAGATCTAAGAAATTGATTGATTCATTTAAAAAGTGAACACTTCTTTTATCACAAGACTCTAACAGCTTTTTGTCTCTGGCCAGGGGGTAACATACAATGCCCACCAAGATGGAGTGAAGGGCATTGCAGGAGCAGCAAAACTGCAAAAGAAAATCAACAAACCACAATCCAGAACTTCAGAGACTCTATATCAACCACCTAGAACTAGGCCAGCTTAGTCTCTCCCCATCTTGAAGCTCAGGGAAATTTGCGGAAGAGGGGGCGGTAAGAGTGTAAGAGCAGAAGGATGGGAGGAGCAATGATATGTAAGATACTCTATACTAGTTAGGGCTGAAGCAATCATAATTGGACTTTGCATGCCCTGCGCATTGTCCAACACACTGTTGACCTCACAAAGTCTAGCATCTGCTAAAGGCACCAAGATCCTTGGAGGCAAAGGATTGGCAGCCACAGCAGTGTTCCTATACCTAAGGGGAACACGGGAAAGGGTTCAGGGAAAGGCCACTGGGTCCTTGTACGTCATCGGAGAGGAGGGCCCAGAGGAAAATCAGACATGCACAAGAAAGGACTCTCTGGGAATTGGGGCAGGAGGCACTGGGGGATGGGGAGGGACAGGGGTGGGGAGGGGGGGCAGGGGGTACGGGGGGAGGAGGAGGGAGGGAGGGAGGGAGGGAACTGGTGTACCTAATAAGTTTGTATGAGCTGAAATAAATAAATAAATAAATAAATAAATAAATAAAAAGAAACTTCAAAAAAAAAGTGAACACTTGAACATTAGACAGCTGTAAAAAGCATCCTTACAAACTGTGGAAATCATTTGCAGTAGTGTCTCCAAGGTTTAGTGGTTTTAGTGCATAAAAACAAATGTAATCACTGGCATTGTGAGGCTTCCCTGTGATCCCAGCACTTTGAAAGCTCAAGTGAAAGGATCAGGAAATTCAGAGTTAACCTGACTTACAGAAAGAGATCCTGTCACACACACAAAAATATGCAAGTGAGAAAAATGCCCCAGGAAAAACACTACTAAAGGCAGAGATGTAGTGCTGCAAGGCTGAAGTCCCAGTACTTGGGAGACAAAAGCCAAGAAGCTTACTTTGAGCTTGAGGCCAGTCTGAGATATATAGTTTAACTTTGTCTCTAAATGAATACAAAGAACTGTGCTATTGTGCTATTTATAAAAAGATGATCACTTGTCACATTGAAAAAAAAAAACAGGTCCAAATTCACAAGTACAGAAGAAAATTAACAGAACAATTAGTTATATTTTTTTACCCATTAAGTTATAACTTTTTAAAGGTTGAAACTTAGGATTCATAACAGTAAGAAAACATGCTTTATGTGGGGAAATCTTATATTGAACAGGGAGTTGCATAAAATACGTATTTCAAAGGAAATGTATTCCTATAATGTATTTTATGATGCACATTTCACTCCCACCACCCACAAAAGGTTCCTATGAAGACTATGGCACTTCCTACAACATTACTGTGACCAGTTACAAACCAGAAGGAATTAAAACACCCAGCAGCGGAGAATCCAATAAGAGCTGCTCACACCTTAGCAAATCTAACGATACTGATATGCAAAGATACTAATTATCTCTAGATAGAGACCATCATAAACGATAGCATCATAACAATCCTGTATTTGAACAACTAATGAAAGTATGTGTACAGATTCATCAAAATCTTTCTGCACAGGAGGCTGTTTATAAAGCTCCAACAGTCTCTGTTGTCCTTGCCAGTCTTTCTGTTGTGCATTTTTCTAGAATGCATTTATAGCCTGTGTAATCACTGATAAATAATGGCAGCTGATGCTCTGAATCCTGAAGCCTTCTTTTCTTTCAAATAGCACTAGCATGTTAGATCTCTCTTCATCATGGTTCCCATAAATGGAAAAAAAGGTGCGGCTTGCCATCACCCCCAGGGGACTCTTCCTGCGGGATGATTACTGCTGCCATGACAACAAGGGAGGATGTGACGTCACATAATCATCCAGCGACTTCGGTGTTCCCGTCCCAGTGCAGAGCCTTTGATGCCAACTGGAAAGCCAGCAGAGACCTCATTAACGGCATCTGCTCAGTAATTACTACAAGTTTCCCCTCATCACACATCCAGTTCTGAAAACAGCCCTGCCGCAGAACTTCACTGCCTGATTCAAAGAGGCCCCTAACCTTCCACTCTGCACAACTCAGACTGAGAGCCACCAGGGATGCAAGGTCAAGTTTCAGCAATTAGTAAATACTGATCAACAGAGAGCAACAAGGAAAAAGCAGAGGACAAACTAAACAGGCAAGGGATTTAACTGAGGCATCTTACTTGGCATCTCCGTAGCACATTCTATTTCCATTAGAGCAAATCTAATATTCCCTAACCTAGGGAGAGAAGGACAAATAGTTTTGAAGGAACAGTATCCATTACAATATTAGAATGCATAATGATTTCCATTGCAATGAACACAAAGTTCCAGCCCCAAACCCTATTCATAGTACTAGCATGAAGCTCTGGGCAGAGGAGGGCAGACAGCTAGAGGGGAAGGGTTCAGACAGAGCTGGTTTCAAATCCCAGTGCTATAAATAAATCTCCTAAGCCTCAGCTTCCATATCTAGAAACTCAGAATAATGAGTCAAAAAGTTATCTGAAAATTAAACATAAAGTTCTTATACATAGTATTCAAAATAATAACGTCCCTTAGAAAATTTTATGAAGGGCTGGAAAGATGGCTCAGGGGTTAAGACTCTGACTCACAAGAAGAAATCCTGAGTTTGGATCCTAGGTTTCACATAAAAAATGCCAGGCAGAAATGGTGGTGGCCTGTGCTTCTGGCCCTGGTGGGCGAAGTCTGGGAAATCTCAGAGCAAAGCAAAACGGAGGTAGAATCAATCCAGGGTGATCCCCAAAGTCACCCTTGGTCCTCTATAGGGACACACAGTGCTCTCAGATACACACATACACACACACACACACACACACACACACACACACACACAAACACACCACACATACACACCTGTGCAAAGCAAACAAACAAACAAAAATTACTTTAAAAAAAGAAAATTTTATGGAAAATTAAATGGCTATGTCAGTACATTATGTAGCCATATATATTAATATTATCTGAATCAATGATAAAGCACAGTATATCTCTGCATAAAATGTTCCCCAAATTACTCCCATGTAGCCCATCCCCAACCTCCTTATTCCAGAGATTTCTGAAAAAGGCTGCATGTCAATGCCACCCATCCCACAACTGAATAAGCAGAACCCCCAGAGCATGGAGCCAACGAAAAGCTGCCATTTTGTTCTTATATGGCCAGCCCTTTCTCTGCAAGCATTTGAGACATTGTAGATTCCTGGTTCAGTAGAACTCAGCTCAAGAGCTCTCTAATATTGTGGGTAGGATTGTAATGTGGTGCAGAAACTTTGGAAATAGTCTAAAGGTTCCTCAAGAGCTATGGCATGGGGCAGAAGAGATAGTTCAGCTCATAAAGTACCTGCTCACAAACCTGGCAACCTGAGTTCAATCCTCAGAAACACACAGATTGGAAGGAGAAAACAGCCCCCCCAAAGTTGTCCTCTGATATCCACCCGTGTGCCATTATATGTACATACATCTCTCTCTCTTGCTCTCTCTTGCTCTCTCTCGCTCTCTCTCCTTCCCCTCTCTCTCTCTCTCTTTTCTCTTTCTCTCTCACATAAATAAATAAAAATGTTAGGAAAAAAGTTATGGTATGAATTTACAGTAAAATCCAGCAATGACACTCCTTCAGGCACAAAAGAACACATAAGATCCTTACATAAATGTTTAGAACAGCATTATTCATAACAGCCAAAAATTGGAAATGGCCCATGTCCGTGGGTCAATGATAGGACAAATAATTAGGTATTCTTATAATGTGATTTCCTCAAAATAAAACAGAACGCTGCATGCACCTTGCAGTGATCATATAGCTCAGTAACTTTACTGAAAAATGTTGACTTGTAATCCTCAGAATGGGCGGATTTTACATCTAAAAGCTGAAAGAAAGGAAAAGTAAGGGAAAATGGGGAAGAGAGGAAGGAAGAGAAGGATGGTGGAGGGAACAGAGAAGAGGAAGAGGGAGGACTGGCAAGGGGACAGGATGGCAGGGGAGGGGAAGAAGAACTAAACACAAGACTCTACTGACTCCTTCAAACAACTAGACCCTTAGTCTGGTTACCCTCGTCTTTCATGAATTTCAAAGTGGCACTTGGCACTGGCTTGTCCTCTTTGGTTTTTAGCCTCCCACACACTCTCCGGGCTGAAACAGTTGTTTGTATGTCCCTATATTTAGGGCAGTCCATGGAACCTAAAAAATTTTAACAACCTATGAACTTAGGTTTCCTCCATCACAGCATTATAAACCCATCCATTAGGACGGTAAATGGAGATGCTGGGCATCCTAACACCAAAGCTGTGTCCTACCATGTACTAAGAGCTTTTCCTCTGGGTCTCCATATAAGACTCACATAACCATCTAACTTAGGATTTAAGTCCAGTTCTCTCTGTATCCCTGGACAAGTGCCTTAGTTTCTTCGCCAGAAAATGGGAGTTCAACAAGCCGGTGCTTACAGTCTTCAGAATAGAGGCTGGTAACACAGCCAACCTCCAGGAACAAAGTGAGATTAGCATATATGTGGATAAGGTATTTATATAAAGTGTGTGTGTGTGTGTGTGTGTGTGTATGTGTGTATTACATTTCATGTGTCTCATGGAAATTCAGGATTAAAGAAATTGAGCACAAAAGAATGCCTAGGTATGAGGTTTGAGAAAGAGAGAACTATACAATTTTACACAGAGAGACAGACAGGTACAAAAAAGTTTTCAAAAGCAGGTAATGGAGCATGATGCATGATCTAATTTCAACAGAACCATGATAGAATACCATGGGAACGTAGGATAGGTCATCTCTGGATAATGAGCTTTTCTTTTCCAAGTTCCTAAAATGGATATGGATCATTTTACAGGCAAATAAAATTAATTATGCTATCTTTATCACATTAAAAATGAGTTAAGTGGTTAGGAAAATGAAGAGAGCTTTCAGACCCCGAAGGATCACCCACTGCACTAAGAACCTAAAAGTTTCCTGCTTTGTTCCATAGAAGGAATTAATACTCAGAAGGATATCTGAAGACCTAGATACAGGGAGGAAAGGCTTAATGCTTCATAACAGCTGGCTGTTACACGGTGGGTGGCAAGACCACTCAACAAACACTCACCCACTGATTCTCCAAAGAGCATGGGGAAAGCCCTCCATTACAAACACAACTCTGATCATAAAACTTCTCCTTTGAAAGTATGTTGACTTCATAGGGTTTTCACAGGCTTCACACAGCCAGACCTCTGCCACCTCTGCAGCCTCGCTCTGACCCAGCCTCCTCCTCTCATCTCCACCCTCCAGCACCAAGGACTCAGCCCAGACTGTTTGTATTCTGAGTCTCACAGATATGTTCACCGCACTGTCCGACACCCACAGGACCTGTCCAGTAGAGAGGACAGCACAGGCACTAATGTCTATGGACCACACTTGGATTGTAAGTGCTGTGATGTCAGAGCTGCTCTGTTTTGCTTATGCATATTTGTGGTACCTAAAGTGATGACCACCGTGTGTTAGGCACTCCATGAAGACATGGTCAGTAGTGAGTGGTTGAAAGCCATGCCCAGGCAGGGGCACTATGAGGCATGAGTCCAGGTATAAGCAAGTGAGCCCTAACTGGGATGGTAGCTTGATGCTTCCCACAAAGGGAAAAACTGCAAAGAGTTTTTAAACAGCAAAGGATTAGAAACTTTACAGGGCTTGTTACATCTCATCAGAAAGGAGGACCCAGAGGGAAGTTTGACATGCACACTAAAGAATGCTCCAGGAATCGGGGCGGGGGGGACTGGTAGAAAGGAAGGGAGGAGAGGAAAGGAAGGGGGAAACGGGGGAGGGAGCAAGGGGATCCAGGGAGGGGTGGCGGGTGGGAGAGTAATGGGGTACCTATCAAGTTTGTATGAGTGGAAAAATTAAATTAAAAAAAAAAGAAACTTTACAGGACTTGGATATAATTGAGATGGGGATGAGGACCAAAAAAAAGCCAACATGATTCTCTAGTTTCCGACTCAAATGCAAGAATGGTGAGTTTTAATGGTCAACTTGACACAATCTAGAATCACCTGGAAGATGGACGTCTAGATATGCCTGTGAGGGATTATCTTCATTACTTTAACTGATGTGGGAAGGTCCATCTTAACTGTGGGCAGGGCTATTCCCTGGACAGAGGATCCAGAACTGTGTAGAAAAAGGGAAAGGAAAACTCCACACCAGCAGATTTGCATATATCTCTCTCAGTTTCTTGAGTGTGAATGGATGCAATGACCAGTTGCTTCAATCTCTTCGTGCCTTGATTTCCACACTATGATGGACTGTATCTTGACATGTCAGCTAAACTTTCTCCCTCAAGTTGCTTTTTGTCAAAAGTATTGTATCCCAGCCATTGGAAAAAAAATAAAACAAATGTCCTGACTTCCACAACTGTGGGAACTAGTTTCACTTGACTATCCTCCAGAACTTTCTCCTCTTTGGAAAAGCTAGAAGTGGCAGTCAGGGCCTCTTGCAGAACATGGCAGCAATCACAGACTTCCTTACCCAGCCAGTGTATGCACATCAATAAAATGGGGCTAGCACCATCGTGTTTTGCAGGGGTGTGTCTAGGATATGCATCCTGGCTGATAACATCTTTGTATAATCACATCATCTTGGAGCAACAGCTTGAATAACTACACAACCACCTCCAAAATAGTCTCATGAAATAGTTCCCAAGACCAAGCTTATGGTCTCATACAACTTGATTGAATTGTTTCATCTTTTAAACATTTTCACTGTCTTAGATACTTGACCTCATAAAACACCTAAGTTAGGCAGGAAGGAAATGCATTATGTAGAAAGTTGGGCTTGTCTGTCTAGGTCCCCACAGACAGTGAGCAACAAGCTCAACTCAGACCCCCTGGACTCCCCTTCGTTTCAGACTGATGTGACAAAAATCTGAAAATCTAAAGTAACTTCCAACTGCTAAATAAAGATGGTCATTAGACACAGTGGACCTTTTGGGGAAATTGCACATCAATGATTTTAAAATAGAAAGCCGTCCTTTTCCCACCCACTGCCCAAATCCCCTGTGTTAATTTGGGTTCTCTGGGCCCAAAGCAGAGGTAAGACAATGCTAACACTTCTCCCATGATCTCGCAGAAATAAAAAATAGCAAAGGACAAAGGAACATTTCCATACTCAGCGACAAGCAGCCAAGCAGGGAGAAATTCTGGTTTGGTATGAAGTGGGAAGGACAAAAGGAAAAGAAAGGAGCTAGTCTTTCGTTGTTGTTGTTGTTGCAGTGTGTGTGTGTGTGTGTGTGTGTGTGTGTGTGTAAGAGGGCACTTGAGTGTGTGTACCTGTGAAGGCCCAAGGGTGATATCTGGAATCATCCAGGATTGCTCTACCTCCTTATTACTTTGCACGGGGGTTTCTCAGGCTCTGCCTTCCAATGCTGGAGTTTCAAGTCACTACCATATCCACCTGGCATTTTTAGGTGGATTCTGAGCCTCTTTTGCTTGCAAGTCAGAGGCTTTGATTCTTGGGCCTTCTCCCCAGTCCAGGAGTTAGTCTTTTACAAGTATTTATAATGGTTTCAATGGGTCATATATCATACCATAAGCACACAGCATTATTTCTATGTTATAAAAGTAAGAAGAAAGATTCAGAATGAGTAAATACAAAAAGGGAAAAGCCAATCATAAATATCAGAGCTCAGCAATTCAACTTTTGATTTGTCCCAAAATAAAGACAGAATATTTTTTCCATCATACATATCACAGCAATTTTTACTATGACCTCTAACAGCCAAAACATCTGACTGATATCTAACTCGGCATGTCCAATGCAGCCTTCCCATGCAAAGCACAAGAAGTGAAATGAGGAGCGAGACTGGAGTGGAGAACCCTTGATCCTTAGCTTGACTTTGGGCAACTCACGTCTCCAGCTATCTACTTTCAACTTGGGAAATTGAATTACACTATTCCTAAACTGGCCCCTCTGTGCTATAGTCCCTTGGCTAAAGTGTGTGGTCCTTCTATTTCCTTCTTGAACAAAGCCACTCAAATCCATCATAAGAGGTTCTGTAGAGTCCAGAAGAAGTGCGGCCACTTGGAGAAGTAGAAAGGCAGGAATGAGCAAATCGATGTGACTGGTTCTTAAGAAACTTCAGCAGCAGCATGTGTGGCCTGACACTCGCTGACAGTCTTGAGTGGTCTGGGCTTTTATCCAGTAGCTACTGTCCACAAATGAAAACCATCTCCCAGCAGCTCTGCCTCCAAACCACCTGGGCCCCTTGGGGAGATCTGATTCTCAGGCCAAGCTCGGGCTACACTCCAGAGCCCAGCTGCCAGCAGCCCGGAAAGTGTCAAGTGGCTTTCCCCAAAGCAGCTGGCACCAATTACCCAGACCCAGCTGGAAGCACTTGGCTGGATAGGGCCAGGAGCTCCAGATCCCTGGCATGGTTGGAAACTTGCCTCGTAGTCACACCAGCGCATGACATAAGTGACTGCTGGGGGCTTGGGAAGCAGCCGGGGGCAGGCTGGTGAACACCATCAGGGAAGCAGCTGAGGGTCTGGGAGTCTTGCCCACTTCCTGATTTCAGAGCCTCTCCATCATCACAACCAACAGCTACCAATTATCACACCTACAGTAAGCTGAGCTCCTACATTGCTGGTCCTCTGAGACCCTCCAACTCATCACAGAAGCAATCATTATCCCTATTGGTAAGGATGGGCCTGAGTCTCAAGGATGTCAATCATCTTTCCTGTGATCCCAGGGGTGGAAAGTACCAGTACTGAGTTGAGAGCACAAGTCTTCAGAGTTACTTGCTGCTCCACCTGGCATCCCGACATGAGTGAACTCAACATGGGCCCAGCAGTCAGGGACTCACTTTGCCAAACCATCATAGATGACACATCTTCAAAGATAACTGACTTATGGAGAGGTCAGGTTCTATAAGAATACAGCATTGGGCAGCATGGGCATGGGCCATTGACCTCTATGGATACCAAAGTGGATGACTTTTAGAACAAAATGCTAATATTGATGCCAATATCAATATGAGAAGTTGATAGGTCACTCTTACAACTCTTCAGGAATAGTTTCAAGCAGACTCAGGACTGACTATTGTCATTTTGATGTTAATAATATCAGGAAAAGTAGTCCTCCACAATACCTGACCTATCATAATTTTACCATAGAATAGGGAGGATCCCAGGAGATACCAACCTACCTTGAGAGATGGTTTGAGACTGATGCTGTCTATAGTAAAGAGCTGGAGCATCCTTATTTGATGGTTGACCCATTGGTGACCCACTCATGCCCCCGTGAATGCCTGGACACTCGCCAATACAGGTACCCTGGATGAATCCCAATGGATCACACATATAAGGGAACATGGGAGTGGAAGGAAGACTGGCTAGAAAGGAAAACTTGTGCAGATGGGATAGAAGGAGGAATGGAGATGGATATTAGGTGACAAACAGCCTAATTCACTATATTTGTAAATGAAATCTTTAAAGAATAAAACATGATAATAGGGAAACATGAATATAGAATAATAAAAATGATATTTTAGCAAAGATATGGAACTGACTGTGTGCCAGGTATATTTTCAAGCTCAATTCTCTAACACCTAGGAGGGAGGCAAAGTAATTATCGCTGCCTCACAGATGAGCACACTGAAATACAACAGGCTGAGTAACTTGTTCAGAGACACCCAACTAATGTTACTACATTTATTCTTTGTAACAACCAAATCCACTAATATGAATTGAAATTAGAAAGATCTCACATCACATTAGAATAGAGATGAGACAACAGGCAAGCAGAATGCTGGGAAATTTGTACCCAGCTGCCATTTCCCCTATGTTTGAGCTTAGCATTTAGATGAACTGGCTGGAAGGTCTGAAGAGTTGGCTACACAGTTACTTCCCTTGGTCCCTCCTTGAGTCTGGTTCAAGAGTGATCAAATTTTACTATTAGTACAGAAATATGTACTTTTTTGTACAAGCACAGTATGACTTACTTCAAGAGTAATTCTGATGGTTTATCATCATCCTTCACGTACTTGGCTTTCCCTTTACATTGACCTCTGTAGTATCCTTCACCAGAGCTTCCTGTGCATGCCCTTGGCCACCTATCACTCTGCAAGGCTGGGATGGTCACCAGGACTCAATAATCGCCTCCTTCAGGCAGAAATTGCCAAGATTTCCTGACTCAGTTCGTGTACAGATGGAGAAAAATGAACCCAGAAAGCACATGGAAAATCCCACAAGGAAGCATTTCACAAGCTTGAAATTGCACCCTGCTCTGAGCAGGGTGATAAAATCTGCCCATTTTACTCCATTCTGCCAAGTATGTGACCATCCCCTTGTCTAGGAGTTCCATGCTGTGTAAGCCATCCCTTTGCTATAAGTATAGTACATTAAGATATTTGGGGAGAGACCAAGTCACATAACATTATCACAGTCCATTATAATAATTGGTCTCTTTTAGTATTCATTATTTTTATATCTTACTGTATTTATTCTATAAATTAGATTGTATTGTTGGTATGTATATATAAGAAAAAAACAGTGTATATATGACCTGAGAATAGTCACCATCTCAGCCATTCACTGGGCGGTTAGAACATGTCCCAAGCGGACAAGGACATTACTACTGTATTTTATTTTGGACCTTTACTAGGCTCTTTGGCCCAACCCATGTTCATAAGGTTCAAAAGTCTTGTCCCCAGTTAGAAAGACAAGCAGGGAGAAGGCAGACAGGACCCTCAGTAGACAAAGAAGAGAAACCAGTCCATGTTATAAATGCTCTAAGTGTCCACCACAGACAGCCAAGGGCTTCTACACCTGTGCTGTATTGAGGGACTCACGCCACGTGCTGGCAGCCAAGTCTCAGCCACCCTGAGACCCTGCTGCCCCTGGTCCCATCTGGGAGCAGCATCTCTCAACAGACATCTTCCCCTCATCTCAAGCTCACAAATCTGAGGTAAAGGACAGATCCCCATCCTCTGCCTCTCTGGACTCAGCTTACTGTCTGGGGGGGTCCCCTGCTTTTCCTCCTTGGGGATCACCCAAGAAAGAAACACAGACCAGGAAAGTCAACAGCAGTTGCCATTGGAAGCACATCCCTTTCTTAACTATACCACTTCATAAGTAGAGTTTTCCACGCTACCATCTCTGAGAGAAGCAGCTTCTGGCTGCATGCGCCCCAACATCACATCCTCCCTTCCTGAAGTTTTACCCTTTCCTCTAACACAAGAAAGGACACCACTGTGGAGTCCCATATTCTCATGTGAAAAGTAAGCAGTAGGTTTTATCAACCAGTTGGGTGGTTTAACAGGAAAATGTGCCTATGTGTTTCACAGACAAACTTCTGTGTGGGGCTCTGTTTTATTTCAAGCCACATTAAGGAGAAAATAGGGTTTGGAAGTCAAGGAAAGTTTGTTTAAAAAAGCAAGAGCCTGTTCTACTCTACACATGTCCCTATTTGCTTCATATTCAAATATTCACTCACAAGTACCATAGCATAGCCAAGTACACATGAACTTCTGCACAGTTCCTTGGATTGGGGTAATTGTGTCTGTCACTAGCTGAAACACAGTTCCTTGGATTGGGGTAATTGTGTCTGTCACTAGCTGAAGCACGTGTCTAGTAGCATCCTGTGAATGGAAGGCTGGTTAGAATGCTTTCTATATAAGTTATACATGTTCACTTGTCCAGATCTCTTGATCACATTCCCATCTCATGACCTAAGAAAATCATATGAAGTGAACACTAGGTTATTTACCCTGGGGCTCAGGAAATCATAACTGGACCTGAAACCTGGAGACAGGCAGATTAGCAAGCTTTGTTTCTTTTACCTGATCTTCCTCCAGGGAGCAGAGCAGCTTAAGGCATAATACTTCCTGGTTTCACCGTAGTCTGAGTGGGTTCAGCAGACCTGACAATCCCCAGATCCCTCTTCACTGAGGCGATTGGCTGGCCCAATGGCTGAATAGAAGCCATGTTCACTGTGGGAAGCAGTGTGGTGCAAGTGATAGAAGACTCTGGTGGAGGGGTCAAGACAGTTGTGATCTGAATTCCACCTTACTGCTTTCTTCCCCAGACTTCTGGCAAATGATTTTGCCTCCAAGTGTTAGAAGTTTCCTTTTGTAACTAGAGTTGCAAGAGCTACACAAGGATTGATTGATTGATCGTTAGAGTACATGGCAAGTAAAGAACCAGGACAGAGCCTAGAGAATATGCCTAGAAGACCTGTTCTCACAGCACCGGTGACATCAGTTCCCAGAAGAACCTGAAATGGGAGTTAGGGGTAGGTAGCTCAGGGGCTCCAGACATCCATGCCAAAGGGACCCTCACAGATGTGCTCTGTGGGCTGCTGCAGATGTTCAAGGTAATTCCTTACCAAGCAGGGCTGTCCCTTGCTGCAGTGCGTCTCACCTCTCTAGTCTCTACTGACTGTCTATAGCTTCTGTCCCCAGTTATGCCCCTTAGACATGGTGACTTCTAACTGTGCTGTATCTGTCCAGACACCTCTGGGAAATGCCTCCCCTGAGGGAGAGCCACAGGCTGAAGTCCACTCAGAACCGGAAGTCCTCCCAGACCTCCCCAGTCAGAGGTCTTCCAAGTGACCATGTTCACATTGCCAGAGAGCCCCTCCCCAAGTTCTCACTGTGCCCTGAGCTTCCCCATGGAAGAATCCCTTGAGTTTCCTGAGTCATCCAAACTTTTGCAAAGCTTTACGTGATAGTGAACTACAAGAAGAGGACGTCATTTCTGCAGAAGACCAGATGCTTGAGAAAAGAAGAGATGAGTCTATCAGAATCCCCTAGCATTCTCTCCCACATGGTGTAGGAGATGACTGTCCTCTCCATCCTAGTGAAGCATAAGGCAACACAGCAGCATCGGGTATGGACAACAAGACACCCATCCATTCTCAACTTCAGTCCTGACTGCTACACACTGATGTTGAAAGAAAAGAGTCTTGCTTGGAAAAATGTATGTAACATAAAAGGCAAACAGCCCTCACAAGATTTTCATATGTGTGTACATAATACTCACAATATCTTTATGTGTACAAATATGAATATAGTACATAGTGTAGGTTAATTAAATAATTATGTGATTTATATAAAATATGTCAAAGTAATATATAGTAATTATAACTACATTTTATGGATAATTAATACATACTACATACATTTAAAGGTTTGGATTTTGTTTTTGGTGTATGTGTGTGTGTGTCTGTGTGTGTGTGTGTGTGTGTCTGTCTGTCTGTCTGTCTGTCTGTCTGTGTACAAGGGGCATTTGAGTGTGTATGCTTCTGCAGACCCAAGAATGATATCAAGAATCATCCTGGATTGTTCTTCCTCCTTATTGTTTTGTTATGGGGTTTCCCAGATTTTGCCTTCCAGGGTCAGAATTACACATCAACACCATATCTGCTAGACATTTATACATGGGATCTGGGGATCTGAACTCAGATACTTTTACTTGCAAGGCAAAGGCTTGACTTTTGACCCTAGGACCCTTTCCTAAATTGCAGTGTCCAGTCATAAGAGCAAGCGAAGGCCTTGATGCATTGGTAGTAGAAAGTTAAATAATAACTCTTTCCAGTTGGTAACTGAGTGCAATATTTTAATTTCCTAAAAAATATACATAGTCTTGAATCAAGCAATCATACTTCTAAATATTTATCCTTTAAAAGCATTTGTTTTCATCATTGCTTATGGTAGAAATTAAAAATTTAAATAGTCAACAATAGGGGATCAATTAAATAATTATTAATACCTTAAATACAGCAGGAAATGAAGCCAATAAGATATTAATTGGTAGATTTCCAAACATTATGGTTGTATCTTGTTTTAAAAAGCTGTATATAAAAAATTAGTAGAACTATATATAAGAAACATTAACATTTGACACTGAGTGACAAAATTTCAGGTGATTCTTTTTCTTTTTGATCATCCATTTTCTAGAATGTGCATACTGGGCTAAAAAAAACTAAAATGTTTATTGCACTTATTAATTTCTACTTTGTAAAATGGTTATATATAAGCCATAGTACATAATAACTCCAGAAGTACAAATACCCTAAATTCAAATCAGGTTATCATCATAAACTCTTCATATGTCACCTCAGTACCTTGAGCAATTATAACAATTGCCCTTATCAAATCTTGGTTATGTGGAAGGAACGGTGCTAAATGGTAGTGTTTAACACAATACATTTCGATGAGCATTTTTTGACAGAGGGAGAAGAAGGCAAATGAGAAAAGAATGAGGAGAAACCCAGCAGTGCAAACCAAGCATGCAGCTCTCCCCTGCAGGTGACCAGCTCACTTTTGGGGATATTCTGACCACCAGAGTGCAGGACTCTGCTAGAACATCTTTTCTTATGTGGAGGAAAAGGGCTTAGTCAGAGAAAACACTATGACCACGGAAAATGTTAGAAATCACATTGTTTTTCCTGGAGAATTGGTCTGGTAACTACTAGGTAAAACATAAAATTCACTTTTGAAACTTTTCTTACCAGAGTCAAGAAAACTAGATGGAATGTCTTGTCCAATGGTGGATATTATGCATGACTTTTTGATCTTGGCAACTTTTAGTCCGTTTCTACAAACCTATCCTGAGCACATACCATCACCTTTAATAGTGGTGTCTTTTTTTGAGGAATTTACAGTGCCCACCAGCCAATTCTAGGCAGGGCAAGCTCTGCTGGAGAAGTCCTGACTCTATGGCAGGAAGCGTCTTCTCCACAAGAAAGGAGAGTGGGAGAGGCAGCAAGAGAAACATGCATGTGAAGGGCAGGCAAGCTTTCTCATTGTCTCCACTGGGAGAAGATGGCATTCTTGATTGAGGAATATCCTCAGGAAAGTATCTGAAGAGTGTGATATAGTGTAACTGGGGAGAGAGCACTTGTGTACAGTTTTAGTTCTAAAAACCGTAGACCATTTCATCAGAAGCAAAAGTGTTCCAGACACTAACTGCTCATCTTTGGTCTCCTCTTGACCCCAGCACTTACACGCTAGACAACCAAACAACAAAACCACAAGCTCCCTCACTTGAAAGACTCTGAAGGGCAGGATTCAGAGATAGGATTTGGTATGTTGGTATGATCACAACAGAGACATCCAAAGATTTGGTGGAGGATGATATTGCACACAGCTGGGTGATGAGTTCTACCTGTCATGTCTTTGTGTGTTGTGGAATGCATTGTGATGTTGAATTTCTCTTTATGATTTAGGAATTTTGTTGCCTCTACAATGTTGTGAAGCCTACTCCTATTTTAAATTTTTTCTGTGTAATAATAAAGTTTAAAAAAAAAAAGATTTCAAATGGTTACGATCAGATTAAAGGCCATAATGTGCCTGGTCATGTTGTTGACTAAAGCTGACCTTACAAAGGCGAAGCTATCCCCAGAGCTACCTAGCCTCCCATATCAGGTCAAGTTAGCCCACCTCCCTGGGGAATGGAAATGCAAAGCCTTCACCAGTGGTCTCCAAACCATAGAAGCAGGTGAGACGCTAAGTAGGTCAGATCTCTTCAGTTGAAGTCAGTTGCCTAAGGACTCCCCTCTGTCACTCCCCACTTAGCAAACAGTTTGTGACAGAAAGGAAGCAAAAGTCACTCGGAGTCTGCCCCCAAACACATAGCTCAAAGATATTTTAGCATCATGCCTCCCTGTCTTCTTGCAACTTGCCCCAGAGAGTTCATACTCTAAATGGAGTGCTTCTAGGTCTCTCTTCTCTGTCTGTGACTTCCCATCTGTCCCAGAACGTCTGACCTACTGTCTAGGTGCCTGTACAAAAGTCTGTCCAGATGGCTGCCATTCTGTCTCCTTGGTACCTGCTATGTACTACTGTCTCCATGCCTCTTCTCTATGTCGTTACTAAAATCCCGGGGAGGAAATGAGAGAGGTGCCGTCCTGAAAGCTCACTCCAGCGAGATGCCAGCTGGAGCCACCTGGACATCCTGTCCAGGGGCTTCACTGGCATGCCGCGCCTCCCAAGGGCTCCCACCAGTGAGCACCCAGGACATAGCCTTCTCCGACTACCCCTCTCCCTCCACCCCTGGAAAGGGTGTTATCGAAAGCAGGAGCAGACAAGGATACAAAGTTCTCACCTATGGTGAAGCTGTAGCCATCGATGCTGAAAGTGGCGCTCCGGCATTTTTTGAAGCCTTCCTTCCTGTTGCTGGCGTCCGTCATGTCTCCGCCGGCCTGATGGGAGCAGCGCTGCTAAAACGGTTGCGTCGCGGGGTCCCCGGCTGCCCAGAGCCCCAGTGACCTGTGCTCTGCACAGTCCTATCCCGATCCCCCAGCTAAGGTCCGCTATCACCGCACAGCCGCGCTGGCTGCAAACGGAGCGCGCCGGCTGCAGGCGCGGAGACTGGATCAGCTAATACCCCTTCCCGGCAGAGCCAGCGAGCCAGAGCCGCTGCTCCATCGTCCTGGCCGGTTCCAGCTGAGTGAAGAGAGATCGCGAACACCAGCGGATGGCGGATCCCGGGCGCGATCTGCACCCCGCCGGCTCTGGGTATGCACAGGCGCTGCAGGCAGAGCGAAGGTGCGTCTGTCTGCTCTTCCCCTTCGCCTGCCCCTCTCTGGGGATGGTGGGGTTCAGTGGCCCTAGGGAATGACTATCTTGACGTCGTGCTTGCTGCTAGCTATGTTCGCTCTGGCAAGCCGAAGAGCGCCCCAAAAGTACTTGGACAGACGGAAAAGCAAGCATCTCCGCTGTCAGATGCCCAAGTTTACTCCAAACAAGGAAGTCGGGAGAACGCCACGCCCACTTCCTCCTGTAGCAGTACTCTGAATTGGCCGCGAGCTGCGATAATACTTCTCAACTGCCCCAGCCCAGAAGATAATTATCAAAGCAACCATGGATGCAGGACACACTTCGCCACAGGAAAACCCTAAGAAGTGTAATATACACCTGAGCCAGACCAATTTATCCCTTTCAAATGTGGGTTTGCTAAGTATGATGGATCTTGTAATGTGCATGTGGGAGAGCCCTCAGGGATCCTATAGCTAGCTAATGCTATAGAAGCGATAGGAAGCAGAGGGGGAAATCTAGAAACTAACTTGGCTAAGAACTGCAGACTCTGGGCATACGCGTTTCACTTTATGATCCCAAGTCTGTCCTTGGGTACATCAAAACATCTGAAGTGCCCACGTGAGGCAAGGCATATGTCTGGAATGGGTATCAAAAGAGACCAGAGAAGGTTCCATTCCATAGTATGCCCAAATTATCCCAAGACTACAAATAACTTAATCCCATTTGTTGAGTTATACAACCTGGTGCAAATTTACTAACGCTTGCCACCACAGCTATATTTCTAGCTGATTTCAGTTGAATCTAGAAGGCAGTAGATACATCTTCAGAATCTAATAAAAATTAGAAGCCTCTTTCCTCCAAAGACACAGAAACCTGGAGATCATCAAAATAAGGGAAAGGAAGACAAATATTGCATGTTTTCTGTTGTCCTTGCACAATCTGTGTGTGTGTGTGTGTGTGTGTGTGTGTATGTGTGTGTGATGAAAGCAACAGGGGCTATGATGGAGACATAGGAGTCTAAAGGGATAAAGGACAAAAAAGAAGGTAAAGTGGAGAAGAAAAACAAAATATTACAAGTTTCCTCTTCTATTCATATACACAATCTAGGTTCTGTATGTGTGTAATATGTGATACACAAGCAGAGAGGAAACAAACAAGAGGAAAAAACAAGTGAGAGAGGGTAGAGAGGAAGAACAAAGGGATAAATATGAACAAAATACAATGATATATTCATATAAAATATAATTGAACCCATTAATTTGCATATTTAAAATATTTTTAAATTAAAGGTACAGAACATACAAGTCCAGTATTCCACATAGAATTTCCAGAAACATATAAAACCTCAAGCCCTTGGGAATCCAGGTCGATATATGCCTTCGGAATTTAGTCTTCTTTGATGTGTCATGTACTTTTTATATTTTATTTGAATTTTTTTATTTATTCAATTGTGCATGTGTGCACGTATGTGTACGTGTATGTACGTGTGTAGAACCTCGGGCGAATTCAGGAACCACCATGGCCCGCCTCCACCTCCTCCTTGTTTACTCTGCCCTGGGATTCACAGGCCCCTACCAGGACCAGAAACACAGGCTGCCCCCGCTTCCGCCTGGCGTCTATACATGGGGTCTAGGATCCGAACTCAGGACCTTCCACCTGCAAGGCAGAGGCTTAACCCCTGAGTCACCTCTCCAGCCCCTGATGTGTCATGTACTTTTAAAGAAATACAGTTGTGTGTGTCAGAATGTAGCTGGAACTTGAGTTACAAGTTCTCTTAGTGAAGACCTAGAACCACATTCTCACTAGTAATGTGACTAAAATCTTTATAAAGGAAACAGGTATCATAAGCCACATTTCCATTGGCTCCACCTCAACATGGGAATCTGGGTGCTTCCAAACCATGGTGCAGCTGTTCCAGTGTCACACGCATGTCTGGAGTGCAGAGACATGAAAGAAGCTCTGCAAGCAAACTTATCTGGCCCACCACAAGGCAAAAGACCTTGAGCAAGATGTGCAGGACTCCCTGAGTTCTTATGGTGAGGACCAAGTGAGAGGAAGTATGCTAGGCAAGGGCACATCTTGGCCATTCAGTCCCTAGCAGATTTGAGCTTCATCATGTAGATTCTGTGAAAGAGTCTTCAGTGTAGCCATAAGATATTTTGCTTCATGTGGCAACTACTAATTTTTATAAGAGAATTTTGTATGTAATGCTATAATACTACATGTAATATTTCATATATTCTCTACAGTAACCATTGAATGCTTTCTGTAGCTCCTATTTCTTTGTATTTCTCCCATATTCCCAAACATCTTCTGCACCAGAACTATTCCTGGCATAAGAAGACTGAACGCCCTCTATGAAGAGTCTCTTGTAGTAAATTATCTAGGGAAAAAAGCCCAATGTGTTGAAAAATTTTCCTTGAGTGAGTAAAATTAAAACTTGGCACTTAATCAGTCTTAACAGAAAAGCTTCTTGAAATGAATCTATAAAAATAATAACAATGTGATCATTTCTCTATCCCCTAAGCATGGTAAAAATATCTTGCCTGAACAATTAGAACTGCTCTAAAACTCTTTTCCCCAGAATTATATTCCCTCCCTCCCTCCCTCCCTCTCTCTCTCTCTCTCTCTCTCTCTCTCTCTCTCTCTCTCTCTCTCTCTCTTTCTTTCTCATTTTAGAGATTGCACATCTACAAAGATACTCACTGTGCTCCTTTGAATCTTAGGACAGCCTTCTCAGTGTAGGCCCTCACACCAACCAAACCAAAGTTCAGCACTGATATTACATAAGCCTAGGAAGGACCGAGATTAAAAAAAGCCTGGATGTTTTCTCTCCCAGAAATGCTCCTTGAAGAATGCCTGTGAAGAAGAATACTAAGCCGAGACAACCAAGCACATGTGCCACTCTTCTGTCCTTATAATTGGAGCAGGTGTCAGCAAATGAATGCCTAAACGCTGAATTCAGTCTGCAGCCTATTTTTTTAGTGTCTGCAAGCTATGGATGGCTATTATTTCTTTTTGAATTTTTCAATCAATTTTCAAGGGCTGAAAATTTCAACAAAAAGAGAATAATATCTTATGGTACATTAAAACTATATCGAATTCGAAAGCTGGAAGTGGTGATGCACACCTGCAATCTTAGCCTCCAGAAGGCTGAGGCAGGAGAATTACAAGTTCAAGGCCAATATTTAGTACACATATACCATGTCTCAAAAATAAAAAGCAAGTCGAATGTAAACAAATTCTAATGTCTAAAGACAAAATTTATTGGAACTACATAGTTAGATTAGTGTATTTGCACATTATTTTTCTGGTACCTGAAATAATATTGCCTGCAAAGTCAAGCATGTATACATACCATCTTCCCTTACAGAACATGCTTATTGACTACAGAATTATAGCAAGCATACCTTATATCTGACAAAAACTTAGGGACTTCCAATTATATTACATTTATTTGAAAATGTAAGTTTGGGATAGGATGGGTCTTTCTTAACTACTGAATGAAATTCTGATAAGGAAGGAAGACTCACAGCAACAAATGTTTGATAATTAAATGGAGAAAAGATGATAAATATTAATTGTTCACTCCATTCATTAGTCAAGATCAATCGGACTGAGATTAATTTCTTCCAAGAGACAATGTGACTGGTTTCACATTAAGAAAGCAAAATGGGAAATGAGATCAGTACCTACCTCAGTTTATGAGTCAAATGATACCTATCCACTTATAGTGGTTATGTATGACAAAATACAAAAAATAAGAATCTGGAAAAAGATAAAAAGCATCTTGATTAAATATATAATCTAATAGCATGCCCTTTGATTCCCTTGTGCATCTAATGATGAATTTGTGTATCTATTTCTCTGTAAGAGAAAACACATTAAAGACAAGTGTTTAATGTCATTAGGATCTGGTCATTAATTGCATTGATTGGTTAGTTGGTTGCTTGTGTTGCTTGATTGGTTGACTGGTTAGTTGAATGATTTTTTTGAGATGGGGTCTTGCTATGCATCTCCGTCTAGCTAGCATTCACTACGTAGCCCAAGCTAACCTCACACTTATGCCTTTGCCTTCCAAATGCTTGGATTTAAAGTCACACCCTGCCATGTCTGACTTGTCTCTTGGTCTTTAATTTTTATATTTCTAGCAAAAAGCCAAGACATTACACAGTATTTTGAACATGTTATAAAAATTATATAATGAATTATCTAAATGAAGCAATGAAAACCCTTTTTCATACAATTCTTAACCATTCTCAAGCCAGACGCCACAATTCTTCCAGAAGTCAGTGGTCCGAGTACTATAAACAAAGATGTCCAGGACAGTGCCAAGCCCACAGTAGGCCCTTAGGAAAGCACTCAATGAATTTAAAAATGAACAAGAAGAAAAAGACGCTGCTTGCATGATCTGAGGTGATGTGACAGAGCAGGAAAGTCAGCCCCCACCAGCCATTCTCTCCAGAGTGGATGCCCCCAGAATCTTGGGGGGAAGTTGGAGGCTTGTTGGCAAAGTTAGACTTTCTCAGAGTCTGTCTTCCAGAGATTGTGGGAGACATAGGATGCTTTTAAACAAGACACAAGAACTTTCTTTCAGGAAGAGTTGGGACGTTGGAGAAGGGAAAACATCCACTAAAGGGAAGTTACTGCTGTAGACACCAGCAGTTCCTTCTCTGGTACAGTGCACTGGGCTGCGCCACCTGATTCCTGGCTTAATCGAGGGATTGACTCAGGCAAACCCCATCTCCCAACCACTCTACTCTTCTCACTGCCAACTTCCTGTAGAGGATCTAGACATTGTGCATTTCCCAAGGACCAGAAGAAATTTATCAAAGACCTGTGATTGCCAATCCTGTAATAAAAAAAATCAGTCTTGGCGACTTAACATCATGAATGAAGGATCATTTCTTTCTTATCACAGAGTAATGTAAAGAGATCTTTATATTAACACCTAGGTTCTCAGAATCCTTCCCAAGATCCTCTACAGACAGCTGACAGATGAGGGAAAACAGATGGAAGGGGCCATGACAACCTGGAAGAAATGCGTCCCCTCTCACTACATTCTTGTGGCCAGAAATTAGTCATATTGCCCCTATGAAACCACAGTAAGAAGTCTGAAAAATGAAGGGGCCAGGGAAGGTTGGTAAATACAGATCCTTTGAAACCTTATCCTCTCTACCCTATTGACTCAATTTGACCTTCAACATCACCAGGCTGAGATAACAATCTGCCCAAACAAGAGTTTACACTTTTTCTGTCTTATGTATCCATCCTCAAAGGACCAAAGCATCTGGCCTCACCACAATAATATAAACTAGAGCCTACTGTCCCAAGAAATAACACCCCTTTCCATGTGACCTTTTTCATGTACTAGGTAGGAACAATTTTAAAGCCACTTTTTATAGCCTAGGCTTTACAAAGAACCTCAAAATTACAATTTATTTAGTATTTGAATACCACATCATCTTGGGACATACAATTTTTTTCTTTCAGTATCTAACATTATAAATATGTAGAAATACGAAAATTCTAGTATGCAAAAAGGCAAAGAAGATAATAGAAAATCGGGCTGGAATCTTTAGTACACCAGCAAAATTTACCTAAAACACTTGGTAAGAATCCCTCGAACAGGGCTGGAGAGGTGGCTCAGGGGTTAAGCCTCCGCCTTGCAGGCGAAAGGTCCTGAGTTCGGATCCCAGATCCCACGTATAGACGCCAGGCGGAAGCGGGGGCGGCCTGCGCTTCTGGTCCTGGTAGGGCGGAGCCTGTGAATCCTGGGGCAGAAGGAGGTGGAGGTGTCCGGGGTGGTTCGCGAATTCGTCCGTGGTTCTACACACACACACACACACACACACACACACACACACACACGCACATGCACACACACACACACACGCACATGCGCACATACACACGCACATGCGCACAGTTGAATAAAAAAAAAAAAAAAAGAATCCCTCGAACAAAGGACTAGAATAAATACAGAAAATCCAAGGTGACAATGTGGAATGCAATGGATCCCAAGGGAGTGACAGAACAGGTAGAGATGACCCACACTTGCACCCAGTCATGAGGGAGGGGCCTTGCTTTCTCAGGGGTCCAACCCTTGTCAGGCCACAGGTAGGGAACTCTGTGCTAACTCTAGCATCTCATTTTAAGCCTCCAGTAGCAAAGATTTTATGGTAAATTTTCCCAGTGCATTGTCGCAGTCCCCAGAGAACATATCTCATCCCAGTGGCAAGCTCAGCAACATAATTATTAAGAACACCAAGAAGGCTGGGAAACCAAGAGCTTACCTAGGTGGACTGACAGACCGTGGAGGAGAGGTTGCTGACACACAGAGTCAACCTGACTACTTTGACTACTTGGCAGAATGACTTAGAAAAGAGAATCTCCTGCATCCGCTGTTCACTGGCAACTAAGTTGATCTGGAACTTTGCTCAAACTCAGTGATTCACCTCACAATAGGTAATAAGCATATTCCTTATTACCCCCAAATTTGTACCCACCCATCCCCCGCATACACACACCAATTTTCTATATTGGATGTGGCTTCTGATGATGATGATAATAATAAGAATGCTGGTATTTTGAAGAAAATGTCACAGAACAAAATGTGAAGGAAAAAGAACAAACTATGAGGCAAGATGCAATCATTTCAAAGATGTTTTTAAAAAGTACATTTAGAAAACAGGAAAGTAAAAAAAGTCAGCTCATAAGAGAGAGAAAGCAAGCCAGGGCCAAAAAACGTTAAAGAGAGTGACAGCAAACCCCTTTCCACCATCAGATATAGCCAGACGTGCATGTGGATGGAGATATGTTGGCTGTTTTTGCTAATGTTTTTGTTTTTCCCTACTTAAGGACTTAAACATATTGAAATTGCAAATTTAAAAAAGAAAGAAAGAGAGCGTGTGAGGAAGAGAGGGATGACAATTATATGCTGGTGCTGGAAATATAATTAACTTGACTTCCAGGGGCCAGAGAGCTTGGGCTTGTCCTAATTCCTTTGAACATAGGCTGTAGCTTCCCACATGGGAACATAGGCTAACATTTGGTTTCTTTTTTGGTGTGTTCTTATGGTTTGAAGCTCAAATATGACCCACAGGCTCCTGCTTTGAATACTTGGTCCACAGCTCGCAGTGCTATTTTGAAAATCAATAAGCCTTTAAGAGACCCGAATGGCTGCACTAGCTCACCAGGGATGATAGCCACGCCTGTTTCCACTGTTTTTTCTGCTCCTAGTGTACCACAAGGAGAGAAGCCTGACACACATTTTCCCTACCTTCATTGTCACCAAACCTTCCCACCATGATGGATTTAAATTCTTTCAAAACTTTGAGCCAAAATAAATCTTTCCTTCAAGTGGCTTCTGTCGGTGAGACAAAAGTAACAGACATGTAGGCCAAAGTGGGTAAATGTGCTTGTGTACAAACCTGAGTTTTGATTCCCTGGGTCTATGTAAAGATCAGAGGAGAGAACTGGCTCCTAAAAGTTGTCCTCTGATCTCTCTCTCTCTCTCTCTCTCCCTCTCTCTAATAAGTGAAAAGAAAAAAACTTTTCGATAAATCAGGAAAACAAAAATATCAAAAGCTGTCAATACAGATACTGAGCACTTAAGTTACTTCCTGTTCAGAGATTTATTTAAGCATTTTATAATTATTAAATATTGAACTAAACCATCCTCAACCAGATCAATGCTCACTAGATTGTAAGCCCCTTGAGGGCCATATTCAGTTTGTTCATTGATGAATTTCAGATAACTAGAAAAATCTCAAGCCTTATGGAGGCAGCTACTTGTAAAATGAATAGATACATGAATATTCTAGTTCTGATAATTGTTTTAGGAAGACATATAGAGTCTAGGGGTACAGTTCAATGGTAGAATGCATGCCTAGCAAGCACAAGGCTCTGGATTCAATCCTTACCATTTAAAAAAGATAAAAGCAAGGAATGCAGAAGATTAAAACTGGACATATATTTGTCACCATGCACAAAAATTAATTCCAAATGGATCAAGGACCTTAATATTAGGCCAGAGACTATAAAAACCCTAGTTGAAAAAGTAGGGAACTCCCTTGAGCTGATTGGGCTAGGCCAACAGTTCCTAAACAGAAATCCAATAGCACAGGCACTAGAACCAACACTCAACAAATGGAATCTTATGAAATTAAAGAGCTTCTAGCAAAAAGGCAACCCACAGAATGGGAAAAAAATCTTCACTAACCACATATCTGAATAATAGAGCTCTATTGTCCAGAGTGCATAAAAAACTTAAAAAACTAAATACCAAGGAGATAAATGGCCCAATTAAAAAAGGGCCTTGGAACTCAAAAGAAACTTTTCCAGGAACGAAACTGAAATGTCTGATAAATACCTTAAAAAATGTTCCACATCCCTAGCCATCAGGGAAATGCAAATCAAAACTTCCCTGAGATATCATTTCACCCTGGTCAGGATGGCAAAAATCCACAATACAAACACCACCAAATTCTGGAGAGGATGTGGAGAGAAAGGAACTCTCATTCATTGCTGGTAGGAATACAGGCTTATATAACCACTCTGGCGATCAGTATGGCGATTTCCAAAAAAGTTAAAAATTGAAATGCCATATGACCCTGCTATACCACTTCTAAGAATAATTCCCCATAATGCAAAAATTCACTATAGTGACACAAGCACAACCATGCTCATTGCAGCACTATTTACAACAAGAAAGTCATGGAATCAACCCAAATGCCCAACAATTGACAAATGATAATGAAAATGTGGTATATTTGTACAATGGAATACTACTCAACCATCAAAAAAGATGAATTAATGAAATTTGATGGAAAAGGATGGAATTATAAAGAATTATATTGAGTGAAGTATCCCAGACACAGGAAGTTAGACACTGTATGTACTCCCTAATAGGTGGATCCTAGTTCCAAACCCACTTAATGACATATTCAAGGGTAAATCTCTAAAATACCTACTGTAATCTTATAAGCAGGATGGAAGGGGAAGGAGGGCCTCAAAAAAAAGGAGACAGGGGATCATGCTTCAGTGGAGAAAATAGGTCACCATCAAGTATTGCATGTAAGTAGCAAGACATCTGGTACAGCTCACTCTCACTTCCCTTCCTGGTCATTTGCAACTGAGCAGCTTTGAGCTCACCAATCAGGAAGGGTATAGGGACTGGCAGATAGACAATAACCATCCACAAATGGGACACTGACCCTCCCTCACTGCTGTCTCCTCCTCCTATTCTTCCATCCACCTTTGAGTCTCCTCTTACATTAAACAGTCTTTTATCTTTGGTTAGGAGGTGACCTTTCATACAGCCAAAGGTGGTGCAGGAAAAGCAAAAACTGAAAACAACAACAAACCATAATTCAGAACACCAAAGACTCTACATAATCACCTAGAACCAGACCAGCCAAATCTCTCCCCATCCTAAAGCTTAGGGAACCTTGCAGAAGAGGGGACGGCAAGATTGTAAGAGCCTAAAGACGGGGAGGATGAATGATATGCAAGATACTCCACATGAGTTAGGGCTGCAACAGCCAGAATTGGACTTTGCCTGACCTGCACAATGGCTGACATGTCAGTGACACCCAAAGTCTAGCATGGATCACAGAGGAGAAGGTTTCAGGCAGCAGGATACTTAAAGGCAAGGGATTAGCAGTCATAAGAGTTCCCATACTAACTGGGAGCCCAAGAAGCGGCTCCAGGCTATGCCACTGAGTCCTGAACCCTCACTAGTGTGGAGGACTCAGAGGGAGGTTTGGCATTCACACAAAAGGGGATGCTCCAGGGGATGGAGCGAAGAAAGGGAAAGCACTGAAAGAGGGGAAAGGAGGGAGGGGGCTGTGAACAGAAGGGAGGAAGGGGTAAGTGCAAATAGGGAGTACTGGGGAGGGGAGGAGAGAAGGAGAGGAGGGAGTACCTATTGAGCTTGTATGATTAGGAAAAAATAAAATGTGGGAGAAAAAAATAAAAGCAAAGAAGACAGATAGAAATTAATATGTCAGCTATGTAAGTCAGAGAAGTGTTCCAGCTACCTTCTACATGTCAGGAGATACTTTGTTCTTCCACATCACAGCATGGCCTAATGTCTCACTATCACATCAATACCCTGTGATACCTTGTATGTCAGTGATTTACAAAATATTAGGCATTTTTCACCATATAAGGTAAATGGTGCCAAAAGACATAGGTGACTGAGATTCTAAATTATGATCGTGAATTACAAATGGCTTCTGTGTGGGGAAATCGCACAGACTCCATGTTGATAAGACGACTAAAGTCAGAATCATAAGCAAAAATTTTCCAGATGTTGAGTACACTGCTGCCCAAAAAAACTTTGTCAGAGAATCAGACGGTGTATTATCATGATAAAAGAAAGCAGTTGAGTTGGCGGCAGGTGGGAGTGTTAATGATTTATCACAAAGATGCCTTGTCAGATATTTAAGTTATCCAAATGTACTTTACCTTTGTGATAAATGCTTGCACATACATATAGAAGCCAAAGTTTTTAGCACAGTGCTTCTTAAGCCTACCGAGGGAAGGTAAGTTGTCTTCCCCCTTCCCATGTGGTCTCCTCTTGACTCATTCATCTTCTCTGACTTCAGAGCACCCTGTCCACATGGTCAGCGCTCTGCAAATGCACCTGTAGCAACACATGGGTAAACAAAACTGTGTGGGGTCCAGCAACACGAGACATAGATTGGAAAGAATAAGAAGCAGAAAAGATTGTGCTTGCTGCTTGAGTTGAAAAGGGTAACTGAAGAGTCAGTGGGCCCTGATAAAGTTTTTTTCAATGTCAATTCACGCTGGCTGAGGTCTGTACCCGGGTCAGAAAACAATACTCTGGAGTGAAGGTATCAGGTGCCAAGGTTCTCTCTGATTTTCTGTCTTCTTGACTCTCACCATGTAGTCTTCCTCAGTCAAGTCCTGGGATCTAGAATTTCTCTTCTCCAAGACCAGTCATAGAAACCAGAAATCCCAAAGCAGCAATGCAATCTAATATTACCTGGACTTTCCCTGGCCTTCTTGTTTAAGAGTTTCAGCATGCGTCAGTACACCTCGACATCGACAGACCTGCAATCTGGCAAGTGAGGTTTGCCTCTCTCTCAGTAATCCTATGGATACAGTATGGTCAGTTCCCTTGGCTCCCGATGGTGACATGAACTCTCCTGCCAAGCTGAACTAAGAATTGTAACAGAGTATCCTCAAGGAAGAATAAAATCTCTTGTTCCCCTAAAAATAATAGTATCAGAAGACCTTGATTGTTGGGCGGTTCTGCTCTGTGCCTAAAAGAAAGGAATGCTGCACAGAAAGACAAAGACTGAGAAGACAGCAAACAGACAGACTTGCTGGGTTCTCCCCACACACACTCTGGTCTATTTTTAAGCCATAAGCTTTTTTGTCCAATCCAATCATAGTTCTGTATGACTATTTATGCCTTCTCCTATCAATGCATGAAACAGATATTTCACCCTGAGTGTCTGGTCTTCAACCTTAAAGGCTCTTGTGTTGTGTAAAACTATACTCTGTGAATGAACACATCTTTCACGGTTTTCTCCTGTGCACCTGCTGTCATTTTATTTCAAACCCAACTATGACATCTTCAGACTCTTCTACTGTAGAATTCCATTGTCCCTCACAGCAGTTCCTAGTTCACACATGAAGAAACTGAGGCCCAACTTTCAGAAGACGATGCGAGTTCCTCTTTCCCTTGGTTTCCACTCACCGCCACACAAGCATTCTCTCTGTCTTCAGAGAAAGTGTGAAGCTTCAGGCATGCTCACATGTCAGGCAGCCCTCATGAAACTTGCTTTTTTTTCCAACTTCCTCCTTTCTAAATAAAGGCCAAAGAGATAAATGAGCAGAGAGACAGCTCCTGATTAGAAACCAGAGAGTAGTTCCCATTCCTTTCCCACACATTCTGACCTGGAAGATGGAATTGTGTCCCTGACCTTTGTTGCCCTTTTGTCCCTGAGGGGAAAAGCCCTAAGCCCTTCTAAGCCTTCCCCCTACCTGTCTTCCCTGGCACCTCCAGTGGGCTTGGTCTCCATTCCCAGCACTACACTACAAGCCCCTGGTGATGACCACCATTAGCTTCCTGATACAAATGGAAATGAGAAACCCCAGGAATCACTAGATGACTCAGCATGAAACCAATAGCCCCACAGAGGACCAAGTGATGCTTACCTGGTAACCAAGGGTAATTCCCAGACCTCACAACAGGGACTCTCCTGAGGGATGGGAGGGAGATCCAGCTGTCTGGAAGAACTGAGAGAAAAGACAGGAAGGATACCCTGAGGCCCAGAATGAAAGCTACAAAATCAACCCACTGGAGCCAGGAAGGGTCAAAAAACCACAAGGGCTCTTTTGTCCCCACTCCTAATGGGCCAGCCACAACTAAACAGATAACAACCTAACATGCTGTGAAGACAGAGGGACGATCAGAATGTGGGTAGTAGCGGGGAATGGGAGCCAGGCCTGAAGCTGTTGGTCCAGCATGTAATTTCCTGGAGACAAGATAACACATTTCCCTTTCTTTTTGAGATAAGAGTGGAAAAAGACATGAAAGAAAGTGATTATTATTTTCCTTTTCTGTTTCCTTTCTGGCTTGGTTACTGTCACTTTCACCAGAAGCATTTTCATCCTACTCATATTCCTGTGGACACCATAAGAGACCACAGTGCAGTGCCCAAATTCTGCAGGCAGCCTGACAAACTGGGTTCTGCCTCAGTTTCCTGGAAGATACCGACCTGTACTCATGTACTTGTGGTGAAGGACTTCCTGAATCAATACGTGAATAATGCAAAGCGCAGTGTCTGGCATGTGGGATCCACTCAGTGATGGACATGGTTTTCTTCTTACCAGTTGCTGGGAACTTCTTGCTCATTACAGTGACAGAGAAGCACAAGAAGAGTGGAAAGTTTTGCAGGCGCAAGATAGGGTCAGAGAGGAAGGCAATTAGTATGGTCTAGCACCAAACTAGCACCAATGTGGCACAATTTATAAAGTTGTTCTAAATCCCTAGAGTTTCATAGGAACCATCCTTTTAAACAGCTTTAATGTGGGGCTCATGGACTGTGAAGCCTTTACCTTAAAGGAAAAGAACTTGAGTTAAAATCCTCAGATCCAATGTAAAAATGCCAGGCACATATGGCAGCGGCCTGTAATTCCAGCTCTGAGAGGCAGAGCCTGGGAAACCCCAGAGCAAAGCAATAAGGAGGTAAAGTAATTGAGACTGATTCCTTAGGCCCCCATAGGCACACACATCCAAGTATTCTGTGCTAGAGAGAGAGAGCAACATTCCACAGGTCTCAGGCCCCAGACCTGGGGATATCTAAGTGTGATAAATCCTACCCACGCTCTAAATGGTGTCACCAGGATCTGCCCCTGCCCCCAACATTCCCAGAACTTCCCGTATCCACAGTATCAGGAACCTCATTCTAGAAGACGCAGGATCTCCCCACCTTAACCCACTGGGAGCCCACAGGCTGCTGCTCACACACAGCCTCCTGAAGTGGGGGTGATGAACAATCGGTCCTGATCCCTCTGTGATCAGTTCCATTCCACACAACTCACATCAGGGCTGCAATTTTGCAGAAAGGCAGCAGGAACACAATGAAGAAATTCAGGAACAGAGAGCAAATGGAACGTAGTAGGTAAGTTGAGAGGCTTCTCCAAACTGCAGGCTAGGTGGTCTCTTCCTACCAGAAGAGAAACACCTCTCACTTTTGTGGTAGACAGGAAGGAGGACTTGACAAAGACACAGGCAGTAAATCAGGACAACACTGAAATTGAGGCTACCAAGATGGACCACCACTTTTGCCCTAATATCTTCCCACAGGAGACTTCACAGAGTCCTTTCGTCGGACCGTCTATGTGGCCTAGATGCCTGCAGGAAGAATAACATCACTCAGATCCTAGTTGGGGCTTGGAAAGTGGAAAAGCATAAACCGGCCCAGCACCTAGGGCTGGGGACTGAGGTTCCAGAGCTCTGCATGCCCGGGCGTCACCAGTACGCTGAGTCTTGCCTTCTCAACACTTGTGTCCCTTCAGTGCGGCCCTCGGCTGCTCCAAGTTCAGAGTCAGGACCAGCATCCGGAGGATTGGAGCCAGGTCTGCCCACTCATCACTGTTTACTCCTTCCCCTACATCCTCGGGTTTCTCCATGGTTTTCCCCAGGGCCATGCACTCTCTGCAGCGGCTCCCCTCCCAGTATCACTGTTTATGACAAGAAAATAAAAGACTCTGTGGCCATCTGCTGATAACTGAGGAGACCTAGAACCCGATTTTGGTTTTCTTTTGGTTCTTTTTAAGTATGTTTCTCCACATGTATATAGCTTTCTTATGTGGCCCAGGGGAGCTCTCATGTGATCTAGTCAGACTGGCCATTAGCTCTAACTATAGACAGGCTGGGAGTTTGGAATGTGGCCCCACGTGTCTAGCTGAGCAACATTTCTGGTCGACTGGAGTTGCCCACCCCCTGTTCCTCCTCTTACCTAAAAGTCCATGGGCTGTTCCCAGAGTTAAAAAGCAGCAAGAACTGAACATGGCTGTAGACTCATTGGCCATCTCAGGCAGAAGCAACTTTGAATAATCAGAGCAAAGAAAGAAACATTTTTTGTGCACCTTCTGAGCTCCTGGGGCTCTGCTAAATAGATCTCCTTCTCTAAGAAACTCAAATTCACATGTCAAGTCATTGTCCTCATCTCTGTTCACAGAGGAGGACAGTGAAAGTCAAAATCAAAGACCCATCATGGGCTTAGGACACTCACAACCAAGTGATAGCTCTGATCCAAGCCCAGATCAGTCTTGCCTCAGAGGTCACTGATTTTTTTTTTTTGGCTTGTGTGTGTGTGTGTGTGTGTGTGTGTGTGTGTGTGTGTGTGTGTGTGTACAGCACACAAGAGCACAAGAGGGTACTAGAGTGTGTATACCTGTATATCAGGAATCACCTTAGATTTTAGAGTGGAGATGGAAGTTGGGAGAACATAAGATGAATCTTGCAGTGTAATTCTGATCTGCCATATCCAGGAAATTCCATCTCTTGCTCTGATCTTCTGTTACCATTGCTCAGTGGCAAAAGATTGAAAATCTCTAAGAGACTCGTGAAAATTTCAATCACCACGCAGACCACTGAAAGATCAGTTAATTCTCCTTCCTTCTAACACAATCACAAAGCAGAATGATACATGATTAGCCTGGCTCTGTTTGGAGGGAGGGGAGAATTCCAAAAGAAAAAATGACCCAGGAAAGGCAGCCTGACAGTGGATAGGGGTGGGATGTTAGCGGTCCCATTCTCCAACTCATCCTACATTACTGCTGGAATGTTACCATTTTGTGCTAATTTCTCCAGCAAGCATAAAATAGAGGCCCCGGAGGTACAGAACGTTTTTTACTTCTTCCTACCTTCTTTTCAACTGCATCCTTCAATAATTGGAATCTATTAAATTCCTAAAGCAAAACACTTAGTAGCACTTTAACAGACACTAGGAAGGAGAGAAGTGGGATTTTGATAGCAGACCTTCTACTGAGGAGATGGAATCAGTTTAATGCTAATCACTTCTCACATTCAGTTTCTATATTTAGCAAATGGCATAACTTTTAGAGATCAGAGTTCTCTCTATGAATGCTTGAAGTCCCTTCCCATTTATCCAGACTCTACCAACCCTATAAGACCCATATCAAACCCCATCAGTTGTTCAAATCCCTTGATTCCATCCCATGAGGACTACTCCTACTCCCTCCTCTATCTCCATTTGTACTTTTGTTCAATGAGCATTTTATATGCATGTTAAATGTATTAAGTATGTACCGTATGCCATGCACCAAACAGCACTACAGAGCTGGAAGAAAAATGATTAGTGATGGCTGAATGTACTGAATATTCATCAAGGGCATGTGCATCCACTGATTTAATCCTTACTTTCCCTAAGGAATGTCCTACCACAAGCCCCTTTCTACAGATGAAGTAAACTGAGTTACCTACTATAAATCACAATAAAAAGCATCAGAATGGACAACAGGTAGTTTATTTTGGAGCCAAATATGAGTGGCCTAGGAATGCAGATTTCAGGTTGCCCCAAATTCCATGTATTCTGATGTGATAAGTTTCTTAAGGTTTTATCAGGTAGGCAAATTACTGAAAAGTCAGGAGAGCCCTATTATAGGCCTCACATGCTATCTATCACATTCTTACTCTTTTGGTTGGTGGAAATCAAGGGTGTGGCTGTACACTCCAAAGGATTTACCTAATAGTCATCAAGATATTAGATCACATACAGAGGAGGGTAACAATGGTTATTAAGTGAGATAAACATGGCCCAAGATAATTTGACTCTGGACTTATAATATTCTGACCTCTGACCTCTGAGATTCTAATTAATCAATCAGCTTGCAGGTGAAGCACCTTTCTAGGAACTTCTGTTCACAATGCCTGTTTTTTCTGGTTTCATAAGATGATAAGTGATGAAACAGAATTTGAACCCTGGTGGCCTGGCTCCACAGCCCCAGAAATTAATTACTTCATGTTGTGTAGAGGCTTCTCCCAGCCTACGTTCAATGAGTTAGTAGCTAGATCAATGATAGGTTATTATTACAAGAAGACACAAAACTATGCTACGTGCTATTTAGGAGCCAAGGAAGGAAAACCATTCAGGCTGGGAAGAGAAAGGAAGAATTTGTCGGGAGAAACTGCTCATACTTTGGACAGTTTAGCAAGCTACAAACCTGGAAGTGTAGCTTAGTGGTACAGCACTTGCCTTGCAAATGAGCTTTACATGTAAATTCAAGTTACTCTTATCTCTGTCATTCTAGAACCAATGGCTGATGTTGTGTCAGAAATAGAGAATAGCTTTACCTAGGTTTGCTGTTACAGAGCAGGGGATCTAGCAGGGTTGGAAGGGAGATAAAAGAGGACAGAAGGAGATTAACCAGAATGCTTACACACAAATATGAAACTACCAAAGGAAAAAAATTCATGAATTAAAAAAATGCTATGCTTTGGGGCTGGAGAGGTGGCTCAGGGGTTAAGCCTCCACCTTGCAGGCGGAAGGTCCTGAGTTCGGATCCCAGATCCCACATATAGACGCCAGGCGGAAGCGGGGGCGGCCTGTGCTTCTGGTCCTGGTAGGGCGGAGCCTGTGAATCCCGAGGCAGAAGGAGGTGGAGGCGCCCATGGTGGTTCGCGAATTCGTCCGTGGTTCTACACATACACAGACATACACACACAGACACGCGCGCACGCACATACACACGCATATGCACACAGTTGAATAAATAATAATAAAAAAATTTTTTTTTAAAATTAAAAAGAAAATGCTATGCTGGCAAACCAGCAATCCAGGACAGGAAATGTTTGTGTTTGCAAATTAACTTTGCCAGTTTCCATAGTGTAAGCACTCCCACTACGGCAAATTTCAAGCTTCTATCCAAATATTACTGGACTCAGAGTTCTCATATATATGTATCATAAAACTGGTTTGAACTTACTCCAACAAAACACTATATGACGTAGCAAGAGTCAGAATCTGAGGAAGCCAAAAGCTAGGTGAGTAGGAAAATAGGAATCCATTGCAGTTACTCTCCATGTTGCTCATAAATACACAACCAAATTGTTTAAAGGGGAACGAATGGTTTTATTCTGGCTTACACTTATCTGGTTATAGTCATTAATTCAGTCTGGCAGACAGTCCACACCAACATCACGGATTGAGGGAACCAGTGACACCATATCCTCAGAACTGCTGAAAGAGGAGCAAATTTCCCTTGCCAAAGAGCATGTCTGCCTGAGTATGCCAACTCACTGACCCAATAAAGAAGTATGTCAAGGGTTCATGCTCATGGAGTTCACTGGTTTTACCAGATTAATTCAGGAACATCTCAGCAGCTCCATTCTAGTGTTGACGAATGCTGAAATTTTTTTTAATCTATCAGCACATTTTCATTTTACCTCCCACCCTACAAGAACACATCTGAAGTGCTCCCCACACTAGGAATCTTCAGATATTGCTCCACATTAATGAATCAAAATTGTTTGAAATGTTATTAGAATTCCACGTGGAGACTCTATCTACTTAGACACCCTCATGAAAAAGGTCTTAGTAAAAATTATCTTCTGTAACTATTTATAATAGACAGGAATATTTTTTATTTATTTATTTTTGGATTTTGATTTTTTTTAAATATTTACTTTTCCCCAATCATACAAGCTTAATAGGTACCCCAGTAATCTTCCTCCCTCCACCCCTCCCCAGCCCCCTTGCACCCTCTCTTTCTTTTCCCCTTACTTTCACTCTCCTCCCTCCCTTTCTCCTAATGCCTCCCCCTTCCTCCCCTTTCATTTCCTGGAGCATCCTTTTGTGTGAATGCCAGACTTCCCTCTGAGTCCTCCACTCTAGCAGGTGTAAGAACCCAGTGGCAAGAATGCCAAAATTTACTAAGCCAGTTTCCCCCATATTATCACCTGCCCAGGGAATAGTCCCGCCCACCATAGTTTAGGCACTCCCCATCAAGCTTACTCAGGGGCTTAGCACGTAATTCTTTACAAAACGCTCAAAGCTTTAGTCTTCTATTGTCAAGTTGACACCTGTATCTATCACAGCACCCTTTGGGGAGAGAGGCTTGGAGCACTCAGGAGGGAGGTATCACATCACCAATCTCTGTAAGGCTGCAGCAACCTCGACAATCCCCAAAGGCAAATCCCTAAAACCACACTCAGGACAGTGGCAATGTAAACCACAGAACCAAGCAGGAAGGCAGGAGAAAAGCAGCACTGGAAAAGAGATTGAGACAAAACACCAAGACTGGAGCCTGGAACCAGGGAAAGAGATGCCGGGTCAGAAGGGGCAGCACAAGAGACCATTTGAAACAAAGCAGAAAACTCCAAGAGCCTTGCAACCGGTCTGCCTCCCATCCCACCCAAATCCTTGTCCTTCCCATGAGTTGGGAGCTCTTCTCCCAGACTCTCTGTGCACCTTGTATGAGCTCTGCCACAAGATGCTGCGGTGAGCAAGTCGCCCTCCAGAGACCAGCCAAGAATCAACAAGCACCATCACTCTGTAGACCAAATCTGCTCCACCATCTGACTTTGTACAATGTTTACATTGTACGTTTACAATTTACATTTCTCAATGATTTTAAGTATTTTTTATTTAGTGTGTGCGTGCGTGCATGCGTATGTGTGTGTGTGTGTGTGTGTGTGTGTGTGTGTGTGTGTGTGTGTGTGTTAGAGGGCAATATATGTCCCTGTGGAGGAATAGGGGTGACTTCGGGAATCATCCTGGATTGCTTCTACCTCTTTCTTGCTTTACGGATTGCTTCTACCTTTCTTGCTTTACTCTGGGATTTCCCAGGCTCTGCCCACGAGGGCGGGAAATGCAGGCCGCCACCATTTTGCCTGGCGTTTTTATGTGGGACCTGGGATCTGAACTCAGGACCCTCTGCTTGTGAGACAGAGTCTTAACCCCTGACCATCTCTCCAGCCCATTCCTGAATTATTTTAAAAACTGGAAAGGATTTGCATGCAATTTTGTGATTGTCATAAACAAGGCAGTACTGCATGGAACATGGCTTTCACCCTCCATTCACTTACTGCATGGAGCTGCTATTGTGTGACCATGTGGCTTAAAGAAGCTATGGCACTTCCTATCTGGTCCCTTACAGAAAAAGCTAGCCAACTTTTCGCACACAACATGCCACAAGATAGGGGACTCTGGATAAATGCTTGAGCAATGAATGATCTCCTCACCTTACTGATGAGCTCTCCGGCTCCTCAAAACACTGTTCCCAGTGAGAAGACAATTAAATCTTCCCAAACTAGTTGATTTCCATCTATCTCATGACTATTCCTAAGGTTGTGACTATTGGGAATCGGACTTGAAAACCTGAAAACAAACAGAAAAGATGGATTCTACAATGAAAGAAGTTTGATAAATATGGAACCGCAGTATTAAACTCCAGTGCTCCTTACCACTGAATTTCTCAGAGCCTCTAAGATGATTTTGTTCTCCGTGGAACTTCAACATGAAGAACATTCCCTAAGCATGTTTGACCACACACAGTCCTCTTGTTAAGAACAAGGAAATGCAGTTTCAACAGTTTATCAGGTCTACTCAGAGAGCTTACTGCCTTGACCTTCACTCTTCAGGTTCACTGCAGCCATGCTAGTACCACTGGGTGTGGGTAGCAACAGTGCCAGGCATCTGCAACCTGACTTGCCACATACATTGCCACATTGCTTGACTCCCAGCATAGCCACTATATAACCCATTTTCACTACCACATGTGGTACCAGCAGCACCCTCTCCTCTCTCAAGTCTTTGCTCAAGTGACTAAGCAAAACCCTCTTGTTTAAAAACCAGTCAGCCTCCCCAACATTCTTGATACTTTATTTTCTTCTATCAAACAGTATCATTTGATTATCAGTTATATAAGATAGTGAGGCAGGGACCTTTTGTTTAATTTGTTATTCTAATGTACCTCAAGCACATAGATCAGAAGGGAAACATTGTTGAAGGAACGACTAAATTGACAGCAATCATCTCTGAATCCCTCCCAGTATCTTACTCACTAACTTTGAATTTAATTTAATTTAGACTATGTTAGGGTTCTCTAGAGGAACAGAACTAATATAATATACCTATGTGAATATATAAAACCATGGTTGGGAATTCATTCCATTGATTTATGCAATAGAACTAGAGAATCAAGTAAAGCAGTAGCTGTTCAGTCCAAAAAGCTGGAGGCTTCAGGACAAGAGGCTATTCCTAATGACCTAGAAGTTCCCTAAAAAGTTGATTATTCATATCCGTGTTCAAAGAGTGAGTGAAGAATGTAAAGTCAGATGTCCACAGGCAACAGCAATAGGAAAAAAAGAGAAAAATATACAGTTATTCAAGAAGAATCAAAGAACTACCTCCACTGGACTCCCAACTTAGTGGATGATGCTACACATGTTCAGGGAAGGGCTACCCACTTCCCATGAATTTGCTGACCAGCATGCCAACTAACTCTAAAAATACCCTCACTGACACTCCCAGAAACATGTTTTACCAGTGTCAATTTTCTCAATCCAAGTTGACAACCTAGACCCATCCACAAAGAGGTAACCCAAGAAGAAGCATAATATGCAATGATGCAAATATGGCTTTCACTCCGAGTGAGATGTGGTAACCCTGGAGTTTTTGCAGCCCAAAAGGAAAAAACTTATGAATTGGCATGCTGTTTGGTTGAGATCTAACCATTCGGAAGTGACTGCAATAACTTACATAAGGAAGCAGTCTGCAGCTCTCAGCTTCCAAGATGTCTGCGGTGACTTAGCCGCCTCCAGCTTTGGCCAGCCAGCCTTGCCACCTCTGCTTTGAGAGACTGTACCTTCCCTCTGGAACCGTAAGCTGAATAAACCTCCCTTTCCCCCTTAAGTTGATCGACTTTGAGTATTCTCTCACAGCAATAATTAAGAGTAACCATTACAGAAATTGGTAACTGATACAGATGCTGTGAGCCCCTGAGCTTCAAAGCTTGGTGGAAATGATATGTTGGGGCACCACATATATTGGGGGGGGATGATCCATTAATCTCACATAATCTGTGAATGACACCCAATGGATTTAACATCCAGATCTCTGCCATTCTAAAAAGGAGCCCTGAATATGAATAACAATGTTCAATGTTAGTTCCATATTGATTAGCTATATTAGGATTATGAAGCTAAATAAGGATTACTTTACTGCGGGTGCTGAGATACTTTAACAGGAGATAGATAATTGATGGAAAGAAGATAGATTTATATAGATGATAGAGAGATAATAGAAAGACTGATATATAGATGATAATTAGTTATAAAGAGATGATAGATGATTAATAGTATATGTAGATACATGATATAAAGATGATTAGTATTGTATGTGGCTAGATTGTAGATAAATACAGATGATAGATAGATAGATAGATAGATAGATAGATAGATAGATAGATAGACAGACAGACAGACAGACAGACAGACAGACAGACAGACAGACAGACAGATAGATAGATAGATAGATAGATAGATAGATAGGCAGATGATAGATCAGTAGATATGGAGGATAAATAATAGATAGCCGGATGTATAATTAGGTGGGATGATAAATTATGACTTTATTGAACTCATAGATATGAATGCATGAATGGGTATATACTTGGATATATACTTAGGCAGGATGGTGAGTGGCCATTGGTTGAAGAGAAGAGATGTACATTGAGAGTTAAATAGCTGGAAACTCACTAGTCATTCACACGGCCCTTGCTGTGTGTAGGACACAGCAAGCAGCATGTAGCTTGCTTGGTGCTTTCTTAATGATGTCTTTTGATGAGGAGATGTAATTTTTGTTGTTTAGTGTCCTGGTTCTTACATTCATATTCTTACATTCTAGTGAAGACAACTGTAGTATTTACCAGAATGTTTTGCCTTTTACATTTACAATACTTGGAAATTATTTTTCATATGGTGTGAAGTGAGCTTGAAGCTAATTTTTCCTCTTCTTTTATACATTTGTTCTTGAACCACTTGTGGAAAAATTCATTTTTTCTCAAGTGTTCTCCATTGAGAATTTTGTGAAAATATAGAAGGTCAACTGATATGGTGGTGCACAAGTGTGACCCAGCATCTGGAAGACTAAGGTTTGTTGGTTGTGAGCCTGAAGTAGCCTGGATTTTACAGAAAAATATGAACTTATATATTTGTATATATACATGCATGCATATGTATATATCTCATGTGCATATACACATATGTATGCTTAATACCTGAGGCTGTTCTCATGAAGGTTAACTTTTTATTAATAATTTTTTAAAATTTCCTAGTTTTACAAACATATCAAGCACTTATCCCTGCTTCCCTTCCTCCCATCCCTCTCCTTTCCCTACACCAATCCATTCTACTCCCTCCCATCCTGCCTGTCCACTTCTATGGACCCCAGGGTTCTCTCTGGCTTGTCTGCTTTTGTGGGCGTTCAGGCCTCTGTGGCACACCAAGTTGCCTTTCCTCAGGCCACCCTGCTGATAGGGGCATTTCCCTTCACTCATCCAGCTCTAGTCCCCAAGGCTTCCACTGTATATTCTTATCTTTCTTGAGTTCCTGATGTCTATGGAGTATATTGATTGTCAGTCATTATGCAGGTCTGGGAAGGACAAGTCTTACTGTAAGGAGCTCCTGGGTACAGAAAGTTAACTTTATTTTGGATTTGTTTACTTCCTAGCTGTATTTTTACTGCTTTATGCTCAAACTACTTTGTCTTACTAATTACTTTGATATCTTGTAGTTGAAGCCTACCAACTTTGATTTTCTTATCAAAATTAACTTTGGCTCTTTTAGGCTCTTAGCATTTTTAACTTTATAAATACATTTTACCTTGTCAAAAAAAAATAACTTACATAAGATCAGAGTAAAGGTGCAAGATGGAGGGTGCAATGACACAATTATAAAGGAAAAGTGAGGCAACCATCTTGTTAACAGATGAGATGCCATCATGAGAAAAAGAAGGAAAGAAAAATCAAGAATGATTTCAAAGTCATTGACCTAAGAGGGCAGAAGAATAGAATTGCCTAAAATAGGTGGAGAAAACTATGGACTCCCCAGCCCCTTTGTTTCTCCTGCCTGCCTACCTGCCCAAGAGGGGACTCGCTCGCAGTCTGTTGATCCTCCATCCCAGGTGAGTTACCCAGCCCCCAGGTCTCCCATTGTCTCAGCTCCTCCCACCAGCCTGCCCACCTGACCGGGACAGGACTTGCTCTGGTTCCTCCATCCCTGGAGCTTGGGTGGGCCACTAAGCCAAGTCCCAGGTCCCAGGTGAAGAGTTCTGCCATCACCACCAGCCCCTCTCCCTCTCTGACCCACTGGGGACCCTCCCTCGTGGTCAACAGAGGATATACTGCTACTCAGAATTCAACAGAATCCAAAGAAAACCCAAACAAAGCTCTAAGGGACAAAGGCCTTATATCTGAAGTCCTCTAAAATCATCCTATAACATGGGAGAGATTCTTCACATCCAGCCCAAAGATAAGTAAATCTCTTTCTTTTACCATACTGCTCCTTTTAAGTATTAATCACTGTAGATTGATTTTCCATGCAGCCACCCCAAAAATATATACAACTCCAGGGATTATACCACTCACCCTCACATATCACCAAGATACTAAATCATAAAAGTGCACTACCATAATATTCACCCTCTGTTTACTTAACCTGACTTAACGGATGTACTAACAGCCTAATAGCCTTGTGTAGGAAATAATATTAACAGCACAAACAAACACAACTACAAGTCAAGCACTAATAAAAACTGCCGAAAAGTAGTAATACCAACTAAATCAGTTCAGTAAAAAACACATAGAAACTGAAAAGTCTTAAGAGACAAAATGACAATGCCCAAATCAAAGTGCAGATCCATGAGAAACAAAACCCAGGAAGATAAATCTCCCACGGAAAGAATTAACCCCATAATGATGGATTCCAACCAGAACAAATTCACAGATAATAGCCAAGAAAGTCAGACCCAAGATAACGACTTTCAAAGTATGATCATTACCATGATTAATACTATGAAAGAGGAAATCCAGGAGGAGTTAAACAATCGTATCAACCATTTTGAACACAACAGACACTTGGAGGAGTTGAGAAAAACAGTTCAAGAAACAAAAATTGACATAGAACAGTTAAAACAGTCTCAGGCAGAGCTTAAAATTGAACTAAAAGACAAGTTATCTTCAACCCAAAACTCAACAGAGAGTCTTATCAGCAGAACTAACGAAGCAGAAAATAGAATTTCAGATCTTGAAGACAAAGTGGGAGAATTAACCAACTCAATGGAAGAGGTTCTTAAAGCCAAAAAGATACTTGAGAGGAATATTCAAGAGCTATGGGACTAGAACTAGGACAGCCTAATCTCTCCCCATCCTGGAGCTCAGGGACATTTGCGGAAGAGGGGGCGGTAAGATTGTAAGAGCAAAAGGATGGGAGGAGCAACGATTTGCAAGATTCTCAACAATAGTTGGGGCCAAAGCAATCGTAATGGGACTTTGCATGCCCTGCGCAATGTCCAGCGCACTGTTGCCCTCATAAAGTCTAGCATCTGTTAAGGGCACCGAGACCCCTGGAGGCAAGGGATTGACAGCCATAGTAGTGATCTTATGCTTAAGGGGAACAAGAGAAAGGGCTTATGGAAATGCCACTGGGTCCTTATATGTCATCGGAGAGGAGGACCCAGTGGAGAGTTAGGCGTACACAATAAAGGACTCTCTGGGAATTGGGGGGGAGGCACTGGGGGAAGGGGAGGGGGAGGAGGGGGGAGGGAGGGAACTGGTAAAAAATTTTAAAATGTATAATTAAATTTTTAATAAAAAAAAAGAGCTATGGGACAACCTGAAGAAGCCTAACATGCGTATTCATGGAATACCAGAGCAAGAATCCCAAAATACCACACCTGAGGAAATTTTTCAAACTATCATAAATGAAGACTTCCTTCAACTAAATAATGAGAGGCCCATCCTAATACAAGAGGCATTCCACAACCTCAAACAGATATGACCAAAATAGAAAATCGCTACGGCAAATAATAGTATAAACACTCCACATTCAAGACAAAGAAAAGGTGCTGAGAGCTTCAAGAGAAAAAAAGCAAGTCACTTTTAAAGGTAAACCCGTTAGAATAACAAATGACTTCTCAATGGAAACAGTAAAAGCAAGACAAGCTTGGAGAGACATACTTCAAGTATTAAATGAGCAAAAATGCCAACCCAGACTGATATATCCAGCAAAACTATCTGTCATGATTGAGGGAGAAAGAAAGTCTTCCAGCACAAAGACAACTTGAAGGGATACATGTCAACCAAACCAGGCCTTCAAAAAATGTTAGAAATGATACTCAAACTTGAAGAAAAAAACAAGCATATCCAGGCAGACAGAAGGGAAGTATAATACTACCAAAACATAAATGTCAAACAATACACTTACAAAATCCACCTAACATAAAAAATATACAGAATTAAAAATAATTTCTCCATTATAACATTAAATGTCAATGGTATTAACTCACCAATCAAGAGACACAGATTACAAACTTGGATTAAAAAACACAACCCATCAATCTGCTGCCTTCAGGAAACTCATTTCACCACAAAAGATAGGCACATCCTAAAAAGGAAACGCTGGTCCAAAATTCTGCAAGCTAATGGAAACAGGAAACAGGCAGTAGCCATTATGCTGTCAGACAAAGTGGACTTCAAACCAAATAAAATCATACGAGACACAGATGAATACTACATTTTAGTCACAAGTACAATTCACCAGGAAGACTTCACAATATTGAACATATATGCACCTAATACGGGCCCCTCCACATTCATTAAGAAAACCCTAGAGCGGCTAAAGCGAGAAATCAATAATACTTGGGGATTTCAACACCGCCCTCACAACATGGGATAGATCTACAGGTAAAAAGGTTAACAGAGTGTTAGGGCCGAAGCAATCATAATTGGACTTTACATGCCCTGCACAATGTCCAACACACTATTGTCCCCACAAAGTTTATCATTTGCTAAAAGCACCAAGATCCTTGGAGGCAAGGGATTGAGAGCCAAAATAGTGTTCTTATGCTTAAGGGGAACACAGGAAAGGGTTCAGGGAAATGCCGCTGGGTCCTTGTATGTCATCGGAGAGGAGGACCCAGAGGACAGTCAGGCATGCACATTAAAGGATTCTCCTGGGATTGGGGGAGGAGAGGCACTGGGGGGTGGGGAAGGAGGGGTGAGGGGAGGGCGAGCAGAGGGGTGGGGGGAGGAGTAGGGAGGGAGGGAATCATCGGTGTACCTATTAAGTTTGTATGAGCAGAGATAATAAAAAATAAATAAATAAATAAATAAATAAATAAATAAATAAATAAATAAATAAAGCTTAACAGAGATACTTTGGAACTTAATAAAACACTTAAAGAAATGGACCGTACAGATCTCTATCGAACTTTTCATCCACGTACCAAAGAATACACATTTATCTCAGCAGCACATGTAACTTTCTCCAAAATAGATCACATATTGGGCCACGAAACGAATCTACACATATACAAAAAAGTTGAAATTCTCGCTTGTGCCCTATCAGACCACCAGGGCCTAAAGCTTGACATCCACAACACAACAAGCAACAGAAAATACACTAACTCCTGGAAACTTAACACTATGATGCTGAATAAGAACTGGATTCAGGAAGAAATTTAAAAGGAAATTCAAGATTTCCTGAAAGTGAACGATAATGAAAATACAACTTACCAAAATCTCTGGGACACAATGAAAGCTGTCCTAAGAGGTAAGTTCATAGCTCTTAATGCCTACATCAAAAAAATGGAAACATCAGAAATAAATAACTTAACAATGCAGCTTAAAGCTTTAGAGAAACTAGAGCAATCCAATCCCAAAAACAGTAGAAGAGAGGAAATTAGCAAAATAAGGGGAGAAATATCCGAAATCGAGATTAGGAAAATGATACAGACAATCAACCTGTCAAAAAGCTGATTTTTTGAAAAAATCAATAAAATTGATACACCCCTAGCCAAATTAACCAAAAGTGTGCCAGAGAAAACCCAAATTAACAAAATTAGAAATGAAAATGGAGTCATCACTACTGATACCCAAGAAATCAAGAGAATTATAACATCATATTTCAAAAACTTATACTCTGTTGAAATTTGACAAGACAAAAGAGATGGATGAATTCCTAAGTAAACACAACTTACCTAAATTGAATCAGGAAGTTGTGAATTATTTGAATAGTCCTATAACATATGAGGAAATTGAGGAAGTAATCTCGAATCTTCCCACCAAAAAATGTCCTGGACCAGATGGATTCAGCACAGAGTTCTACCAGACATTTAAGGAGTTAATAACACCAATACTCCTTAAACTGTTCCATCAAATAGCAAAGGAAGAAACACTGTCAAATTCCTTCTATGAAGCTAATATCGTTCTAATCCCAAAACCTAATAAAGATTCACTTAAAAAAGAAAACTATAGGCCGATCTCTCTGATGAACACAGACACAAAGATTCTCAACAAAGTCTTAGCAAATTGGATTCAAAAACATACAAAAAGATCATCCACGGGTATCAAGTAGGCTTTATCCCCAGCACACAAGGTTGCTTCAACATACGCAAATCAATTAATGTAATTCACCATATAAACCAGTCCAAAGTCCAAGACCACATGATACTCTCAATAGATGCAGAAAATGCTTTTGACAAGATCCAACAGCCTTTTATTTTCAAAACCCTAGAGAAAGTTGGAATGGAAGAAACCTTTATCAATATAATAAATGCTGCATACAACAAGCCAACAGCAAGGATTATACTCAATGGGGAAAAACTGGAATCATTCCCACTTTGATCAGGAACTAGATAAGGCTGTCCACTGTCACCACTTCTTTTCAATATTGTACTTGAAAATTTAGCTGAAGCCATAAGACAAGAAAGGGACATAAAAGGGATTCAAGTAGACAAGGAAGAAGTCAAGCTATCCCTATTTGCAGATGACATGATCTTATACCTGAGTGATCCCAAAAACTCCACCAGGAAGCTCCGGGAACTAATACAGAAGTTCAGCAGGGTGGCAGGATACAAAATAAATGTACAAAAATCAGAGGCCTTCCTATATGCCCAGAATGAAAGAAGAAAAAAAGCCCTGAGAGAGCATTGCAGAAGCAGCAAAACTGCAAAAGAAAATCAACAAAGCACAATCCAGAACTTCAGAGACTCTATATCAACCACCTAGAACTAGGCCAGCCTAATCTCTCCCCATCCTGAAGCTCAGGGACATTTGCGGAAGAGGGGGCGGTAAGATTGTAAGAGCACAAGGATGGGAGGAGCATGATGCAAGATACTCCACACAAGTTAGGGCCAAAGCAATCATAATTGGACTTTGCATGACCTGCGCAATATCCAACACACTATTGACCTCACAAAGTCTAGCATCGGCTAAAGGCACCAAGATCCTTGGAGGCAAGGGATTGACAGCCAAAATAGTGTTCCTATGCTTAAGGGGAACACGGGAAAGGGTTCAGGGAAATGCCACTGGGTCCTTGTATGTCATCGGAGAGAAGGGCCCAGAGGAGTCAGGGATGCATATTAAAGGAATCTCTGGGAACTGGGGCGGGAGGAACTGGGGGAGAGGGAGGGAGGGGTGAGGGGAGGGGGAGGAGGAGAAGGAGGTTTGGGGGGAGGAGGAGGGAGGGAGGGAACTGGTGTACCTATTAAGATTGTATGAGCTGAAATAATAATAAAAAATGTATAAAAAAAAAAAAAAGAAAAAGCCCTGAGAGAAACAGTCCCATTTACTATAGCCCCTAAAAAATGAAATACCTTGGTATAAACCTAACCAAAGAGGTAAAAGACCTTTACAATGAAAACTTTAAAACCCTAAAGAAAGAAATTGCAGAAGACACCAGAAGGTGGAAAGACCTCCCATGATCCTGGATTGGCAGAATCAACATCGTAAAAATGACCATCCTACCAAAGGCAATGTACAAATTCAATGCTATACCAATCAAAATCCCAAAGCAATTATTTAAAGAAGTTGACCTAACAATCTCAAAATTCATCTGGAGGCACAAAAGACCCAGGATAGCAAAGACGATCCTGAGTAACAAAAACACTGCTGGAGGTATCACCATACCAAACTTTAGTCTATACTACAAATCCATAGTTATAAAAACGGCCTGGTACTGGCTCCAAAATAGATTCACGGATCAATGGATAAGGGTTGAAGACCCAGATATAAGCCCACACAACTGCTCTATTTGATCCTTGACAAAGGGGGCCAAAAAATCCAATGGAAAAAGAACAGTATCTTCAACAAATGTTGCTGGCAAAACTGGATCTCCACATGCAGAAGATTAAAACTGGAACCGTACTTGTCACCATGTACAAAAATTAATTCCAAATGGATCAAAGACCTTCATATAAGGCCAAAGACTATAAAAACCATATGTGAAAGGGTAGGGAAATCCCTGGAGCTGATTGGGCTAGGCCAACAGTTCCTAAACGGACATCCAATAGCACAGTCACTACAACCAACTCTCAACAGTTAGGATCTTGTGAAATTAAAGTGCTTCTGTTCAGATAAAGAGACTGTAACTCGAGCACAAAGGCAACTCACAGAATGGGAGAAAATCTTCACTAACCACATATCTGACAGAGTTCTAATATCCAGAGTGCACAAACAACTTAGAACTAAACACTAAGGAAACAAATGGCCCAATTAAAAAATGGACCCTGGAATGTAAAATAAACATTACCAGGGATGAAATTAAAATGTCTAACAAATATCTTAAAAACTGCTTCACTTCCTTAGCCATCAGAGAAATGCAAATCGAAACGTTCCTGAGATATCATCTCACCCCGGTCAGGATGGCAAAAATTCATAGTACAAACAACACCAAATGCTGGAGAGGATGTGGAGAGAGGGGAACTCTCCTACATTGCTGGTGAGAATGCAGGCTCATACAGCCACTCTGGCGAGCTGTCTGGAGATTCTTAAAGAAATTAAAGATTGAAATGCCATATGACCCTGCGATTCAACTTCTGGGAATAACCCCAAACAGCAAAAATTCACCTTGATAGCACAAGTACGACCATGTTCATAGCAGCAATGTTTACAATAGCAAAGTCATATAATCAACCCAAATGTCCAACAGTTGATGAGTGGATAAGGTACATCTATACAATGGAGTACTGCTCAGCCATCAAAAATGATGAATTAATGGAATTTTCCGGGAAATGGATGAAATTAGAAAAAAATATATTGAGTGAAGTATCCCAGACACAGAAAATTAAGTGCCATATGTACTCCCTAATAGGTGGCACCTAGTACCAAACCCACTTAGAGACACTCAAGGATAAATCTCTCTAATATCTACAGTAATTGCAAAAATTATGAACAGGAGGGATGGGGAAGGAGGTCCTTCCAGAAATAAGTAGAGAGGGGACCATGTTACAGCAGAGAAAATAGGCCACCATCAAGGACTGTAAGTAAGTAATGAGACATTTCGTTAAGTTCACAGACTTTCCTCCGTGATCATTTGCAACTGATGGGCTATGATCTTACCAGAAGGGGAGGGCATATACTCTGGCAGATAAAAAGTAACCATTTTGCAGATGGGTGATTGACCCCTCCCTCACCATGGTTTCCTACTTTTATTACATCTGCCTTTGAATATACTCTTATAACAAGACTCTAGTTTAACAGGTTTTTATCTCTGTCCAGGGGGTGACAATCAATACCCATCAAGATGGAGTGAAAGGCATTGCAGGAGCAGCAAAAAAAAAAAAAAAAAAAAAAAAAAAAAAAAAAAAAAACCATAATCCAGAACATCAGAGACTCTATATCAACCACCTGGAACTAGGCCAGCCTAATCTCTCTCCATCCTGAAGCTCAAGGAAATTTGGGGAAGAGGGGGCAGTAAGATTGTAAGAGTACAAGGATGGGAGGAGTAATGATATGCAAGATACTCCACACAACTTAGGGCCGAAGCAACCATAATTGGACTTTGCATGCATGCCCTGCGCAATGTCCAACACATTATTGACCCCACAAAGTCTAGCATGGACTAAAGGCACTAGGATCCTTGGAGGCAAGGGATTGACAGCCACAGTAGTGTTCCTATGCTTAAAGGGAACACAGGAAAGGGTTCTGGGAAATGCCACTGTGTCCTTGCACCTCATCAGAGAGGAGGACCCAGAGGAGAGTTTGGCATGCACATTAAAAGATGCTCCGGGAGCAACGATTTGCAAGATTCTCAACAATAGTTGGGGCCAAAGCAATCATAATGGAACTTTGCATGCCCTGCGCAATGTCCAGCGCACTGTTGCCCTCATAAAGTCTAGCATCTGTTAAGGGCACCGAGACCCCTGGAGGCAAGGGATTGACAGCCATAGTAGTAATCTTATGCTTAAGGGGAACAAGAGAAAGGGCTTATGGACATGCCACTGGGTCCTTATATGTCATCGGAGAGGAGGACCCAGTGGAGAGTTAGGCGCACACAATAAAGGACTCTCTGGGAATTGGGGGGGAGACACTGGGGGAAGGGGAGGGGGGAGGGAGGGAACTGGTAAAAAATTTTAAAATGTATAATTAAATTTTTAATAATAAAAAAAATAAAAGAAAAAGAAAAGCAAAGAAAGGAACAGAAAAAAAAATAAAAAAATAAATTAACACAAAAAAAAAAAAAAAAAAAAAAAAAAAGATGCTCCGGGGATGGGAGGGGACCAGTATACCTGTTAAGTTTGTATGAGTGGAAATAAAAAAAAAAGAAAAAGAAAACTATGGACTAAGTAGGCACTGTGGAGGAACAAAACTTCTCTTCAGTGCATAGTCAGAGAGAGCTGTCATTAGGACACCATAAAGTGGGGCCAGTGAGATGACTCAGTGGGGAAAGACTGTACAAAAACCTGACAACCTGAGTTCAGGCACCAAAGAGCACATGGTAGGAGAGAATGGGCATCTAAAAAGTTATTCTTTGTCTCTCTGTCTCTCTTTCTCTGTCTCTCTCTCTCTCCTCTCTCTCAAATATATAGGTGTGTGTGTGTTTGTGTGTGTGTGTGTGTGTGTGTGTGTGTGTGTGTGTGTGTACTTCTTTTTTTATTTCCACTCATACAAACTTAACAGGTACACGGATCCCCCCCTCCCTCCAACCCCCTTACCCCCTGTACCCCCTTCCACTCCCCCTTCCCTCCCCATTCTTCAGTGCCTCCCCCTCCCATCCCCGGAGCATCCTTCAATGTGCATGCCAAATTCTCCTCTGGGTCCTCCTCTCCGATGAGGTGCAAGGACCCATTACCATTTCCCAGAACCATTTCCTGTGTTCCCGTTAAGCATAGGAACACTACTGTGGCTGTCAATCCCTTGCCTCCCAGGATCCTAGTGCCTTTACTAAATGCTAGACTTTGTGAGGTCAATAGTGTGTTGGTCATTGCGCAGGGCATGTAAAGTCCAAATATGATTGCTTCGGCCCTAACTTGTGTGGAGTATCTTGCATATCGTTGCTCCTCCCATCCTTGTGCCCTTACAATCTTACTGCCCCCTCTTCCGCAAATTTCCCTGAGCTTCAGGATGGGGAGAAATTAGGCTGGCCTAGTCCCGGGTGATTGATATAGAGTCTCTGATGTTCTGGATTATGGTTTGTTGATTTTTTTTTTGTTTTGTTTTGCTGCTCCTGCAATGCCTTTCACTCCATCTTGATGGGTATTGATTGTCACCCCCTGGACAGAGATAAAAACCTGTTAAATTAGAGTCTTGTTATAAGAGTATATTCTAAGGTAGATGTAATAAAAGTAGGAAACCACAGTGAGGGAGGGGTCAATCACCCATTTGCGAAATGGTTACTTTCTATCTGCCAGACTATACGCCCTCCCCTTCTGGTAAGATCATACCCCATCAATTGTAAATGATCAGGAAGGAAAGTCTGTGGAAGGAAAGTCTGTGAACTTAACCAGATGTCTCATTACTTACTTGCTATCCTTGATGGTGGCCTATTTGCTCTGCTGGGGGACCATGTTACAGCCTGTTTTTTTCTTCACACTTGAGTATCATTTCTAGCATTCTTTGAGAGCCTAGTTTGATGGACATGTATCCCTTCAAGTTGTCTTTGTGCTGGAAGATTTTTCTTTCTCTGTCGATCATGACGGAGAGTTTTTCAGGGTATATCAGCCTGGGGTGACATTTTTGCTCATTCAGTATTTGAAGTATGTCTCTCCAAGCTCTTCCTGCTTTTACTGTTTCAACTGAGAAGTCATTTGTTATTTTAATAGGTTTACCTTTAAAAATGACTTGGTTTTTTCACTTGAAGCCCTCAGCACCATTTCTTTATCTTGAATGTGGAGTGTTTTAACTATTATTTGCCATGGCAAGTTTCTATTTTGGTCATATCTGTGCGGAATGCCTCTTGTATATGGATGGGCCTCTCTTTTTTTAGATGAGGAAAGCTTTCCTTGATGACCATTTGAAAATTTCCTCAGGTGTGGTATTTTGAGATTCTTGCTCTGGTATTCCATGAATACACATGTTAGGCTTCTTCAGGGTGTCCCATAACTCTTTTTTTTTTAATTTTTTTTATTATTATTTATTCAACTGTGTGCATGTGCGTGTGTATGTGCGTGCGTGTGTGTGTCTGTGTATGTGTAGAACCACGGATGAATCCCCGAACCACCATGGACTCCTCCATCTCCTTCTGCCCAGGAATTCACAGGCTCCGCCCTACCAGGACCAGAAGCGCAGGCCGCCTCCGCTTCTGCCTGGTGTCTATACGTGGAATATGGGATCCGAACTCAGGACCTTCCACCGACGCTCAACCCCTGAGCCACCTCTCCAGCCCAACTCTTGAATGTTTCTCTCGAGTATCTTTTTGGCCTTAACAACCTCTTCCACTGAGCTGGTTAATACTCCCACTTTGTCTTCAAGGTCTGAAATTCTGTTTTCTGCTTCGTTAGTTCTGCTGATAAGACTCTCTGTTGAATTCTGGGTTGAAGATAACTTGTCTTTTAGTTCAGTTTTGAGCTCTTCTTGAGTCTGTTTTAAGTGCTCTATGCCACTTTTTGTTTCTTGCACTGTTTTTCTCAACTCCTCCAAATGTCTGTTGTTTTCCTCTTCAAAGCGATTGATGAGGTTATTTAATTCCTCCCGGATTTCCTCCTTCATAGTATTTAACATGGTAATGATCATGTTTTCAAAGTCGTTATCCTGGGTCAGGCTTTCTTGGCCATTTTCCATGGGTTTGTTCTGGTTGGAGTTTACCATTATGGGGTTAATTCCTTCAGTGGGAGATTTGTTTATTTGGGTGTTGTTTCACATGGATTTGCACTTTGACTTGGACATCGTTGTTTTAACTCTTAAGACCTTCTTTCAATTTCTGTGCATTTTTCACTGAACTGAATTATTTGGCCTGGGGTTTTGGGGTTGCGTGGGGGCGGAGCTTACCTAGGTCCCTGTGAGTCCCGGCTGGATTGTGCGCATCCCTGGGGCGGCGGAGTGGGGAAAGGGAGGATATGGCGGCGGCCGGGCGCTATTTAACCTGGGGGAGCTGGGGCGTGGCCAGGGATGGGGATCCTCCGCAGCCCTGCGCCGCACCATCTCCTACAGGCTGGTGGGAGGAACTGGGTCCCTTGGGCTGCCTGGGGTTCTGGGGGTGGGCGGGGGCAGAGCTTACCTGGGTCGCAGTGAGTCGCGGCTGGACTACGCGGGTCCTGGGGGCGACGTAGTGGGGAAAGGGCTGTACTTTTTGAAATACAGAAAATAGCATAATAGTAGGCATCATCCAGTATTGCACACACAAGCCTAGACAGGTCTGGGCTAGAGGTATAAATTTAAGTCACTGTGAGGCAGATGAATAAAGTCATGTGACTAAATGAGATGGCCAAGGACAGTATGGGGAGAAAGAAAAAGGTACCAAAGGTTAAACTCTAGCACACATCAGCATTACTAGATCTGGAGGAGAAAAACAATTGACTATGGATGCTGTAAGCAGTCAGCAAGGCACCAAGAACATTTTGCAAATCAGATAGGGAAGGGAAGCATGGCCAACTAGGCTAAATGTCTGTGAGCAATCAAATAGGAGAAAAACTCACAAATGACCATTGCACTAAATGACTGTAACCAGTCAAATAGCAGGAAACTCACGAATGACTATTGCATTCAGTGATGTTCAGTGCATCACTTACTATAACTGGCATATTTTGTACAGAAAATAGGCAAAGTCTAGAACAGAGTGAGACAACAGAGAGAGAAATTGGAAGTGGTACATTGAGAACTATTTGGCAGCATTCAGTTGCTCACAGACATAGAACAACTCAGTGGACAGCTGTGGATAAAAGGCACTGAGGGCTCTGAACTACTTAGATATATAGGTGTCAGTTTGACAACTGAAGGCTGAGCTTTGAGCACATCTGCAAAGAATTAACAATTGAGGCAAGCCCTGAGAAAGCCTGTAGGAGACTGACTGACATTGGAAGACCTAATTCATAGTAGGTGGGGCCATTTCCTGGGCAGACGGGTAAGCGTTTTGACATTCTTCAGCATACTTTGGCAGTCTTGTTATCTGGTAAGTAAAATTTTCCCCCTCTCAGCAATCCTGAGGATATGGTGTGACCAGTTCCTTAGGCTGTGGGTATTGGTATGAACTCTCGTTCCAAACTACACTAAGAAGTGTAACTGAGAATCATAAGCAAGAATAAAACCCTATTGTTCCCCTAAGCTGTTTGGTCATGAATTTATCAGCAACATACAGGCAAGCTGCAACAAGCACAATTTTACAGGCAACAGTGATAAAATCATGTGTCAGAAGGGAGCAGTCTAGAAAAATTAATGTACAGAAAAAGGAAAGAGACACATAAGCAATGGACTCCATTAGACAACAAGGATTGGGATGTGGTATAGATACAGATGCCCCACAATTGGTGCCCTAATAATATGGGTAAAGTACCTAGGGGTCATCCTCTTGACTACTTACCAAGACTCTCCTACTCACGGGACACACACATGCACACACACACACACATACACACATATATTTAACTCAACGATTATCTCCATTGGCCACACAGACATCCCTTTGTAGTGGCAGGGGATTGATTCCAGGAAGCTAAAATTCATAGACACTCAAATCCTTTAAATAAAATGCATACCCTGTTTGCATATAACCTACCTGCATCTTCTTGAATATGGTAAGTCACCTCTAGACTATTTATAATACTTAACACAAGCCTGGCCTGCCGGTACAGGACTGTGACAAAGCTACTCAAGAGACGTAGGCAGGAGAATCACAAGTTCAAAGACTGCCTGGGCTGCAGAGTGAATAATAAAATGGCTGGGACTATACTTTAGTGGTAGAATACTTGACTGGTATGTGTGAGGCTCAGGGATCAATCACCAATGGGGAAAAAAAACTAAAAAATAGTGTAATGTAAATATTATGTAATAATTGTTATGCTTTAAAGAATAATGTTAAGGAGTAAATCTACATATGCTCAGTGGCAATGCAATTTAAATATATATAGATATTCTCCACACATGGTTGATTCAATATTCAGATTCAGAACTTGCAGAGCAGAAGGGCTGACAATTTCTGACTGCCTCCACTTGTTCTTATCTTCTACCAAAACACATTCATTTCTCTGTGAGCTACTGCAAATCTCTCAGCCTTTCTCTTTTCAAAGAAACTGCTCATTGACACATAACAAATAAGTGGGAAAGTCCCCACATCATGAGGATACAATTTGATCTGCTTTCACAGGCTCACCCACCCACCAGGAACAATCACTACCTACATCAGAAAATCCCCCATAAATATCCCCCAACCACGGAGCTGTTTAAATGGGGAAGAAAGTTAAAAGTTGTTCACACCATCCTAAAGGTAACAGCTGCCTAAGTTTCTACCATCATACATTTATTTGGCTTGTTTTAAAATGATATAACCAGAGTCATGTAATGGGGCTTCTTCTTTTGTGTGGACCTCTGACACACATGATTATGGTTGGCATTTGCCATATAGAAACATTTTCTTTCCTGATTTGCTTTCCTTTGAGTAAATACACCACAATTTGTTTATTTCTCTACAGATAATGTTTAGGTTCTTTCCAGGTTGGAGTCACAGATTGGGATTAGATGTTAGAAATGTTTTCTCTCACATCTCTGAACACATATGCATACACTCCCCCTTGGTCATTGTGATAGTTAATCCTGGGTGTCAACTTGATATACCTGGCATTAACTAAGATCAGCTGAGACCACCTGAAGACATTATCTGGATAATACAAAGCCCTAGATCCCATTGGAAACTCCCAGTAGTGGACCAGATAAAAGGAACCACAGAACAAAAGACTGATAAGAAGAAAAAGGCTCTCCAGGAATACTCCAGCCATGTAGATGTCTACCATGACTTAGCCTACCTACAGCTTCAGCCAACCAGCCCTGCCGCCTCCATGGTGAAAGACTGTATTTCCCCCTCTGGAACCCTGGAACGAGTGAATAAGTCTCCCTTTCTTCCTTACGTTATTTGACTTTGGGTGTTCTCTCACAGCAATAATTAAGAGTAACCGTTACAGGCATATTCTGGGGAGTGGAATTATTGGTTAGTAAGTAATGTAGCTATGTCTCTGCAGGAGAGACTGCAGAACAACTTTTAACTTTCTTCCCCATTTAGACAGTTCCATGGCTCACACCCTCACTCCTTTCACATGATATGGTTTTCATTATAGCCACTCTGGTGGGCTGTTGTGTTAGCTAACTGAGCTTCTCCCTCAATAGCTTTTCATCTCTTGCTTCCACCCTTGGCTGTCTCCAATCCACTATCTAAATAAAACTAGAAAAATCTTCATATACAAATTTTGCCACCCTGTTCCCTTTTTCAAACAACTCAGTGGCTCCCAGTTGCACTCGGAATAAACCTGAGCTCATGTTCACAGCCACCAGGCCTCCACAAGACCCGACTTCTACCTCCTGTCTGACTTCATCTTACCATTCACATTCCACTCCCTGGGCTGAAATCAAGCCTGCCTCCTCTCTTCTACAGCAAGGTAAGCACTCTTCTTACTCAAGGTCTTTGCATATGTCTTTTTCTCTTTCAGACCACAGCCTCATCCTCGATCCACAACCTCCATCTCTGCCTGCTGAACTGCTCTGAATTTTTCAGGTCTCAACTTCAGGTCACCTCCTCAGATTAGAATTCTTGCCACTTCAAGACTTTATTTCCTGTGCACATCTGTACATCTTTTTTTCTTTGTTTGCTTGTTTGTGTCCTGTCTTCCTTGAGTTGACTGTGAGATCCACAAGGACAAGGACATGCCTTCCTTGGTCACAGCTGCACACCTGGTACCTGGCATAAGTAGGGCCTCAAGACATGCTTAGTAGCTAGCTGATTACTAAACAGCTGCTGGGAAGAATCTAGGTGAAGCAGCCTTTTAATGATGAATAGAATTAATAAATCAAGATGTTCTGAGAGGTATCACATACAACTGTGTGACAAGTATTCACAGAGTACCTGCTGGTTGGGTGCACCATATACTCTGCAACAGTGACCACTTAGAAGTTTGTTTTCAATCCCCCATGGGCTTCTTATTCAGCACATTTGACCCTGTTAGGCCTGGAGACACTCACTCCTTGCTCTGGTCCCCCGAGTGTCAATGTACCCTTTCTTCAGAAGCAGGCAGCATTTAAAAGAATTTGCTCCTCCCTGGCCTAAGTCCAGCTTCCATCAAGACCCCACCAAAAGGCACACACACCAGTAGCCTCCATCACCCACCTAACTTGACCCAGCCCCTCACTAACTAACTAACCAATGCCTTTTTCCAGCCTCCCCTGCCTCCACTAATCATTAAAATCCAAGCATTTAATACAACCTACTGAAAACACATACCAGAGAGAAGCAGTGATGTTATCACTATTGCCTGTAAAAATGTGCTTGTTGCAGCTTGCCTGTATGTTGCTGATAAATTCATGACCAAACAGCTTAGGGGAACAATGGGGTTTTATTCTTGCTTATGATTCTCAGTTACACTTCTTAGTGTAGTTTGGAACGAGAGTTCATACCAATACCCACAGCCTAAGGAACTGGTCACACCATATCCTCAGGATTGCTGAGAGGGGGAAAATTTTACTTACCAGATAGCAAGACTGCCAAAGTATGCTGAAGAATGTCAAAACGCTTACCCGTCTGCCCAGGAAATGGCCCCACCTACTATGAACTAGGTCTTCCAGTGTCAGTCAGTCTCCTACAGGCTTTCTCAGGGCTTGCCTCAATTGTTAATTCTTTGCAGATGTGCTCAAAGCTCAGCCTTCAGTTGTCAAACTGACGCCTATATATCTAAGTAGTTCAGAGCCCTCAGTGCCTTTTATCCACAGCTGTCCACTGAGTTGTTCTATGCTTGTGAGCAATCGAATAGTTCTCAATATACCACTTCCAATTCCCAAGAATTGAGATTCCCAAGAATCTCATCATTGAATAGAAAAAAATTGCTGTACCTAACCCTAAAATAAGTAATCCATTTTATTTTCCTTTCAAACTCAATCAATAGCCACCACAGCTTAAGATTTCTATATAGCATACACAAAGCCTCATACACTCTCATCCTTTCAGGGTCTTAGTCTCTCATACTCCTAACAATCTAAAAGCTGCCATGTCTCACTCAATTCCAACCCTTGGCTACTATACCCATTGTTGCAGTTTGCCTGCATGGTTGCTCATAAATCACCATCAACAGCCTCAGGGAACAAGGAATATTCTTACAATAGTTTGGTTACAGTTTGTAGTCTAGCTTGACAGGAAAGCATGCACCAATACCAGGCCTGAGGGAACTGACCACACCATCTTACATTATGTCTGAGAGAGGGACGATCCTTACTTGCTAAACCAGCATGTCTGGTCAAGTGTACACAAGGATGCCAACTTTCTCAACCACCTGTCTGTACTTTATTCCAGGGCCTAGTGCCAGCCACCATGGGCTTGGCCTTCCTCATCAGCTAGACAATCTCTTGCAGGTTTGCTATGGACTTAACTCAACCACTAATTCTCTACAAATGTGCCCAGAGCTCAAACCCTCAAGTTGACACCTGTGCCTAACTATGACACCCATTCTATTTTATCTTCTTAAAGCTCTTCTGATACTTAATCCAAACCTCACCTGACAAACTCTGACATCCAATCTTTTTATTATTATCATTTATTCAATTGTGCATGTATGTGTGTGCACGTGTGTGTATGTATCTGTGTGTGTGTAGAACCATGGATTCACAGGTTCTGCCCTACCAGGACCAGAAGCGCAAGCTGCCCCCGCTTCTGCCTGGCGTCTGACATCCGATCTTAAACTGCTCAACTAAAACTAAAACAAAACCATTTACCCCTCTTAACTAGAGCTAGGCTTACACACTCCTTGGGCACTACAATAACTTTAACCACAAAACAACACCAAGCGACCCTAGACTGACCCCTTTTACATCCAAGCAAGCAGTTTCAATAACTGTCCAAGTGTGGCAATTCTACCAGACTCAAAAGAGTCAGAAACACATACCAAAGAAAAAAACCTGAGACTAAACACAAAATGCCTGTCATACTGTAAATCCACAAAAATACATCAAAAACCAGTACAAAAAAATTTCTACAAAAAAACGTTGAAACCATAATGATAGATTCCAACCAGAATAATTTCTTGAATATTAGCCAAGAAATCAACAACAAAGATAATTATTTTCAGAGCTTGACTGTTAATGTGATCAAAGTGGTGCAAGAGGAACTTCTAGAGAAGTTGAATAACCACATAAGCAAATATAAGTAAATATGAACAGGAAAATAATAAGCACCTAGATGAGATGAAAAAGGCAGGTGAAAAAACAAAAAAAAGCACAGAACAGTTGAATAAAATCTCCTGCACAGATTAAACTTGAAATTAAAAAGAAACTACATACATTCAAAAACTCAAAAGAGAGTCTCACCAATAGAATTTATAAAGCAAAAAATAGAATATCAGAACTAGAAAACAAGATGGCAGAACAAAAATTTGCAATTAAAGAGGCTGAAAAAATCTAAAAAATTAATACTTAAGAGGAAGGTTAAGAATTATGGGTCACCTTCAGCCAAGAGCGGTGCAGGAAAAGCAAAAATGAAAACAACAAACTATAATTTGGAACACCAAAAAGTCTACATTAATCATCCAGAACCAGACCAGCCAAATCTCTTCTTATCCTAAAGCTCAGGAAACCTTGCAGAAGTGGCAACAACATTGTAAGAGCCTAAAGATGGGGAAGACCAATGATATGTAAGATACTCCACACAAGTTAGGGCTGCAACAGCCAGAATTGGACTTTGCCTGACCTGCACAATGGCTGACATGTTAATGACCCCCCCAAAGTCTAGCATGGATCAAAGAGGAGAAAGCTCCAGGCAGTAGGATCCTTAGAGGCAAGGGATTAAACAACCATAATAGAGTTCCAATACTAACAGGGAGCCCAAGAAGAGGCTCTGGGCTATGCCACTGAGTCCTTAACCCTCACTAGGTTGGAAGACTCAGAGAGTGGTTTGACATTCACACAAAAGGATGCTCCAAGGGATGAGAGGGAGGAAGGGGGAAGCAGTGGGAGAGATGGAGGGGGGGGTGAAAGGAATGGGGGAAGAAAAGAGAGTACAATGGGGAGGGGAGGAGGGAAGGATAGGACAGGGGCACCATTCTGTTGCCTTTAAGAAATACACCAGACCATGAAAGGCACAATCTCAGAGCGAAAGGCTGGTCAAAGGTACTCCAAGCAAATAGAACAAGGAAACAAGGAGGAGTAGTGTGATAATTAATCCTGGGTGCCAACTTGACACACCTGGCATTAACTAAGATCAGCTGAGACCATCTGAAGACATTATCTGGATCAATACATTTATAATACAAAGACCAGCCCTAGATCCAATTGGAACCTCCCTAGATCTTATTGGAACTTCCCAGTAGTGGACCAGATAAAAGGAACCACAGAACAGAAGACTGGAAGAGAAACTCCCAGAAATCCTTCAGTTTTCAGCTGTCAGTCACTGGCCTACTGGATGTCTGCAGTGACTTAGCCTGCCAGATTCATCCACCAGCCATGACACCTCCTCCATGAGAAGACTGTTTCTCCCCTCTGTAACTGAAAGATGAATAAATTTCCTTTTCTCCCTTAAGTTATTTAACTTTGAATGCTCTCTTACAGTAATAGTTAAGAATAACCATTATAAGTAGCAATACTAATATCCAACAAAATAGACTTCAAACCAAAACAAATCATAAGATATACAGAAGGACACTACATATTAGTCAAAGGAATAATCCATCAAGAATACTTCACAATTCTGAACATATATGCACCCAATATAGGTTCATCCACTTCCAAACAAATACTATAATGTCTAAAACAGCAAATCAACCCAGACACAATAATAGAAAGGAATTTCAATAACACATTCTCACCAATGGATAAGTCAACAGGCCAAAAATTGAACAGAAACACACTGAATCAAACTGAATAACTGAATCAAACAATAACCCAAATGGATTGACTGATCTCTACCAAACTTTCCATCTTATCACAAAGTTATATACATTTTTTACAGCAGTCCATGGAACTTTCTCCTAAATAAGCCATATACTGAGCCACAAAGCAAGCCTCTACATATACAGGAAAGTTGAAATTATATCCTGTGGAATAAAGATATCCACAGCAAGGTAAATCACAGAAAATACACAAACTCTTGGAAACTAGACACCATAACACTGAACAAAAAAAAATGGGTTCAGGCACAAATCAAAATGGAAATTCAGAAATTCCTAGACATGAATGATAATGAAAACACAATATTAAAATCTCTGGGACACAATGAAGGCTGTCCTAAGAGGAAAGTTTATAGTACTCAATGCCTACATCAAAAAAATGGAACTATTATAAGTAAATAACTTAACAATGCAGCTTAAACGTTAAAGAAACAAGAACAATCCAATGCCTAAAACAGTAGACAAGCAGATATTCAGGGAAAAAAATCTGAACTACAAAGAATCAACCAAACAAAGAGCTGGTTCTTTGAAAAAAAAATTAAAAAAAAATGATAAACTCTTAGACAAATTAACTCTCAGCCAAAAGAAAGAAAACCCAAACTAGTAAAATTAAAGATGAGAATGGAGTTAATAATAACTGATACCAAGGGAATTCAGAGACTCATAAGACCATAATTCAAAAACTTATACTCCACAAAATTTGACAATCACAAAGAAGTAAATGAATTCCTAAGTACATACAATTTACCAAAATTGAATTGGGATGAATCAAATTATTTAAAGAATCCTATATAAAGTTATGAAATTGAAGAAGTAATTACAATTCTTCACACCAAGAAAAACTCAGGACTGATGGTTTCAGTGCAGAATTCTACCAGACACTTAAAGAACAACTAACACCACTACTCCTTAAATTATTTCATAAAACAGTAAAAGAAGGAACACTTCCAAACTCTGTCTACCAAGCTTATATTACACTGACTTAAAACCGAATAAGGACACAATAAAAAAGGAAAACTACAGGCCAGTCTCACTGATGAATACAGATGCAATTATCCTAAATAAAATTTTAGCAAACTGGGTTCAAAAATATATCAAAAAGATCAGTCACTGTGACTAGGTAGGATTTATTACAGATACAAAAGGTTGGTTCACGAGGAAGGGGCTCAGGCAGGCTTCTTCATGAGCTGCTACGGGAACGACACAGGGGAGGCGTAGCTCCTGGGTTTCAGGTGGTCCATCTCAACGCTGTGACTGTGGACAATCGTCTGGACAACCTGCAATTGGTGCCATGGGGCTGGCAGCCAAAAGCCGAAGAGACTTCCAGCAAACAGAGGGAGCAGAGCTTATATTGGCTTGCAATCCAGCAACTTCCCACAGACCCAATAGAAGAGCAGTTCCCTGTCCTGAATGTGACCCGGTACTATAATGCCAATGGGGATGTAGTAGAAGAGGAGGAGAATTCCTGCACCTACTACGAGTGTCATTACCCTCCCTGCACAGTGATCGAGAAGCAGCTTTGGGAGTTCAATATCTGTGGGCGCTGCCAGGTGGCCCGGTACTGTGGTTCCCAGTGCCAGCAGAAGGACTGGCCTGCCCACAAGAAGCACTGTCGGGAGAGGAAGCATCCCTTCCAGCATGAGCTCGAGCCAGAGCGATGACGGGCAGAAGAGCTACTGTTGCCACAGGTTCAAGATTTCCAGCTCTGGGCACAGCGCAAGACAGACTGGCAATTGAACCTGGAGGTGCCAAAGAAGCCAGCGGCAGGTCCAGATCAGCTGCCATGAGACCCCAGAGCACACACAGCTTGTGGGCGCTGAGCCCCTCCAGTGTTCATCTCCAGCAGAGACAATGGGGAGGCTCCCCGGGACCTTTCTCATTATTTATATGTTAACATGTTTGTAAACTCATGTACAGTTTTTTTTTTTTTTCGGGGAGGGGAGGCAAGGGAAGGGTTAGGAACTTCAAATAGATTCATTTGTTGTATCCCTCAAAAAAAAAAAAGGTTGGTTCAACATAATGCAAATCAATAAATAATTTGTTATAAATGTAATTTATTATATCAACAATAATAAATGTAATTCATCATACCAACAAATGCGTGATTCTCTCTCAATAGATGCAGAAAAAGCTTTGAACAAGATCCAGCATCCCTTTATGATCAAAGTCCTGGAGATACTTGGAATGGAAGGAACATTCATTAATATAATAAAGGCTATAGCAAGGATTATTCTAAATGGTGAAAAACTTGAAGCATTCCCTTTTTGATCAGGAACTATGCAAGGTTTCCAATTCCACCACTTTTATTCAATATTGTAGTGGAAGTTTTAGCTAGGGTTATAAGACAAGAAAAGGAAATAAAAGGTATGCAATTAGAAAAAGAAGAAATCAAGATATTTCTATCTGCAGATGACATGATTCTATACTGACAGATCCTTTAAAAAAAAACTCTACCAGCAAACTCCTGGAACTAATAATTAAGTTCAGGAGAGTGGCAAGTTACAAAATTAATCTTCAAAAATCAGTGACTTTCTTATGCATTAAAGATGAAAAAGTGAGAAAGTCATAAGAGAAACAATTACATTTGCCATAGCCCCTAAAAAATTAAATACCCTGGTATAAATCTAACCAAGAATGTGAAAGACCTGTGCAATGAAAATTTTAAAACCCTAAAGAAAGAAATTTCAGAAGATACCAGAAAGTGTAAAGACCTCCTATGCTCCTGGATTGGCAAAATTAACATCACAAAAATGACCATCCTACAAAAAGCAATATACAGATTCAATGCAATACCAACCAAAATCCCAACTAAATTATTCACAGAAATTGACAAAACAATCTGCATTCATATGGTAGCACAAAAGGCCCAGGAGAGCAAAAACAATCCTGAGTAATAAAACTCTGCCGGAAGTATCATCATGTCAGACCTTAATCTATACTACAAATCTATAGTAATAAAGACAGCATGGTATTGGCTCCAAAACAGACATATAGATCAATGGATTAAAATTGAAGACCAAGAAATAAGCTCATATAACTAGTCATCTGATTTTTGACACAGGTACTCAGAAAAACCGCTGGAAAAATGACAGCATCTTCAACAAATGGTGCTGGCAAAACTGGATATCTACTGCAGAAGATTGAAACTGGACCCTTACTTATCACCATGCACAAAAATCAACTCCAAATAGATCAAGGACCTTACTATTAAATCAATAAATCCCTAGAAGAGACAATAAAATCCCTAGAAGAAAGAGTAGGGAATCCCAACTGCACAGGAAATAATACTAACAAGTGAGATCTCATGAAATTCAAGAGCTTCTGTTCAGCAAAAGATATTGTTAACAAAGGAAAAAGACAACCCACAGAATGAAAGAAAATCTTCACTAACCACACATCTGGTAGAGGACTATTACATAGAGTACACAAAGAACTCAAAAAATTAAACATCAAGGAGCTAAACAGTCCAAATTAAAAAACAGGCCTTGAAACTTAAAAGAAACCTTTTCCCAGGACAAAATTAGACTAACAAATACCTTAACAAATGCTTCACTTCACAGCCATTAGGGAAATGCAAATCATCACACTCCAGGCAGAAAGGCTAAAATCTAAAACATATACAACAAAAAATGCTGGAGAGGTTGTGGAGAGAAGGGAACCCTTATACATTGCTGGTAGGGATGCAAATTTGTACAACCACTGTGGCAATCAGTATGGCAGTTCCTAAAAAAGTTAAAAATTGAAATGCCACATGACCCAGCTATACCACTTCTGAGAATATTCCCAAAGAATGCTTTGCTTTACTATAGAAACACATATGCATACATATTCATTCCAGCTCTATTCACAATAGCAGTTATAATAGAATCAGCCTAAATGCCCAACAGTAGATGAACAGGTAATGAAAATATGATACATACTATTCAGATATCAGGAAAAATGAAATAATGAAATTTGCTGGTAAATGAATTTGCAAAGTATCCCAGACACAGAAAGACAAATGTTGTATGTTCTCCTTTATAAGTGAAACCTAATACTAAGTCCTCAAAGTTATATTCAAAAGGGAAAATTTCTCTAATATCCACTATAACCACATGGGAATAACTTGGGAGACAGGGAAAGGAGACCCAAAGAGATTGGAGACAAAGGAATACAGGTAAACAGATAAATAAGGCTACTATGGAAGAGAAGCCCATAAAAGAAGGGAAGTAAGGTGATAGATCTTAATAAGGGGTAATGGAAGGGAAAAAAAGAGGCAAGTGACTCAGGGAAAAAAAAGAAGTCAAGGGCCTAAACCAGTAGTGAATGCTGTAAACCACTACAACTCTGGTAAAAAGAATCTATAGGAGCAACAGAGGTATGTAAAAACATATGGGAAAGCTATTATTCTATGAAAGGGTATTTATGCTCTCGATATCAGAGAAACCATGCTTAATATTTTAAATCTGTCCAAATAACAGTAGAAAGGAAGTAAATGGACAGGAACAGATATCCTACTACTAACTATAAAAGATTGATAACACCATCTAAGCATCCCTTTTTTTAACCCTTAGATAAGAAAAGCTTTCAAAGCCCAACTAAGTGCCACCCTATTACAATGGGAGACAAGTGAGGCAGAAAACCACATCAGGCCCAAGTACAGAATATTAGAGAATGGAATGCTCAGCCCTAATTAGCCCATCAAATCTTATCCCACACCAAGACTCAGCAAATCTCGAAGAAAAAGGGGTCAGATAAGATTGTAAGAGACTAAAGGTGGGATGAGCTACTCCTGACCAAAGCACTCCAGCTACGACAGGGCTGCTGTAGCCAGAAGATCACTGTGATGAGAACTTCTACCATCAGAGTTATGTAATCAACGTTCCTCCAAGGATTAACTAGTATCCTAGAAGAAAAAATTGCTCTCAGAGAGTATCTATGGGGCAGGTTTTGGACAAGGGAAGAGGAACCTCCCCACTTATGACATTACCTACTGAAGAGCCATAGGAAGTTCAACAGAAATTTGACCAACACAGGCACCTGTGTTGTCCTGTTATACACTCAAGGGAGTCCTATTATACACTCAAGTGATGGCGGAGGTGGGGAGGATGGGGTTAAACAGAGCAGGTGGATAAAGGGTAGGGAGGGTAGGAGAGGGTAAGGAGGAGGTCAGGGCAAAGACATTAACCCAATTTGTGTATAAATTAATTAATTATTTTTTTTTAAATCTTAAAATCTTTTTTCAAAAAAGAACTTGCTGGTTGTTTCTGACTTCAGAAAACTATGGGGTTTTTCAGAATCATAAGAGGCAGGCCTTGAAGTTAAGTGGCCTGACCCTGCTTCAGTTTGTTTTTGTTCTCTGCCTTGATAAGGGTCACTGGACCTGGCCTCCAGACATGCCTTCTGCTATGTGATTCCTGACATAATCCTCTGTATCCCCTCTGGAACCACAAGCCAAGTAACTCTCCCTTTCTCTGTAGGTTGTGTATGAGTATTGTGATGAGCAGCAAAAAGAAAAGTATCTGAAGATGTTTTAAAAGATCAGAGTAAATGGGCACAGAGAAGTGAATCCAGCAGTTTTACCTGTGCCACCTCCTTGTGGCAGGAAGGGAAGAAGCAACTTTCAAGAGCAGCTTGTTTTCTTCTTGCTAAGAGGTCCTGGGAATTCAGTCTCTAACAGTATGATGCTCAATTAAAAAGAATTGTGACTGAAAGAACATGTAGTATTTAAAATTCTATGCCTGGCTTATTTCACATAAAATCCTGCCCATTGGTCCCCATCTAATTGGATGGAAACGACATAGTTAATTCTTCTTAGAGTTAACCATTATTTCATTATGAAAATAAATCTCATTTTCTATGTACATTCATCCATTGATAGATACTTTTGTTGATTCCACATCTTGGCTCTTTTGAACAGTGCTACTATATATAGGAATTCAGAATAAAAAAGTTGTGGGGTCTTTAAAAAGTAGAAAATTAATAAGAGAAAGATAATAACTCTCCATACTTCTTTTTTTTAGTGTGTGCATGTGTGTCCACGTGTGTGTGTGTGTGTGTGTGTACAAGAAGGCACTTATGTGTATGTTCTCCTAGAAGCACAAGGGTGACATCAGGAATCATCTTGGATTGCTCTTATTCCTTTTTCTTTGCTCTAGGGTTGCCAACCTCCACCTTCCAAGACTGGAATTTCAGGCTGCTATCATTTTCAGCTGGCATTTCTTGCATGGGATTGGGGGATCTGAACTCAGGTCTTCTTGTTTGTGAGCCAAAAGCTTTAATTCCTGAGCCACCTCTCCAGCCATCCATATTTCCTTCACCCAGGAAAAGTGTGGTTATCTCCTTCCATTCTTTCTTTCCTCCTCTGTAGTCAAGGCTCAGGAGAGGACTTGAACAAAACTACTGTCGTGAGGTAGGGCACAAGACTCTAGTTATTCAAGCTCCTGTTATCCACTCTGCCCAAAACAGATGGAGGTAGACTGGGAATAGATTAGTAAAAGTTTCAGTTTAGAGCCAGTTTCCAGTTCATTAGCTCAAATCACTTTACACACCCGGCCTCTGTCTTCCCACTGGGTTTGCCTGACAGTGGAAATTGACAGTGCTACAGATCAACAATACTGCCCCAGAGTCCAGACTGAGCTCAGTCTCCAACTCTAGATATCCAGAAGCCACATCTGGCCTCCTTGCCTCAAGATGAGAAACTCTGCTTGGAGAAAATTATATCACAGGAGCCCTGCCAGACACCATACCAAACACCTTCATCTGCTTACCAGTTCCTTCCTATAAGACCCCTTGGGATCGGTGTTTCTGCATTTTGCTGATGACTTGCCAAGGCTCAGAGAGCCAGTGAACTGTTTAAGGATCCACTTACATGGTTAATACAAGCTTGTCTTCTGGCTTGGAAGTCTTCAAAGACTACACAGCAAGAGATTGCTGCCTTAGCTGTGAAGTGTGAAAATCAAGGAAAGGCGAACAGAAGCCCTTTTGTCTGTGCTAGATTTAAAATCATTCATGAACCCACAGTGCTGAGCACAGTTTTCTGAAGGGGACTGGGGAAAACATCCAATTAATAGAGATCATCACAGGGTTGGCTTACTATTTAATAGGCTGAGCCCTAGGGACATGGCCTGGATACAGCAGTCTGCTTTCTTTCCTAGATGCATTTGGGTGTCTATCCCCCCACTCACCACCACCTTAATGAGCTTTGGTGATTCTGGGCCTCTTTTGCAACCCTAAGTCATGGGTTGCTCCACTTCAGTTCCAGGAGCAAGGTCAAAAGCAGAGCATGGGAACAGGATTTGACCTTTGTGCTTATTTTATCCCCAGAACATAAGTGCATGGGTTCCCTAAAAACACTGTGGATAGGAGAGAAATTAAGGCCAAAGAGCCAGAAATCACATCTGCCAAATGAAAGGAGTTGTCCAACAAAAACAGTTAAGCAAGGACAAGGGCCTTGGAAGAGCTTCCTATTTTAGGCCTTGCCAAGACGCGAATCTTTCTTCAGTTTTTACACAGAAGCTCCTGCCATCTACTCTGCCTTTTTGTTGGGGTTGGGGTTCGGGAAGAGGGTCTTCCATCCCCTAGCTAAGATGCCTTCTACCCACACTGTCATCTGTGTTCCCAAGACAGACAGGACTAACACCATATCTTCTGAGCCAAATGCCCCTTAGAGCTCAGCAGGATCCTGAACTCCCTTAACTGAATCCTTATCTAGTATTCAACAGGAAAGCAACAAACCTGTGCTAGTTAGATATACAGGTGTCAACTTGAGAGTCAAAGGCTGAGCTCTGGGCACATTTTGAAGCATAGTAGTTAAGGCAGGAGATTGATGTGGGGAGACCCAGCCCATGGTGGGTAGGATTATTCTCTGAATAGGTGGAGAAGATGGAAGAAGTGCTTTGTAATTCTATTTTGTCAGTCTTGCTGTCTGAAGAGTGAGGTCTGATCCTCTCTTGGCAGTTATTGTGGATATGGTGTGACCAGTTTCTTTAGCTCCTGATGTTGGTATGAGCTCCCTTGCCAAGCTGGTCCAAGAACTGTAACCAAGATCAGCCACAGAGGCTTGAATGCCCCACTACAGCAGATGATCCAAAGAAAATCCAGGGACCCATATAAGTTGACAGATAAGAGGATGGGAGGGAGCAGGTTGGATCCATGAAGGAAGAGAAGGGAAAGGGGAAAGGGGGAATAAACGGGAAAGAGGGGGAGGGAAAAGAGAAGGGAAGGGAAAGAAGGGTGGTATTCACTGAGCTTGTGTAACTAAAAAAATTAAAAAGAAAAGAACTGTAAGCAAGAACTAGAAGAATAATACCCATCTGTTTCCCTAGTCTCTTTGGTTATGAATTTATAGGCAACAAGCAGGCAAAGCACAACAAGAACTTTCAAATATAGGACAAGTGACAGATCCGTCCTTGAAGAACCAAAAGGCTCAATGGCCTCATTACTCAAGAACTGGAAATATGATTCAGAACGGAACTGAGGAGAGCATTCAACTCAAGTTCAAAACCAACAGTTCTTCACTGAACTGCACACGAGAAAAGGCCTGAGCCACCTTTTTAGGGTCATGAAGTACTGGTGGACAGACACGTAATTATACCCTATGAGGAATGCTACAAAGGGCTGTTCTCAAATGCTCTCAAAGGGGGATGAGAATAGAAAGAAGCAATAAAGCACTCTAGGGAAGGGGTTGAATTCATATTCTCATCAGTTCTCTGCAGCTGCCATGAGGAGGCCAGTAAGAGGCATCAGGAAGAGATGACATGACTTGGTCCACCAGATGGTAGAACTGAGCAGATGCAGTCTGCTTGGCTCTATGTTTCAGACAGAAAATCAAGAGGACTTGGTGGTCCTGGAACAGTGAGGGCTTGGGAGCATGAAGAAAAAGGAAACATGTTGCTGTGGTCCAGGATTAAACAATGTCACCTGAATTCTGAGTGCATGGTATCATGTAGTTTGTCACACATCATGTCCCACATACCATGGGGTTTCAACCCTTAAATTAGCAGGCCAAGAGGTGGGGGCATACTGCCCCTTGGAGAGGCAGGAAAAGAATCCCCACTTATAACGTGTTTTCCCCATTGGGACTAAAAGGAGGAGACAAAATAAAGTTCTTTCCTTCCTGTTCTTTTTTGCTTTGTAAGCACCATCCTCCTCCAGACATTAACTTAACTTGACATGGTAGTCAAGGCAAGTCACCGTCACCATCATAGATGAAGATTCAGTGTCAAGTGCTAATCTCAGTCAGTAAAGTGCTTGCCTCGAAGATATGGGGCCTAAACCCATGTAAAAAGTCACACACAGTGTTGTGCACTTACAATCTCAGTATTGGGAAAACAGACACAGGCAAAAAACCTGGGGGCTTGCTAACCAGCCAGCAGAGTCTAAATGATGAGCTCCAGGTGGATGCTACTTTTGGAACCATTCCCTAGTTGTCCACAAGCCTTCACCTCCACTGCACTTACACACATACAAGCATACATAACACATACACATAAAAAGGATCATAATATGAAAACATAATAACAAAATCACCGACTTTTCAAATATTAACTTTTGTAAGACTTCACATTTACAAACATGATAGGCATGCTGCTAACACAGCATCTACATCTGAATTTTAGCTCTGGCTGTAGGGTTTGGCCAAATTTGAGAGCCTTACAGAGGCTCCTAACTCCTTCAAGATAGCCTTTTATACTTAAGCATGCACCACACGCCCCAAAATACATGTTGTCTATGTTATAAGTACGTGACTACAAGACAGTGACAGTGATTCCCATAGCCACCCACAAAATGAACTAGGCTACTGGATCCTCACACCTGGTCAATGTGTGCATGTTCTTTGCCACGAAACATTTGTTAAGAGAGCCCCCAAATGATTTGAGTAACAGTCTAGCCCATGAAAAAAAAAATTGTGTGCTCTATGTGAGAAACCCACACGTTCTGCAGCTTCCACTTCAGCTCTGCAGGCTGCTGGAAAATTGATGCAACTTCTTCGATTTAGCTTCTGCTACTGCAAAATGGAAGGAATACTATCTTACTTGTGGATCAGAGTCACAAAATAGCTTAATGAACAGCATTCAGCATGTCCTAAGCATTACCAAACACTAAAGAGCTATGCTCACATAGGAGAACTTGGGTCCTGTGTTTTACCCATTTAAAACATATTAGCACTGTGTGTTTCCTCCATAGATGAATAAGGAACCTGTTTCATAGACTGGGATTTAAAAAAATAATAATAATGAAAAATATTCCAGATCTTTTCATTTCAGAAAGAAAATATAAGAAGGTGTGGGATAAGTCTGGAGAAATGGCTTATGGGTGAAGACTCTGCCTGGCAAACAGAAGGTCCTGAGTTCTCATCCCAGGTAACACATGGAAACAGCAGCAACTTGCACTTTTGACCCTGGTGGGTAGAACCTGGGAAATCCCACAGCGAAGCAAAGAGATAGAAGCAATCCAGGATGATTCCTGAAGTCACCCTTGGTTCTCCACTGGGACACACACACACACACACTGTGTACACACACACACTGAATAAATAAAGTTTTATTTAAAAAAAGGTGTGAGAATCTAACATTTTGAATTTGTAGTACAAACAGGTTTATGCACACACTGAAGAAAAAAAAAGCCTCTAGTTAATGATTGGGTTAAAAAAGATGGTTCCTCTGCAAAAGGACTAATAAGGGTAAATTCTGGTTAATTTCATATTTTTAAGCAAATTTTTATTTCAGTCAAACCACCTCCACTGACAATACATAATTACTCAGAAAGAATTACTTCCATTGCAATTATCCAAATAGTCTTAAATTTTTAGTAACTAATTATATCAAATGTCCTTTAAAATACTTTCTTGAGCTATGTTTTTCAACATTTTCCTATTAATATTTTACAAACTTCTGATGAGGAAATGAACTTATTTAACCTGAGTATAATAATAATAAGTAATAATATAATAATAAGTAATAGTCTAATTATTTAAAATATGGCACACTTACATAAAGGACATTATATAGCCACAAAATTTGTATCTTCAAATATTAGTTAGTAATCATAGAATATGATGATTTTTACTTTAAAATAACATGAAGTCTATAAAATATCACATGATATTTAACCTTTCAAAATGTATGTAAAATATATAGAGCATATTTATATAAAATAAAATCTTGGAAGGGTGGCAATTCAAATGATCACAATAGATTTTTAAATTTTATTATTTGTACATGTGTGTACATACATGTGCCACAAAATGTGCACAGAGGAATGAGGACAAATTTTTTTTCACAATTTTTTTAATTATTATTATTTCCACTCATACAAACTTAACAGATACACTGGTCCCCTCCCTCCCTCCACCTCCCCCCAACCCCCCTGCTTCCCCCTTCCTTCTCCACTCCCTCCCCTCTCCCCTCCTTCCCCATTCCCTAGTGCCTCTCCCCCCCAATCCCCGGAGCACCTTTTACTGTGCATGCCAAACTCTCCTCTGGGTCCTCCTCTCCAATGAGGTGCAAGGACCCAGTGGCATATCCCAGAACCGTTTCCTGTGTTCCCTTTAAGCATAGGAACACTACTGTGGCTGTCAATCCCTTGCTGCCAAGGATCCTAGTGCCTTTAGCAAACGCTAGACTTTGTGGGGTCAATAGTGTGTTGGACATTGCGCAGGGCATGCAAAGTCCAAATATGATTGCTTTGGCCCTAACTTGTGTGGAGTATCTTGCATATCATTTCTCCTCCCATCCTTGTGCTCTTACAATCTTACTGCCCCCTCTTCCGCAAATTTCCCTGAGCTTCAGGATGGGAGAGAATAGGCTGGCCCAGTTCCAGGTGGTTGATATAGAGTGGGAATGAGGACAAATCTGTGTAGTTAGCTCTTCTCCTTCCACCACTATTTAAGTTCCAAGGATTGAGCTCAAGTCACAGACTTATGCATTAAGAATCATCATTTTCACTCAAAGATAAATCTCTGTAATACCTACAGTAATTGCAAAGATTATGAACAGGAGGGATGGGAAGGAGGGACACACCAGTAACAAGGAGAGAGGGGACCATGTTACAGCAGAGCAAACAGGCCACCATCAAGGACTGCAAGTAAATAATGAGACATCTGGTTAAGTTCACAGACTTTCCTTCCTGATCATTTGCAACTGATGGGGTATGATCTCACCAGAAGGGGAGGGTGTAAAGTAACCATTTCGCTAATGGGCGATTGACCCCTCTCTCACCGCAGTTTCCCACTTTCATTACATCTACCCTTGAATATACTCTTATAACAAGACTATAATTTAACAGGTTTTTATTTCTAGCCAGGAGAGCGATATCCAATACCCATCAGGATGGAGTGAAGGGCATTGCAGGAGCAGCAAAAATGAAAAAAAAAATCAACAAACCATAATCCAGAACATTAGAGACTCTATATCAACCACCTGGAACTAGGCCAGCCTAATCTCTCCCATCCTGAAGCTCAGGGAAATTTGGGAAAGAGGGGGCGGTAAGAGTGTAAGAGCACAAGGATGGGAAGAGAAATGATATGCAAGATACTCCACACAAGTTAGGGCCAAAGCAATCATATTTGGACTTTGCATGCCCTGCGCAATGTCCAGCACACTATTGACCCCACAAAGTCTAGCGTTTGCTAAAGGCACTAGGATCCTTGACAGCAAGGGATTGACAGCCACAGTAGTGTTCCTATGCTTAAAGGGAATACAGGAAATGGTTCTGGGAAATGCCACTGGGTCCTTGTACCTCATTGGAGAGGAGGACCCAGAGGAGACTCTGGCATGCACATTAAAGGATACTCCGGGGATGGGAGGGGGAGGCACTGGGGGATGAGGAGGGAAGGGGAAGGGGAGGGGGCACAGGGGGTGAGGGGGTAGAGGGAGGGAAGGGACCGGTGTATCTGTTAAGTTTGTATGAGTGGAAATAAAAATAAATAAATTAATTTTAAAAAATAGAAAAAAAAAGAATCGTCATTTTGAATCACAGAGTTATGGGAAACTTTCTTTCTTTAAATTTTTGTCTTCCAATTTTTTACAACGAAGAAGGTTGTGGAATATGTATAGCAAGAAAGCAAAAGATTGCTGGAGAGATATCACAGGAGTTAAAGTCTTTGCCTCTGTCATGCTTTGAAATGTGAGTTGCCACTTAACATTCAGCCTAAAAGTCTTCTACAACAAAGGTAGAAGATTTCTAGGGCAGAAGAAGAGCAGCGAAATGGACAACAATGACCAGCCATAATGCAGAGTACTGGTGACCCAGCAAGGCTCACCATCCAGAGTCAGGCCCACCCAGTCTCTCCCCATCCTAAACCTTAGGGGACCTGGAAGAAGAGGGAGTGGTGAGATTGTAAGAACCTAAAGATGGGAAGGTTCACCATTGGATAAGACATTCCATTCAGGCAGGACTGTTGCATCTAGGAGCTCACTGCAATGAATCTTGTCCTTACCAGACCTGCATAATGACTGACATACCAACATGCCCCATAAACTATCAAGGAACTCAAGAGAGTAAGAACATATGGTGGGGACAACCTTGGGGACTAAAGCTGGATGAATGAAGGCAAATGCCCCTATCAGTGCCATGGTCCAAAAAGAGGCAACTTGTTATGTCACAAGAGGCCTGAACCTCCATAAGAGCAGACAAGCCAGAGGGAATCCTGGGGTCTATAGAAGCAAACAGGCAAGAGGATAGAAGGGAGTGGGATGGATTGATGAAGGGAAGAGAAGGGGATGGGAAAGAAGAGGGAAACAGGGATAAGTATTCAATGTTTTTGTAAAACTAGAAAAATAAAATAATTCAAAAAATAAATAATACAAAAATTATGGTTCATAAAGCAAAGGAAAAAGAAAAGAAATGTGAGTTGTCACGCTCAAGTGTTAGAATCTTTAGTTGTTTGGGAAAGTTGTGGCAACTTTACAGGGTAGAACTTTCCTGGAGGAAGGCTTTTCACAGGGGCTGGACCTTGAGGTTGGTTAGCCTCTCCCAGACTGCTTTTGCGTTTGCAGCTTTGTAGTGCTCAGCCTCCATGATAGATGTAACTTGGTCCTCCTTCCAGCTTCTGCAAGCCAACCATCCATTTCCATGAACTATATCTCCCCTCTGGAACTATAAGTAAATCAATCTCCCTTTCTCCTTTAAGTTGCTTAACTTTGAGTTTTGTCTCACAGCAGCAGAGAAGAGTAACTAGTACAGCCTCACCAGCAAAAGGACTTGAGTTCATATTCCCAGATCCTATGTAAAAGTTCTGGGTGGAAATGGTGGCAGCCCACATTTCCAGTCCTGGAAGGCAGAGCCTGGGAAACCCCAGAGCAAAGCAATAAGAATATAGAGCAATTCAGGATGATTCCTAATGTTACCCTTGAGCTTCCACAGGCATTCACACTCAAATGCATTCTTGCACACACACACGTGTACACCCCTCAACACGCATATGCACACACACACATACCAGGGAACCAGCTGGTGGGATAGAGACACAGGGCAGGAAAGCATAGAATGGGGGATGAAAGAGAACGAAGCATAATGACACATGTTAGATAATACCATGATGCACCCCATTGTTTGTATGCTAACCTAAGAAATTAATTTTAAAAAGTATATCAGGAAAGATTATGAAACTGTTCTCAATTTTGGAATACTAAAAAATCAAAACTCTATAGATGGCCATAAATTTCTTTAATAAGAATAATTCTTTCTAAGCAATAGCTTGAGTCCAGGTATGTATTTCAAATGGTAGCTAATCATGTCACAATTTTAAGTGATTGATTTAATTTTCCCAACAACTATGAACTTATAAAATTCATAGAAAATGTCGTACTCATTTTTTATACATGGAAGTTTTCTGACTCACTGATATCATATTGGAATTAAAAATATGAAAGACAGGCTGGGGGAATGGCTTAGTGGTATTAGTGTTTGTCATGCAAGATTGAAGAGCAGAAAGTAGAGGTTTAGGACCCATGTAAATGTTCAGTGGGCATGGTAGGCCACCTGTAATCTGAGAACAAGGGAGGCAGAGATAGGACATCCCTGGAGCAAACTGGATATCTAGGTTAGCCACTTTGGCAAGCTCTAGGATCAGTGAGAGGCCATGCCTCAACATGAAATGTGAAGAGCAACTGAGAAAGATATCTGACAGCATTAACATTTGACTCTCTCTCTTTCTATCTCTATCTCTCTCTCTCGTCTATCTATCTCTCTCTCTCTCACACACACACATGAACATGAACATGCATATATGCACCAAGAAAGAAAAACATTATAGAAACCCTGAAACAAATAAAAAAGCTTCTAAAAAATTAGATTCAATTGTTCCTTTTCTGTGTTCTTTACATCTTGTCAGAAATCTAAGTGCTAATTCTTTCCTATCACTTCACTCTTTCCTTTATAACTACTTTCATTTTTTCCCATTATCACAAACCATTTATGAACATTGTGCAATATAAGAAAGAAAAAACATTGGTTACAGGGGCTTATATTTATTTTTATTCAAGATGTTAGAATCTCAACAGGATTCTCTCAAATAATCTAAGAACATGGCACATGCCGCTGTCTTCAGGAAGCTGTGGAGAGCACTGAACTCAGGTCTACATAGAGCCCTGGCCTGTCAGTGACCTGGACCAGTGGTCTACTGCTCACAACTGTTTCTCTGTTGAGCCCTGGGGGTGGTACTTCCTATCCCTGAGACACAAGTGTCCATTGAAACTTGTAAGGAGGTCACAGAAAGGCTGAGGTGCTTGTCTGAGGAGCTCTGGATTCGTCTGGCAGGATTGTCGTGGGGTTGATTCCTTCTGAGGCCTTTTCCCTCAGCTTTTCCCTACGTCATTCCACAGCTATACCTTTGTGTGTCTGTGTGTTAATCTCTTCTTACAACCACTTTACTGGATTACAGCCCAATCACGTGACCTCATTTCACTTTAATAGCCTCATTAAAGACCGTATGGTCCAGTGCAGTCACATTCTGAGCTGTAAGAGATTAGGGCATGTGGATACTAGGTTATGGAGCATGCACTTCAGGTCATAACAAGTTCCTAGCAAAGAAATGAACCTAAAATTGGAACAACCAGGAATGATAAAAACAGTAAAATGTAATATTGCCTTGCAATGTGTAAGGTTCTATAGAACTTCCAAAAATACTGACAGAACTCTCTGTATTCTGCACTTCCCCTGAAAAATAAGACAACAGTTTAAAAAGTTACCCTCGGGTGGAGTATCTTTCACATATTACCTAGCATGCTACCCTGCCACATGCCACCTCCTGGTTCAATTATAGCAACATCCCCACCTTTGTCTGTTAAAGGGATTGCTTAGGCACTTATTTGAATGTGGTGCTGTATTTCACCCTTATTATGTCAAACAAATGTGTAGAAAATGGAAAAATGACAGACTAGAACTAGTGATTAGAAGCGTCAGTCTCACAATCTCACTGCAACTGACATGGAAATGGGAATTAGTGTATGGGCTCAACTCAGAAACTCTCACTGGGAGTTCACTGAACTTTAGCTCATGCACACACATATGGAAAGAGCAAAAAAGACAAATAGCCCAGGCCATGTCAAGATGACCAGAACTGGGCTGAAAAGATAAAAGATAGTTTGAGATCTCAACACACACTTTGGTCTCAAAGAAAAGATTTTTCCTGGGCACATCTAAGCATCACATCCAACACTCACACATTCAACATCTGGACATTTGGTTTCAGAAAACGCTCACAGCAAACTTTCAACAGCAAAGCAGAGAATTTTCTACCCGAAAGTAAGGAGCTACCTAACATGGCTTTTGCTAACAGCTCTTTGGTGAACAATGCGAAGCAAACAATTCCTTCGAGCATAATTTAACAAATCCCTGGCCGCATCATTGAAAACTTCTTTGCACATACATCCCGAGCATTGCACCCTCCCTCTCCTCTCCCCAGACATTCACATTCCACAGGTTCTGCTTTCATATATTGTACTTGCCTCGCTTCTCCATCTCTACATAAAACTTTGAAACTCATGTACACTCTTGCAGGAAGGAAAAAGAAAAGAATCTCTGTGAAAACCAGTATACTGGGACCTCCAACTTAAACAGAGAATTATCATGAGACAGCAATTCCACTTCTGAGTACACATATAACTAATTATGTATGCTTTATTATCCACATAATATCACTGGCCATGATAGGAAGTTAACTTATTCAGTGACATGCTGGACCCCTTGGATTATTCACAGAATAATCATAGAAATGGAGCTATCACAATTGGAATAGCATAGGGATTAAGATACGGTTACATCAGATTCTTCCTAGTTCATTCCTAGTTCCTGTCAGGAACAAAGAAACTTAACAATGGAATGCAGAACTACGTGTCCTCTCTGACGTCATCTCCCGCCTCTCCTCCTCCTTGCTCATTCTGCTGGCCCTTACATGAGCCTTCCAGCATGCCAGCAGCACCAGCCCCTTGGAGCTCCCATCTTAGATAGTGACTCATCTTCTGTCGCTCTTTCTCCAGATATCAACTCCTCACCTACAATACCCCCCTCGCAGTGGGTCATCCCTGACCAGCACGTGAGATGACACATAGCCACTTCCTGACAGCCCTCTGCCAGACTTTCTCACGGAACTTGCCATGCAGAATTAACTTTCTTTGGTTGATGAAACCTCTTACAGGGGTGTCCAGGACTGGGCAGATGGTTCCAGGACTGGTCAGTCCCTTGCCTCTCAAGCAAAATGACCTAAATTCAGATCCCAGATCCCACATGAAAACCGAGGGCAGAAGTATTAGCTGCCTGCACTTCCGGGCCTGGAAGGTGGAGTCTGGGAAAACCAATAGCAAGCAATAAGGAGGTAGAGCAATCCAGAATGATTCTCAGTATTACCTTGAGCCTCCACAGGGACACACAGTGCTCTTTTCTACACCCCCACACACCTGTGCACACCCATACCTACACTCCCCCCCAAAAAATTTCAACTTCACCATGGTGTAAAAGACATGTGTGCACAAGAAACCATAATTGGAATTTGGAATTTTGATCTTTCCCAGACTAGAGATATTTAGTATAACCCTCACTCTTTCTTTTTTTAATTAATTTTATTTTTTATTTCTTCCACTCATACAAAGTTGATAAGCACCCCATTCCCCTCCCTCCCTCCACCCCTCCCTAGATCCCCTTGCTCTCTCCCCACTTTTTCCCTTTCCTTTCCCCCTTCCCTTCCTTTCTTCCAGTGCCCCCTCCCCCCTTCCCAATTCCTGGAACATCCTTTAGTGTGCATGTCAAACTTCCCTCGGTTACTCCTCTCTGATGAGGTGTAAGGACTCAGTGACATTGCCTAGAGCTCTTTTTTTTTTTTTTTGACCCTCACTCTTTCTTAAACTGTCATAAATTGTTTTATTATTTTAGTTAACATGCTAAATAATGAAATTCATTATGATGTTTTCATCCATGTATATCTTTCTGCTTTGTTCCTATCACATCTTTACTTTCATGTCATATATAAAAGAGGTTTGCATGTACCCAGGTATGGTAATTATCTGTAATTATGAACTTGATAATTGAAGGCTAAGCTCTGAGCACACCTATGAAGAATTAATAGTTAAGGCAAGCTCTAAGCAAGCTCACATAAGCTTAACTAATTGATATGGGAAGATCCAGCTGGTGGTGGGTGGACCCATTCCCTGAGTAGATAGATAAAATGGAAGGAGCTGGTTCAGTACTTTGGCATACTTCAGCATACTTTGGCAAACTTGCAGTCTGGCAAGTGAGGTTTTCCCTTCTCTCAGCAATCACTATGAATATAGTGTAGCCAGTTCTTCAACTCCTAGTGTTGGTGTGGGTTGGTATGAAGCATAAAAACCCTTGTTCTGCTAAACTCTTTGGACATAAACTTATCAGCAACATGCAATTGCTTGCCTTAAATTCACTGTGTCATCCAGGCTGACTTTTAAACTCTTGATCTTCCTGCTTCAGCTTCCTGATTACTGGTATTACAGGTGCAAGAAACAACACCTGGATAAACAGATAGATGCTTGATTGACTGATTAATAGACAGATTGATAGATGATGGGTAGATTGATGATTGATAGGTCGATACCATATATACTTATCTAGATTCTACCTATGAGAGAAAACATGATATTTGTCTTTCTGTCTCTTTCCCCATTTGTTCCCTTCACCTTTACCTGTTAATCTCCTTTGTTCCTCCCAGATAATTTTCTTCTATTTTAAAATATATATATATATCTAATTTTTGTTTGAGTGTGAGAGAGGGGTATGTATGTCTTAGTGCACGGATGGAGGTCAGAAAACAACTTTCAGAGAAGATTCCTTCTACCATGTGCGCTTCCTGGAATTGAATTCAGGTTTGTGGGCAGGTGCCTTACCCACTGAGCTATCTTGCCACTCCTCCTGTCTAATTTTATGTCATGTATATGTATACCCAGAGAATACATATACACATGGATTTTTTCCCAGTCTTCTCTTGATTCTGGGTCAAAGGTCCCAGCCAGCCACCCAACAACAAGGGTAAACACTGACTCTCTAGTGTACTGTATTGTTGTGTTTGGATGTTCAAAAATTCTGGTGGACTGAGTGCCTTTGCACTGAAGAACTTCCACTTAAGGAGGTTTATTAGTTGTAGACCCATCATAAGCTGAGCACTATACTATCTTTCTCCCCCTCTAGGAGGGTCAGTTGCACAAGGCAAGGGATTTTGCCCACTTTGTTCTACTGGAGCCTACAGTATCTTCGGCAGTAGATAGCATATAGCAGTTGTTCCATAAATATCAATGTGCTGGCATTGAGAATTAACAATACAAAAATGATGCCCAAATGATTGTGCTGGAGAAATAGTTCAGGAGTTAAAGCTGTTCCTTCATGAGAAAAAGAACCTGAGTTCAGAACCCAGGTCCCATGTGAAACACCAGACAGAAATGGCAGCAGCCTGCAATTCTGGCCCTGGAAGGTAAAGCCTGGGAAACCCCAGAGCACAGCAACAAGGAGGGAGAGCAATCCAGGATGATTTCCAGTGCCATCCTTGGACCTCCACAGGTGCACACAGTGTCCTCTTCTACATATCCCCACACATGTGTACACTTCCACACTTATACACTCAAAAAGTGTTTCTAGTCACTCTTTTATCATTTATGAATGTTACATCTTTATTTCTATTTACAATATACACTAAAACTGAGATTGTAATTCATCATGCCGCCTTCGGTAGCTCCCAGATTTTGAAACGAAGAATAATTGAAAGTATTACATTTTCAGTCTCAAACTGCCCTTTGCTGTGTGTTCAGACATGAGTTTTTAAGAACAAAGAAACACTTTTGCTTAACTAGGAGTTTCAAATGATCATTTGTACAGGCACAACTCAGGATCACATTGACAGATTATCATGAACATGTTAAAAATAATTTCTCTAGCCACAACAGAATCACGCATTCATGGACATCCCTTTGAAGGAAATCGTGAACCTCTTTATCCTGAAAACTAGCTACCAGCTTGTTAGCTGGTATTACTTAATCTGGTATAATTCTTGTCACCTACTAACTAATCCAGATTTATATAGAATCAGTTGTGCCTGTTTTCATACATAAGTCTACAAATGAAGTGTGTGCAAGTACACCACAGGCGTGGCTGATACAGAGAGCGATTCCATCCCCAATTAGGAAGGGGAGTTCAGCTGATGCTTACGGTTGTAGAGTCCTATACAAGAGAGGACATGCCTGAGAGATGATACTTTCTTAATATCTGTGCCCATTATATCACTTCCTAATCTGGTAAAGTCTTTCTCCATTTCTGGGTATATCATTTGTGTGTAAGCAGGTGATAACTTGCTGCAGCTCAACACCATGTAATTCAGAGAACATAAAAAAGAAAGCACATTCGAGTTTAATTTGGGCCACCTGTTTATATAGTGTTATGTGTTCTCTGTGTCGTTTGCTCTGCGATATGGCTATAGTATGGAAACTAAGGACAAATTCAGCTTCATAGATTTAGGGGATTTAAATGGTTTGGAAAGACCTAGCGTGGAGGTATTCAAATATAACAGGCTAGACTGGGTGGCATCTTTGAGAGAAAGTTATGACATCAGTAGTTACTTTAAAGTCTCCAGGGTTTTTGCCTCCTTGGGATCAGACAGCAGCATTTGTGTGTCTGCAGCGCCACCTCGTGATCATATGCTCTCACTGTCACAGCATGTCCCTCTCTGAGGCAGATTCCTCTTAACTACGTGGATGCAAGGTGCACAATGGTCAGGATTTTTGTTAAGACTTAGCTGGAAAATGTGCATTACTGTGGTCTGCATATTATTTGCATGGATTGGCCTAAGGTTTCACAAGTTTGACATTACTCCCATTTTGAGATGTTAAGAGAGGAAATTCATTCAAATGGTGCTGTATAAAGGTGGGGCCTCTGGAAAATAGGATTAAATAGAGCTGTCAGGATGGGGTCCTTGTGATTGAACTTTCCCTTTATAAAAAGAGAAATGAGAACCAAATGCATACATCCTCCCTCTCAAGATGGATTCCCTATGACATCCTCTGCTACCCCAGAACTCAGTCAGCAAGAAGTTCATCGCTAGATATGGCCCCTCAGATGTGCCCCTTCAACTTTGCATCTCCAAAACCATGAGTCAAAATTAGCCTCTCTTCTTTTCGCCAAGGTGGTGCCGAAAGTGAAGAAGGAAGCTCCTGCCCCTCCTAAAGCTGAAGCCAAAGCTAAGGCTTTGAAAGCCAAGAAAGCAGTGCTGAATGGTGTCCACAGCCACAAAAAGAAGATTCACACATCACCCACCTTCCGGCAACCTAAAACCCTTCAGCTTAGGAGGCAGCCCAAATACCCTCGCAAGAGTGCCCCCAGGATAAACAAGCTTGACTATTATGCTATCATCAAGTTCCTCTTGACCACCGAGTCAGCCATGAAGAAAACAGAAAACAACAACACACTTGTGTTCATTGTGGATGTCAAGACTAACAAACACCAGATCAAACGGGCTATAAAGAAGCTCTATGACATTGATGTGGCCAAAGTCAATACGTTAATCAGACCTGATGGAGAGAAGAAAGCCTATATTCGACTGGCTCCTGATTATAACGCTTTAAATGTTGCTAACAACATTGGCATCATCTAAACTTGAGTCCAGCTGCTAATTCTAAATATACATCTTTTTCACCATAAAAAAAAAAGAATTAACCTCTCTTTTGTAGAGTAGACTGCTTCCGGTATTTTGTTACATTAATCTTAATGAAAATAGACTAATACTTGTGTCCTCAAACTCAGGGGACTGGAAGCATTCGGTTCTGTGTGGGCATCAGTGCTCAGGAGTTCGTCTATTTGAAATTCTGGGGTTTTCTGTATTGTCCCAAGGCACTTGTGTGGGTCAGACAGTGTCTGCTTCATGAGCCCTCTGACCAGGCCGTTCACTAAAAACTGGCAGTGTCTCTAGAAGAAAGGCCAAGGAATACCTCCAGTTCTGTCTGATGCTTTGTATTGTGTCTGTCTCTCTTCCTTCTCCCTGCCCCACACTTCGTCATCGCCAAAACCAGACCAAGTCCACAGCCTAACAAGCATCTCCAAAGCTGATTGACAGTCTGCCCCACCCTCCTGAGTCAGTCAGACAAGCACAACAGCCCCTTTTCTTCAGCAATCTTAACAGACATGAAAACAAGTAAGGCATATATCATATTGCTAAGTTCCAGTTACTGCCCAACCTTCCTTGTTGACTCAGTAACTTGTTGTCTAAGCCAGGGACACTTTCAAATGGCGCTGATGACATTGGGACAGAGAACAACCCAAAATACAGTCACCTCATTACTTATAACTGAAGTCACTTAATGCCAGACGCAAATTTAGCATCAACACACTTTTCCAGACAAAAAGTCCAAAGCTTAATGTTGAGTTCAAGTGCCAAAGAGAATGGGAACAGGAAGGGAATTATGCTAAATCTGCCGAGTAGTTGTGTGGTGCCTTGGATTCAACTCCCAGTCTCATGGAACTGCAGATGAACCAGTTCTGTTCAGAGAAGGAAGAGAGAACTGCAGAACCAGTGAAAGGAACTGATAGCAGAGCCCTGCCAGTGGGTGGCAGTTAGGACCAAGTCAGCAAACGCTGAGCTCAGGAAAGAGACCAGAATACAGGGAGTGAGGCGGGCAGTGGCAGCCATCTGTCTCCTGCCCTGATAGAAAGATCCTCCTGGGGCTGGAGACATAGCTCAGGGATCAGAGTCTTTACCTCACAAGCAGAAGGACCTGAGTTCAGATCCCCAGAACCCATGTAAAAATGCAAAGCAGAAATGGTGGGGGCCTACAATTTGGAGCCTAGAAGACAGAGCCCTGGAAACCCACAGAAAAGCTGTAAGGAGGAAGAGTGATCCAGGATAAGTCTCGATGTCACCCTTGGGCTTCCACAGGCATATATGTAAGTGCCACTTCCTTGGGAAAGGTTGTCTCAGCACTGTCTCTCTCGGTGACTTTGGCCATTTAATTCATATTTTCAGTTGAAGAGAAGAAAATATTCCCACTATTTTCACCTTCACCTTGATCTTTCTACATTCCAGTCCTGCCAGGTGTTCTAGGCCACATCGTTAACAAAGGGCTTTGTTCACCCTGAAAGGAGACACAAATTCACATTGGTGCTCACTGCAAGAACACAGGTGTGGCCTAGGCATCCTCCTCCAGCCTTTTCCCAGAGCAGACCAGAGTAGATGCTTAGATAAGCCACATCCACATGCCAGATTGAGCTGGTGATAAAGCACACTCAAAGGTCCTCCGAGCGAATGTGCTAAACCTTGTAGGCAAATCTATACAATGGAGTACTACTCAGCCATCAAAAATGATGAATTACTGGAATTTGCCGGGAAATGGATGTCATTAGAAACAATTATATTAAGTGAAGTATCCCAGACCCAGAAAATTAAGTGCCGTATGTACTCCCTAATAGGTGGCTCCTAATACCAAACCCACCCAGCCCATCTTGAGACACTCATAGGTAAATCTATGTATTACCTACAGTAATTGCAAGGATTATGAACAGGAGGGATGGGGTTGGAGGACCACACCAGAAACAAGGAGAGAAGTGACCATGTTACAATAGAGAAAATAGGCCTCCATCAAGGACTGCAAGAAAGTAATGTGACACCTAGTTAAGTTCACAATTCGTTCCTGATCATTTACAACTAAGGGGGTATGAACTCACCAGAAGGGGAGGGCATATAGTCCAGCAGATTAAAAAGTAACCATTTTGCAAATGGGTGATTGACCCCTCCCATTGCCTAACGCCATATGACCCTGCGATTCCACTTTTGGGTATAAGTATTACATCTACCCTTGAATGTGCTCTTATAATAAGACTCCAGTTTAACAGCTTTCTGTCTCTGGCCAGGGGGTGACATACAGTGCCCATCACGATGGAGTGAAGGGCATTACAGGAGCAACAAAACTGCAAAAGAAAATCAACAAACCACTATCCAGAACTTCAGAGACTCTATATCAACCACCTAGAACTAGGCCAGCTTAATCTCTCCCCATCCTGAAGCTCAGGGAAATTTGCGGAAGGGGGGGGTAAGAGTGTAAGAGCAAAAGGATGGGAGGAACAATGATTTGCAAGATACTCCACACAAGTTAAGGCCGAAGCAATCATAATTGGACATTGTATGCCCGGAGCAATGTCCAATACACTATTGACCTCACAAAGTCTAGCATCCGCTAACGGCACCAAGATCCTTGGAGGCAAGGGATTGACAGCCACAGTAGTGTTCCCATGCTTAAGGGGAACACAGGAAGGGGTTCAGGGAAAGGCCACTGGGTCCTTGTACATCATCGGAGAGGAGGGCCCAGAAGAGAGTCAGGCATGCACAAGAAAGGACTCTGGGAATCGGGGCGGGAGGCACGGGGGGATGGGGTGGGAGGGGTGAGGAGGGGAGCAGGGGGTTCGGGGGGGAGGAGGAGGGAGGGAGGGAACTGGTGTACCTATTAAGTTTGAATGAGCTGAAATAATAATAAAAAGTATTATATAAAAAATGGACTGATTAATGGGAGGGAGGATGGAGGGAAACAGGGATGAGTACTCAATATGCTTGTAAAAGTAGCAAAATAAAAAATTAAAATGGATTTATGAGACTCCATGTTCTCTACAGCGCTTGGGTCCTATCAGAATAAATAATAAAAAGACTCTATGAAGGAGGACTCAAAGGCACCCTTTATAAAATTAGAACTAGAGAAGGATCCTGAGATACATGCAACATCCTGGGATACCTAGCATCAAGTCGTTACCTTCTCCATGCTCATGGGGCCTGTGGGGGAGGAAAGAGCTCTGAAGTCATTCTGTGGGAGAAGGGTCCTTCATCTGGACACACTGTCAGGCCCAATAGCCTTGACTTCACATACTGAGCACAGTTGGATGGCAAAGGGCACCAAACCCATTGCTGTAATTCTGCAGGTCAACTTCCAGAGCACAGTGGGGGAAGGTGGGATCCATACCTGAAGGACTAAGAGAAGATCGTGATTTTGTCCCCAGGGCAATGTCTGGTGACATTCTTGATTTTCATGATTGGTGGAACGGGCTAGAGGATTGCTCCAGACTCTCTAGTGGGTACAGGAAAGACATGTTGCTACATCTCCCACGGAGCTCAGGACAGCTCCAATAGCAAAGAATTTAGTCTAAACATCAATGGAGCTCAGGTTGAGGAAGCCTACTGCATGATGTTCTTGGAAAAGTCCTGGTTGTGGCATCCTGCAATTTACACCTCCAGCTCTTGTTCTACCAATAGTTCATTCCCACAGCCAGAGACACCACCTTGCTGCACCCAATTAGATCATGATGCTCTAGAATCGTGACTTTTTATGCCTGGAATGTGCTCTTGATGTCCTGACAACTTAAGCCTTGAATAATTCAAAGTCAGTTACAATGGAGGCAAAAAGCCCTCATGCATTCCAGTCGGCCCCATACAGCTGTGTGGTATAAACATATACTACTTATGATTCCATCTGCTGACAAGCTTTGAAAGTATGCAGTCCCTGATGGATTTTTATACTGGGGAGGATCACATTAGCTTAATGCTTGAAGCAAGATTTCATTAATACTTTACATCATGCTTTTTATCAAATCTCCTAAAATACATCACTTATTTACTTGCCCAAACTTGCTCTGTCATGGAGGTGAGTGAAGTCTTTAGCCACAGAGCTCTGTACTCCAAAAGGGACAGTTCTTACTCTTGGTTGGCCCCACCAAGTCAGGGACTTCTCTGACCTTTTCTCTCACCTAATTTCAGGGCATCTATTTTCCACAGGAGCTAATCTAATGGATGAAAGCAACATGTTCATGAGTTTCCCAAGCCCATGTATCTTTTACAACATAAAAATATGACTCCCCTAAGTACAAAAGTCCTGGATAAACACCCTCCCCCATCATGGATATTGGCATCCATCCCCTAGACACAGCCAAGTTCTCTGCTGCAGTTCTTATCTCCAAGGACCTGTTTAAATCAGAGAAACAAAAGCAAAATATTGGACTGTGACCCTAGGACAGTCAAAAGTTGGACAAAGTGACAGCTGTGAGAGGCTGCCCAATAGTCACTACTGTGAAAGACTAGGTCTCCGCAAAGATATTTGGAAAGATGGGTCGCCCTCCCCAACTCTCCCACCAGAAGCAGAGGTGAGGCCTCCTGTTTTCCCACGGCACTTGGTTCATCCCACCACAAAGCCCACATACATTTTAAGAGTTAGCCTGCAGCTCTTGTCTTAGATCAATGCTCACTTTCTAGAAAGCTTAAGCCCCCATCACTGCCTCTTTGTAGAACTGATTGTTCAGCGAGTCTCCTTAGAGTCACTCTATCTTGGTATTAAGCATTGCACCCCTGCTTTCCATCTACCAAGAACCAACAACAAGCTCTAAGACATTTAAGTCTTAGCACAGCCAAGCCCTATTCTGAATAGTTGGTGAGTTTTCATTGTATGTGTCTATGTATGTGCACACTCTGTGTGTGTGTGTGTGTGTGGGTGTGTGTGTGTGTGTAAACCCAAGAGTGACATCAGGAATCATCCTGGCTGGCTCTACCTCCTTTTTACTTTGCTCTGGAATTCCCAGGCTCCACCTTCCAGGAGCAAAATTACAATTGCAGGTCTCTACATTTTTTCACATGGGATCAGGGGATCCAAACTCAGGTCTTTTTCCTTAAAAGGCAAAAGCTTTAACCTGAGCCATCTTACCAGCAGGAAAATTCATTTTTTTGAATTTTCATGATAAAATCATAACATAGTGTGCTATTATTATTCCCAGATGATAAACAGTTAAGTACTTGGTAAACAGAAAAGCTGAGATTCAAACTCAAACAAGTCTTATGAAATTCATGCTCTCCGCCACTAAATTCTCCACTTGTCACCAAGCAAAACAAAACAGCAGCAGAGAAAGAAAGAAAAGAACTAGAGACATGCAATATGCAGGTGTTGCATCATGTCTGCATGACTTGTGCTCTGGATTGCATGAGTCAGACCCAAAAGATAACCCATCCCCAATCTGCACAGAGGAGAGGGGCAGCACTGGAAACTGCACTGTGTCACCCTCACCTGTTTGGGATGTAAGTGGCCTACATAAGAACCAAAATGAACTGAATCTGTGGGGGACTATGGTGGGAGTGCTCAGTTGCAGGCCCGCTTGTCCCCACCCCCATGGTCCCACTGTTCCACCCTGGCTCAGGTGGGTATGCAAATGAATCCTGATCCTCTGAGTTTCTTCTGCTTGTCTTACACATAATTCAGTTTCTTAAATCCTCCGTGGCTCCCCATGACCCTGAGTATAAAATGCAAAGTCTGTAACGTAACCTACCACATGACCTTATGTGGCTCTTACTTCCCCAGCTTCAGCTCCAGCTCACTTCAGCTGCAGTGAAGCCCGTGAAAGCCCCAGCCAAGAATCCTGCTCCCTGGCTCCCCCTGTGGCCCATCACACTGTACTGCAATGCTCTGGATAGCAAGTTTGTCCGTCATCTCCTGCTCACTGCCCATCATAGGCCTGGCTGAGAACAGAGTCTCAGGACAGGTTGGCAGATGACCCACAGAGGCAGGCGGAGTTCCTCAGGAGTCAGACGCAACCATTTCATGCTAACCTGCCAATCAGATCATAGATCTGGGCAGTCAGAACTTCAACAACCATACCAGGTGGGACATGCAGGAAGGACAGACAAGGCCAAGGTCCAGACGATGGGACACAGCTCAAGTCACTAGAGATGACATGACCACAGCCAAGGACCCAAGAGTCAGAAACACCAACCCAGACAACCTCGTGAGCTGCAAACCAGAGGAACAAGAAAAAATTGAGTTTTCAAAGAGAAGAAAACAGAGCCAGTGTCAGAACCAGAGAACCAGATGTTCTCCACAGCAGCAGCAGCAACATCCCAACCCTCTTGTTCAACATCAGCACCACAGGTGATCTCAGCTATACATATACCATAAACTATAATCAGGGCTGGAAAGCAGAGACATCTTCATGCCACCCTGCACTGCTGGGAAAAGAAACGATACTTGGAGAGCCGGGTATAGTGGCTCACACCTATAATCACAGTACCTAGGGGACCAAAGTAGGAGGGCAGTGAGATCAAGATGAGCATGGACTACATAACAAGAGCCTCCTATTTTAAACACACAATAGCAAAAAAGAAAAGGAGGAGGAAAATACAAGAGGAAGATGAAGAGGGAGAAGAGGAGGAGAGAGGAAGAAGAGAATAGAAGAAAAATGAAGAGGAAAAAACAGGAGGGTGAAGAAAAGAAGAACAAAAAGGAGGAAAATAAAAGAGGAGAAGGGAAAGGAGGAGGAGGAGAAAATCCACACAGTCCACTGCCTGAGAGCAGCAGGAGCCTGTGCACTACTTAAAGGACATCTCTTCATCCCTTGAGGTCCTCAACTTTCACGAGGCTGGCAGCAGCAGCTGAGATTCCACCCAGACAGAGCTGCTGAGGACGTCTAAAAACAACCCTTTCTACTCATTAATTTTCCCAGGGGGTTTTCTTCAGGCCTGTGGAAATGCAAATGCAGCTGAGAGTCTGCCGCTGCCTGAGCTCCTCCATGGAGTAGTTGATGGGCAGCTGCATAATTTGGAAGTTGCTAATAGTGACTGCCCTATCTGGATTCTAGTGATAAGTTCATCAAATTTAGTTTAATTCCAAGTCCTGGATTTCAAAGCTATAACAAGGACTTCTTAGCCTTGCTCCCTGGAGTGAGCCTTTCAACGCTGATTGCAGGAGGCATGTGTCATAGCCACCTGTTTCCCCAGGAAAGATGCAGGAGGTAAACATGTCTGCTTCCTCTTCAAGCATCTTAATGTCAACAAAGGTAGAAAATCGTAAAGGTAAACTCACGTTGTCCCTAATATCTGAATCTCTGAATCTCTCTCTCTCTCGTCTCTCTTTGTCTCTCTGTCTCATTTCTCTCTCTCTCTCTCTCTCTCTCTCTCTCTCTCTCTCTCTCTCTCTCTCTCTTTCTTACACACACACATTCATTAGGCAATTCCTCAGCCAGTGGATATCTCTGTTCTAAATCAGCAGACAGCAATGGGGCATCTCAGGACTATTCACATTCACATTTAGCAATAATCAAGTTATTATCTTTGACACTAATTATGAGAACTTGAACAGATAATCACAGCTCAAGATGTGAACTTCTCATGCTTACTGAAAGTCACAAGGGACTTGCCTATGACAGAGACCTGAGTCACCGCATGTACTGTCAAAGCTCTTATCTGTAAGCAACAATTGATAAGCATTCATTGTATACCTACTGCATACTCAATAGCAAAGCCCAGTGTACAGGCTCTGAATTGGCTACTCAAAGGTTACAGTTTGAGTCCCAGATCTGTCTTAGGCAAGCCACTCTGATTCTGTGAGCGTTGGCAAAAGAAACAATAGTATTAAATGCCTCTAATAAGTTCTCTTCTAGAAATTGCATTCTGTAGAGAAGTAATGAAGCTTTCCACCCACATAGCAGGGGCCAAAGAGGATCTGTTTGGGGAACATCAGGAACTGCTGAGGATGTCTAAAAACAACCCTTTCTACTCATTAATTTTCTCAGGGGGTTTTCTTCAGGCCTGTGGAAATGCAAATGCAGCTGAGAGTCTGCCGCTGCCTGAGCTCCTCCATGGAGTAGTTGATGGGCAGCTACATAATTTGGAAGTTGCTAATAGTGACTGCCCTATCTGGATTCTAGTGATAAGTTCATCAAATTTAGTTTAATTCCAAGTCCTGGATTTCAAAGCTATAATAAGGACTTCTTAGCCTTGCAAGCTGTCCTGTTGCAAGCTGATTTTGAGTGTGAAATGACTGGCATAATAAAAAAATTCAGATTGATGGATGGGTGGGTGGATGGAAAGATGGATGGATGGGCAGATGGATGGATGAGTTCACTGGTTCGTTCAATCAGGACAGAAATAACCAATCCAATCTCTTCACAATTCCTGACTCTAAAAAGATCTTCAGCTCTGCAGTCAGCTTCTCATGGTTGAAGTTCCAGCTTTATTTCTTATAATCAGTATAATCCTTAACACATTGAATGTCTCTCAACTTTCAGTTTTCATGCCTTTAAAATAGTCCCCATTGCCTCCCTTCTCCAATCCCTAAAAGGCTACGAGTACATCTGTTTGAACACACTTAGATCAAAGAAAGTAAATTTTCTCACCCACCCATCCGAGAAAGTTATATACATACAGGAGTTCTCTTAAGTCAAAAAGAAAGTAACTCAATGCATCAAATAATTCCTTTACCTCATTCATTCATCATCAGTATAGTCAGAGCTCACCATCCAATGAACATGCTTTCATTGAATGTTACTTGATGCTGGGATGATGCTAGATTCTGAGGATTTGTAAGTTTAAAAAAAAAAAAAAACATGGTTTTGGTCCACATTGAACTTCTAGTTATTCAGGAAAATATATCTTTTACCCCAGCATAAATTAGACAAGCACTACAAACAATGCTATTTGAGGAAGTAAAAAATAATAACAGCAAATGAATTCACCAACAATGTGACATAAGGATAACATGAGAGTACAAAGGAGGAAGACATTACCCAGACATGGCAGGTCACAGGTTTTCCTTAGGAACAAACATCTCAGAGAAAGACTATTTCAAGTAGAAAGAAAATTATATGCAAAGGCCTAGAGGTAAGATACAGCTCAGCCTGTCAGAGAATAAGTTCAGCGGTATCAATGCTCTGGGCTCAGATAAAAGGAGTGGGAGATTAGCCCCCATATAAGCCTGCATAGGTAGACAGATCTCAAAGAGCTTTACGGGGTCACATGAGGAAGATAGATTTTTATCGAACACAATGAGAAACCTTAAAAGGCTTTATAAGTGGAAAAACGTAATTAGATATTTATTTTAGAGCTATGCCTTCAAATTTTAATGTGCTAAGGCACTTCCTGGGAAATGTGTTAGATTCAGATTCTGACTCAGTAAGTTTGGGTGGAGCCTGGGATCCTGCATTTTTTATGAGCTCTTGCATGGTGTCAACGATGCTGGCCTACTTTGAGCACTAAGGTTTTGAAGTGCTTGCCCTAGCTCGTTCTAGAAAATGGATTGGAGAACAGAACCAAAGAAGAAAAAGCATCCACTAGTGGAATGAATGATGGTGAGGAAATGGGATCAGGGAGCAGACAGTGCAGCAGAAGCAAAGAAACAGAGATGTAATGACAGGAGATACAGGATAGTGCTCCACTTTGTGGCTGGGGCATCTGAGTGAATCAAGGTAACATTTGTCAACACAGAGGCCGAGAAAGAAGAACTGAGTTTGAGAAGGATAAATGGATCTTTGGATATGCTATTTTCTTAAGGTTCCCCTGAAAACTCTTCATTGAAACACTAAGAAAAAGTTAGATCTAAGGCTCCAAAGAAAGTTCTAGATGGGAGACACATCTGGGCATTATCCCAAAGAGATTTCTGTTTGTTCTTATTTATGATGCTGAAAGACCAGAACTACAGTTTCCTTTCTTCTGGAAGCCCCTGGTTGCCAGCGTGATACAAAGTAAACATTTCTCTGGAATCTAACCAGCAGCATGAATGGGACTTGCTGGGAAGCAGTGTCTCTTGCAGAAAGTCATCATCGGTGTTGGCCTTGTCCACTGCAGCACAAACCCAAATTCCTTCTAAGTGTTTGAGAGCAGAAAATAAAGAAGACAATAAAGAGTGTCCAGCACAGGAAAGAAAGAAAAAGAGCTAGCCTGTGCCCCATGCCCAGAAGAAGCAGTGAGAACTTAGCAGGATATTTAAACCCCAGAAGACCGGATAAATCCCAGGAAATAGTAGGTTTAGGAAATGAAGAACACAAGTTAAAAGTAACCTTGCATTTAGGCTAATTATACATCCAAACAGCAGCACAAAATTAGTTATCACAAGGCTGCTGCTTGCTGATATACTAAGCCATTATCCTAGACTCCAGGAAACTCTGACGAGGCTAGGACCTGTGCCAAATAGTTCAAGACCCAAGCAATTCTGATCATATGGTTTCACATCTCCATGCCTTTATTGGCTTGGCTCCCTCCCAATTATCAGTTCAAAGAAACAACAAATACTTAAGCTAGGATTTTTCTCTGGAGCCATCTGGCTTAGGACAGTATACTGGGTCACATGAACAAGAGAATACAGGAAAGAAGGCCTGAAACTAGAATGGAGTGGAAAACTGGATTCAAGCTCTCACAAATCTAAGGCCTCCTGAACAAAATAATATTATCAGAAGAGTTTATTTGTTCTTCTGGCAATACTAAAAATTAAACCCAAAACCTTCAGAAGATCAGATAAATGTTCTTCCACTGAACTACAGTCCCAATCATCAATGGATTTTTAGAAAACCTCTCTTACAGTACTGTGGCTCACAAAGGGAAAAGTAAGGATAGAAGAAAAAATAAAAATGGGTAACATTGGCATGAGTATCAAGGAGACAACCAACAGTTTTCTGACTGGGTTCAAGACCCATTTGTCAGAATGGTACACATCCCTGTTACTGGAAACTAGAACAAGAACCTATTTTTAAAAAAGGGAAGGAAAAAGATCAATAGGGAAGACAGCCAATAAACCTATAGGTAGAAAGACAGCACATCAGAGTTCTCTGTTTGATAGCTGTTATTATACCCATAGAATGGGCACTTATAGCAGAAACCTTTGGGTCTAAAGCCGGATGAGTGAAGGGAAATGCACATATCAGTGGGGTGGCCTGAAAAGAGGTAACTTGATACACCATAGAGACCTGAGCACCCACAGGAGAGACAGGGCAGAGTGAACCCTGGGGTCCATAGAAGCACACAGGTGGAAGGGTGGGAGAGAGTAGAAGAGAAAAGGTGAAGGAAAGGGAGAAGATTGAGCAGAGGGAGAGGAATGGAAGCTGGGATGAATACCCAATATGCTTGTAAAAGTAGAAAGATAAAAATAAAAATAAATGGGTAACAGAGGTGCAGATATGATCAAAGTACATTATGTGCTTATATGGAAGTCATAATGAATCCCTTTGTATAATTCATGCACACCAATAATTTGTTTAAACCTTCCCCACAGAAGGAGCTGGTAAATGGAAGGAGCTGGAATGTTTTAAAGTTGACTCTTGATAAAACAGGACAATTGTGTTTTTTTTAAACACTACAAATCATTATTTATCAAACCTGTTATACACTGTATGAAAATGCATTTTACTAAAACATTTAATACCTAGTCTCATAGTTTTAAACATAAAATGGTTTATATCCATAGAACAGCATTACTTTTTGGTACTTTGTGCTCAGTCCATTCATGATGCATGCATTTCTCTCTCAATTTCCCCACTATCTGAAAAACCTACATTTAAGGACAATTGTTTTTAAATCTCCCTAGAGGATTCTTAGTCACAAGCTTCTCCTCATAAGTTTGGAGCTGAAGAAAGACAAACCCCAAGTCAATAATTTAGTTCGTAGCCCTAAGCTACCCAGTAAATCCCAAAGAGGATAAACAAAAGAAAAATCTTGCCTTAACACTTGGTCTTCGAGTTATAAAGCATCATATATTGAAAGATCATCCAAGCTATCCAGAATAAAAATGCAGATTCCTGGAGTTCAGCACTCATATTGATAGCTAATTTCTTCCATAGTGATGGAATCTGATAATGACAGAATCACAAAGATGGGGCCAGTTTTAGGTAATTCAGGTGGTCAGCTCACTGATGAGCAGGACCCGCACCCTCTGCAGTCCTGGCTGTCTCCTGAGCCCATGAACTCCCCCTAGAAGACAAGAGGAACTTCTCTACTTCTTTGCTCTGGGCTTTCCCTTTTCTTTTGAGAAACAAAGCCCAAGTCCTGTTGGAGAAAAGTCCTGATGCGATTGTCACTATTTCAGAGTGAAGGAGAAATTAATCCCATGATACTTTACTTTGCTGAGAAGTCATGATACTGAAATGACAAACACATTGCTCTACCACCACAATTTATTACTGCCATGACTTTGTCATTTATCTCTGAGCCACTACTATTAAAAAAAAACCTGGAGAGATGACTCAGGGTTAAAGCCTTTGCCTCATAAACGAAAGGACCTGAGCTTGGATCTCCAAATCCCAAATAAAAATGCCTGGCAGAAATGTCAGCAGTCTACAATTCTAGCCCTAGAAGATAGAGTCTGGGAAACCACAAAAAGAAGCAGTAGATCAATACAGGATGATTCCCATGGCTTCTAATGTCACCCTTTTGGGCCACCCCTATAACACACAACACAAAACCACGGGTGGCTACAGGAAAAGCATAAGCCTCTCAGGGAAGCAGTCCTCATTGCAGCTCAGCTCTACCAAGCACTTGCCTGGACAGACTAGGCAACCTTTAGTAAGACAGTTCTGTGTGCATCAGTCTCCCAACCATAAAATGGATGTGATTATACCTCCCTCATAGGGATCAGTTAAAAGATCACATCTGTGAAGTGCTAACACGGTAACTGACATTTAGTAGGTCTTCAGTAACCAGCACTCCTTTCACTGCCCCCCACTCCTCATCTGAGTACACACAGAAGGAAGCAATGAGGTAGGCCAGTCAGAATCAAATTTCCCAGAGGATTCCAGAATGCTGACTGTATTCACAGTTAAGAAAAGGAAATAAAGCTCTCCCTATGATTCCCTCTTTTCTACTTTTTTCTTTCTATCACTGTTAAGCTCTGACAGCTGGCTCCCTGAAGATACAGTCTGGTCCCTAGAACTAGACCCCTTCTGTCTGATTTCTGCTTTGAAGTCCTGGCCGAGCACTAAGATGATCCACCAAAAGGCAGATAAAGTGGACCCCAGAGGATGTGTTTCCTTTCTCCTCTTCTATTTCCACTTGACTGGCATTTGTTATTAAGTCCTGCAATGTGAATTGTATCTCTATAACCAAGGGAATCATATGATGACATTTACCATCCATTAGGTAAGGACAATTTACTAGATACTGAAGACATCTTTTCTTTAACTCTCAAAATTATCATGAAGCTGGGATATGTGTACACACACCTATAATCCCAGAACACTAGAGAGACTAAGGCAGGAAGATTGTGAGATTGTCAATCTAAATCAACCCAACCAAGCAATGAGGCCCTATCTCAAAAATCTGTCATGGAAAAATAAGTATCATTGCATCTCCATTTTGGAGGTGAACAAATTAAATCTCTCAATTGTTGGAAAAGCTTGCCACAGTGACACACTGGAGATCCCTGTTACTTAGATGTCAAAAGAGCACTTGTCCCCAGGAGTTTGAGAACAGTCTGGGCTACATAATGAAAACTTATTCCAGAAAAAGGGAGGGAGGGAGAAAAGGAGGGAGGGAGGGTCCTGGCACTGACTGGCTGCCCAAACACAAGCCCTGGAGGTGAGTTTCTCTTGAAATCCTCTCTTGCTGGCACAGTGGTACACAACTGTAATCCCAGCACTCAGCATCCTTAACTCCTGAGCTGAAGTGCTGGGCAGTATGTCCACTCTTCCTGCTTGCATTCAGCAGTAGGTGACATAAGTCTGCAAAGTTGGAAAGAGAAAATGAAAACTTTTTCACAGTCAACATGATCTTGTGTATAGAAATTCCCCAGGAATTCAGCTAAAAAACTACTAGAATCAATAGACCATATTATTAGTTTATAAAGATTTACTTTCCTTCTAACCTATGTTGAAGGATCTGGGGACTTATAGAAGATGCTGGTAAGTCACTTAATTACTTTTACCTTTTTTTTTGGTTTAAATCTTATTTTTTTATTATTAAAAATGTAATTAAACATTTAAAAAATTTTTTACCAGTTCCCTCCCTCCCCCCTCCTCCCCCCAAACCCCCTCCTCCCCCTCCTCTCCTTCCCCATCCCCCAGTGCCTCCCACCCCCAAATCCCAGAGAGTCCTTTATTGTGTACACCTGACTCTCCACTGGGTCCTCCTCTCCGACGATATGTAAGGACCCAGTGGCATTTCCATAAGCCCTTTCTCTTGCTCCCCTTAAGCATAGGAGCACTACTATGGCTGTCAATCCCTTGCCTCCAGGGATCTCGGTGCCTTTAACAGATGCTAGACTTTATGAGGGCAGCAGTGCGCTGGACATTGCGCAGGGCATGCAAAGTCCCATTATGATTGCTTTGGCCCCAACTATTGTTGAGAATCTTGCAAATCGTTGTTCCTCTCATCCTTTTGCTCTTACAATCTTACCGCCCCCTCTTCCGCAAATGTCCCTGAGCTCCAGGATGGGGAGAGATTAGGCTGGCCTAGTTCTATGTGATTGATATAGAGTCTCTGAAGTTCTGGATTGTGGTTTGTTGATTTTCTTTTGCAGTTTTGCTGCTCCTGCAATGCCCTCCACTCCATCCTGCTGGGCACTGTATGTCACCCCCTGGCCAGATTCAAAAAGCTGTTAAACTGGAGTCTTGTTATAATAGCACATTCAAGGGTAGATGTAATAAAAGTAGGAAACCTCAGTGAGGGAGGGGTTCATCACCCATTTGCAAAATGATTACTTTTTATCTGCTAGACTATATGCCCTCCCCTTCTGGTGAGATCAGGAAAGAACGTCTGTGAACTTAACCAGGTTTCTCATTACTTACTTGCAGACCTTGATGGAGGCCTATTTTCTCTGCTGTAACATGGTCTCCTCTCTCCTTGTTTCTGGTGTGGCCCTCCTACCCCATCTCTCTTGTTCATAATCCTTGCAATTATTGTGTTACATAGGTTTACTTTTGAGTGTCTCAATGTGGGCTAGGTGAGTTTGGTACTAGGAGCCACCTATTAGGGAGTACATACGGCGCTTAATTTTCTGGGTCTGGGATACTTCACTTAATATAATTGTTTCTAATAACATCCATTTCCCAGCAAATTCCAGTAATTCATCATTTTTGATGGCTGAGTAGTACTCCATTGTATAGATGTACCACAGTTTCCTTATCCACTCCTCAACTGTTGGACATTTGGATGGATTCCATGACTTTGCTATTGTAAACAGTGCTGCTATGAACATGGTCGAGCTTGTGCTATCGAGGCGAACCTCTGCTGCATGGGGGATTATTCCCAAAAGTGGGATAACAGGGTCATATGGCATTTCAATCTTTAATTTCTTTAAGAATCTCCAGACGGCTCGCCAGAGTGGTTGTATGAGCCTGCATTCCCACCAGCAATGTAGGAGAGTTCCCCTCTCTCCACATCCTCTCAAGCATTTGTCATCGTTTGTATTGTGGATTTTTGCCATCCTGACCAGGGTGAGATGATATCTCAGGGAAGTTTTGATTTGCATTTCCCTGATGACTAAGGAAGTGGAGCATTTTTTAAGATATTTGTTAGACATTTTAATTTCATCCCCGGTAAAGTTTAAGTTCCAGGGCCCTGTTTTTAATTGGGCCATTGTTTTCCTTGGAGTTTATGTTTCTAAGTACTTTGTGAACTCTGGACAGTAGAGCTCTGTCAGATATGTGGTTAGTGAAGATTTTCTCCCATTCTGTGGGTTGCCTTTGAGCTTGTGTTCCAATCTCTTTATCTGAGCAGAAGCTCTTTAATTTCATAAGATCCCAACTGTTGAGAGTTGGTAGCAGTGACTGTGCCATTAGATGTCTGTTTAGGAAATGTTGGCCTAGCCCAATCAGCTCGAGGGAGTTCCCTATCGTTTCATCTATGGTTTTTAAAGTCTCTGGCCTTAAATCAAGGTCCTTGATCCATTTGGAATTAAGTCTTGTACAAGATGACAAGTACGGATCCAGTTTTAATCTTCTACATGTGGAGATCCAGTTTTGCCAGCACCATTTGTTGAAGATGTTGTTCTTTTTCCATTGGATTCTTTGGGTCCCTTTGTCAAAAACCAAATGGCTGTATTTTTGTGGGCTTATATCTGGGTCTTCAACCCTTATCCATTGATCTGTGTGCCTACTTTGGAGCCAGTACCTGACAGTTTTTATAACTATGGATTTGTAGTATAGACTAAGGTTTGGTATGGTAATACCTCCAGCAGTGTTTTTGTTACTCAGGATTGTCTTTGCTATCCTGGGTCTTTTGTGCCTCCATATGAATTTTGAGATTATTTGGTCAACTTCTTTAAAGAATTGCTTTGGGATTTTAATTGGTATAGCATTGAATTTGTATATTGCCTTTGGTAGCATGGTCATTTTTACAATGTTGATTCTACCAATCCAGGAACATGGGAGGTCTTTCCACCTTCTGGTGTCTTCTGCTATTTCTTTCTTTAGGGTTTTAAAATTTCCATTATAACAGTCTCACTTCCTTGGTTAGGTTTATACCAAGGTATTTCATTTTTTTTAGGGGCTAGGATAAATGGGATTGTTTCTCTTAGGGCTTTTTCACTTCTTTCATTCTGGACATATAGGAAGGCCTCTGATTTTTGCACATTTATTTTGTATCCTGCCACCCTGCTGAACTTCTCAATTAGTTCCAGGAGCTTCCTGGTGGAGTTTTTGGGATCACTCAGGTATAAGATCATGTCATCTGCAAATAGGGATAGCTTGACTTCTTCCTTGCCGATTTGAATCCCTCTTATGTCCCTTTCTTGTCTTATGGCTTCAGCTAAGACTTCAAGTACAATATTGAGTAGAAGTGGTGAGAGTGGACAGCCTTGTCTAGTTCCTGATCGAAGTGGGAATGCTTCCAATTGTTCCCCATTGAGCATAATCCTTGCTGTGGGCTTGTTGTATATAGCTTTTATTATATTGATAAAGGTTCCTTTCATTCCTACAGTCTCTAGCGTTTTGATCATAAAAGGCTGTTGGATTTTGTCAAAGGCTTTTTCTGCATCTATCCAGAGTATCATGTGGTCTTGGACTTTGGACTGGTTTATATGATGAATTACATTTATTGATTTGCGTATGTTGAACCAACCTTGTGTGCCGGGGATGAAGCCTACTTGTTCCCCGTGAATGATCTTTTTGATATGTTTTTGAATCCGATTTGCTAAGACTTTGTTGAGAATCTTTGCATCTGTGTTCATCAGAGAGATCGGCCTGTAGTTTTCTTTTTTAAGTGAATCTTTATTAGGTTTTGGGATTAAGATGATATTAGCTTCATAGAAGGAATTTGGTAGTGTTCCTTCCTTTGCTATTTGATGGAACAGTTTAAAGAGTATTGGTGTTATTAACTCCTTAAATGTCTGGTAGAACTCTGTGCTGAATCCATCTGGCCCAGGACATTTTTTGGTGGGAAGATTCGAGATTACTTCCTCAATTTCCTTGTATGTTATAGGACTATTTAAATAATTCACTACTTCCTGATTCAATTTAGGTAGGTTGTGTTTACTTAGAAATTCATCCATCTCTTTTGTGTTTTCAAACTTCATAGAGTATAAGTTTTTTAAATATGATGTTATAATTCTCTGGATTTCTTGGGTATCCATAGTGATAACTCCATGTTCATTTCTAATTTTGTTAATTTGGGTTTTCTCTCTCTTGCTTTTGGTTAATTTAGCTAGGGGTGTATTAATCTTATTGATTTTTTCAAAGAACCAGCTTTTTGATTGGTTGATTTTTTCTATCGTTTTCTTAATCTCGATTTCAGATATTTCTCCCCTTATTTTGCTAATCTCCTCTCTTCTACTACTTTTGGGATCAGATTGCTCTAGTTTTTCTAAAGCTTTAAGCTGCATTGTTAAGTTGTTTATTTCTGATGTTTCCATTTTTTTGATGTAGGCATTAAGAGCTATGAACTTACCTCTTAGGACAGCTTTCATTGTGTCCCAGAGATTTTGGTAAGTTGTATTTTCATTATCGTTCACTTTCAGGAAATCTTGAATTTCCTTTTTAATGTCTTCCTGAATCCAGTTCTCATTCAGCATCATAGTGTTAAGTTTCCAGGAGTTAGTGTATTTTCTCTTGTTTAATGTGTTGTGGATGTCCAGCTTTAGGCCATGGTGGTCTGATAGGGCACAGGTTAGAATTTCAACTTTTTTGTATATGTGTAGATTTGTTTTGTGGCCCAATATGTGATCTATTTTGGAGAAAGTTCCGTGTGCTGCTGAAAAAAATGTGTATTCTTTGGTACCTGGATGAAAAGTTCGATAGAGATCTGTAAGGTCCATTTCTTTCAGGGTTTGATTAAGTTCCAAAGTGTCTCTGTTAAGCTTTTGACCTGTTGATCTATCCCATGTTGAGAGGGCGGTGTTGAAGTCCCCAAGAATTATCGTTTGGGGGTTGATTTCTTGCTTTAGACGCTGTAGAGTTTTCTTAATGAATGTGGAGGGGCCCGTATTGGGTGCATATATGTTCAGTATTGTGAAGTCTTCCTGTTGAATTTTACCTGTGACTAAAATGTAGTATCCATCCGTGTCTCTTATAATTTTCTTTGGTTTGAAGTCCACTTTGTCTGATAACATAATGGCTACCCCTGCCTGTTTTCTGCTTCCATTAGCTTGTAGAATTGTTGACCAGCCTTTTATTTTTAGAGCGTGCCTATCTTTTGTGGTGAGATGGGTTTCCTGCAGGCAGCAGATTGATGGATTGTGAGTTTTAATCCAAGTTTGTAATCTGTGTCTCTTGATCGGTGAATTAAGTCCATTAACATTTAGTGTTATAATGGAGAAACTATTTTTAATTCTAGACATTTATTATGTTTAGTAGCTTTTATAAGTATATTGCTTTGCTTTTAATGGTGTTATATTTGCCTTCTGTTCTCCTGGATATGCCTGTTTTTTTTCTTCACGCTTGAGTATCATTTCTAGCATTTTTTGAAGGCCTGGTTTGGTGGACATGTATCCCTTCAAGTTGTCTTTGTGCTGGAAAATTTTTCTTTCTCCCTCGATCATGACTGATAGTTTTGCAGGGTAAATCAGCCTGGGTTGACATTTTTGCTCATTCAATACTTGAAGTATGTCTCTCCAAGCTCTTCTTGCTTTTACTGTTTCGGCTGAGAAGTCATTTGTTATTTTAATAGGTTTACCTTTAAAAGTGACTTGTTTTTTCTCCCTTGAAGCTCTCAGTACCAGTTCTTTATCTTGAATGTGGAGTGTTTTAACTATTATTTGCCATGGCGTGCTTCTGTTTTGGTCGTATCTGTTTGGGGTGTGGAATGCCTCTTGTATATGGATGGGCCTCTCTTTTTTTACATGAGGAAAGTTTTCCTTGATTATCTTTTGAAAAATTTCCTCAGGGGTGGTATTTTAAGATTCTTGCTCTGTTATTCCATGAATACGTATGTTAGGCTTCTTCAGGGTGTCCCATATCTCTTGGATATTTCTCTCAAGTATCTTTTTGGCTTTAACAACCTCTTCCATTGAGCTGGTTAGTACTCCCACTTTATCTTCAAGGTCTGAAATTCTGTTTTCTGCTTCGTTAGTTCTGTTGATAAGACTCTCTGTGGCGTTCTGGGTTGAAGATAACTTGTCTTGTAGCTCAGTTTTAAACTCTGCTTAAGTCTGTTTTAACTGCTCTATGCCAGTTTTTGTTTCTTGCACTGTTTTTCTCAACTCCTCCAAATGTCTGTTGTGTTCCTCTTCAAAGCGATTGATTTGATTATGTAATTCCTCTCTGATTTCCTCTTTCATAGTATTGAACATGGTAATGATCATATTTTGAAAGTCGTTATCCTGGGTCAGGCTTTCTTTGCCTTTTTTCGTGGGTTTGTTCTGGTTGGAGTCTAACATTATGGGATTAATTTCTTCAGTGGGAAATTTGTTTACTTGAGTGTTGCTTCTCATGGATTTGCACTTTGACTTTGGCATTGTCGTTTTAACTCTTAAGATCTTTCAATTTCACTAAACTGAATTATTTGGCCTGGGGTTCTGGGGGTGGGCAGGGACAGAGCATACCTAGGTCACAGGTGAGGCCCGGCTGGATCGCACGCGTGACCCGACCAGCAGAGCGGGGTGGGGAATGGGAGGATGGGCGCGTCGGCGTGGAGCTATTTAACCCGAGGGCAGCTGGGGCAGGGCCCGGGCGCAGGGGGAGGTCCTCCTCGTCTCTCAGCCTTGCGCGCGGCTCCGGCTGGATGGCGGGAGTCGGAGCTGGGTCCCTTTGGGCTGACCTGGGGTTCTGGTGAGCGGGCGTGGCCGGGGCTTACCTAGAGTCGCGGGGTGAGCACTTTTACCTTTTAAGTAATATACAAGACTATGACTTATAGGGATATATTAACCCTTGATAAACTGGTAGTCATTGACACTTCTTGAATCATTCCAAGAAATAAGACTTTGGCCTCCAGGAGTCAAATATATCTAACATTTTTAAAAAGCATAGAACTGTTGTAGTAATTTAAAAATATAACTTGATGCCATCTGAATTTGGAGACTTTTTCAAATTCCCTGCCAAATACTGTTCTTGGATTTGCTTCAACATATAAGGCAAGTATTTTGTCCTTTCATTGCCAAGATAGGAATCATTAACACTGTCTTCACTTGATGTTTTTTCTTAGCAACATTTCATGTGATGTTTTCCCAGAGGCACAACAATGTCAGCATTTGTGGGAAATGTGTATCCTTTATGCCTTGTTTAAGAATGATTAAAAGAAAACTACAGGTTACTAATGATCCCAAAATGGTGTCATACTAAACTATCATTGCACAGAGCTTTGCATAAAAATATTGTCAATAAATATATATAAAATTTCTGAGTTCTCTATGACCTGCCATGGGGATCCCTAGGACTTGGTGATTAAGTGGAATGCATAAGTGACACAAAGGCTGTGAAAACCCATGGAATACTCCTGTGGATAAATGAAAAAGCACAAAATGACTTGATGGAGGAATAAAGTGATGATAAGTGAGCAGACACATGACAAAATAATGCAGTGGGTATTCATCATATAACCTAGACACACAGGTAGGTATTCATCATAAAAGTTAATTTTATGTACATTTGTTATAGCTAAATGTTGAAAATGTCTGATGCAAAACAAAAAATAAACTAGAGTTGACACTTCCTAGGCATCTCTACCTTTATTGATTCCTTTGCCTTTTTGCTTTCTTTTTACAGAGAGTATCACATCATCAAGTTTTTATCTGTGGAATACTGTGGGCATCGGTTGAGGATTCCAGAAACTTTTCCATTTCCCTTGCTTGGAGCTCAAGGTGTAACCAAACCAATTCTACTCTCTGCCATACAGTGCCTAAGATCATACAGATAGTATAAACAACACAGATCTATAGAAATGAAGTCTTAAAGGAAACTTCTCTTCTTCCACTCAAAACAAAGCAAAAACAATAGTTTGCTAATGGGTTTCATTCTGTAGCAAGGAAGCAAAACTTGTAGCATAATTCTGTAGAGGGATCTCACCTGCACATGAAGGCTTCAGTTCCATTCCCAGTTAACTCAGGACTGAAGTTCTGTCATCCAGAAAAGTTAAAAACTAGTATAAAGATCAACAATATGCACATGGGCCTATACACACAGGTGTATACACACACGCACACACACACCTACACATGCATGCATTTTTTTGGTCCCCAAAAAATTCCCTTAATTAATACAAACTCAGATCTATATTTAGAAAATTCTTGGTGGCGGAAAGAGGGACACACCAGTAACAAGGAGAGATGGGACCGTGTTACAGCAGAGCAAATAGGCCACCATCAAGGACTGCAAGTAAATAATGAAATAATCTGGTTAAGTTCACAGACTTTCCTTCCTGATTTACAACGGATGGGATATGATCTTACCAGAAGGGGAGGGCATATAGTCTGGCAGACAGAAAGTAACCATGTTGCAAATGGGTGATTGGCCCCTCCCTCACCGTGGTTTCCTACTTTTATTACATCTGCCTTTGAATATACTCTTATAACAAGACTCTAGTTTAACAGGTTTTTATCTCTGGCCAGGGGGTGACAATCAATACCCATCAAGATGGAGTGAAGGGCATTGCAGGAGCAGCAAAAATGAAAAAAAAAATCAACAAACCATAATCCAGAACATCAGAGACTCTATATCAACCACCTGGAACTAGGCCAGCCTAATCTCTCCCCATCCTGAAGCTCAGGGAAATTTGGGGAAGAGGGGGCAGTAAGATTGTAAGAGCACAAGGATGGGAGGAGAAATGATATGCAAGATACTCCACACAAGTTAGGGCCGAAGCAACCATAATTGGACTTTGCATGCCCTGCGCAATGTCCAACACACTATTGACCCCATAAAGTCTAGTGTTTGCTAAAGGCACGAGGATCCTTGGCAGCAAGTGATTGACAGCCACGGTAGTGCCCCTATGCTTAAAGAGAACTCAGGAAACGGCTCTGGGAAATGCCACTGGGTCCTTGCACCTCATCGGAGAGGAGGACCCAAAGGAGAGTTTGGCATGCTCATTAAAGGATGCTCCGGGGATGGGAGGGGGAGGCATTGGGGGATGGGGAGGGAAGGGGGAGGGAGGGGAGCAGAGGGGGGTGGGGGGGTGGAGGGAGGGAAGGGACCGGTGTACCTGTTAAGTTTGTATGAGTGGAAATAAAAATAAATAAATATAAAAAAATCATCTCAAAAAAAAAAGAATTTGTAAAGCGCCTTTTTCAATATCAAGATATGCCTTCTTGATATCTTGTAAAGATATCTGAAGGAAGACAGAAGCTGTCAATACACCTGCACATCCATCAGATACACACCATCCTTCATACACTAGATCAATACATTATCACACCGTGTAGCTCAGTATACTTGCCCAAGTGTTTTTGTGTCTGTTGCCATCAAAGGTAAATACAACACATATCATTATTATAATATAGAAAAGGAATATGCCCAAATTAACTGTCATAGCAAAATACAAATGTCAGTTTGATGATTGAGGGTTCAAGCTCTGGGCACATTTATAAAGAATTAGTGGTTGAGTAAAGTCCAAGCAAGCCTGCAGGATAACGTCTGATTGATAGGGATATCTAGCCTATGGTAGATGGGGTTGTCCCTGGGCAAGTGGAAAAGAATAAGGGAACTGGTTGAGGAAGTTAGTATCCTTCTGTATATTTGACCAGACACGGTAGTCTGTCAAATGAAAAATTTCCTTCTCATCAGTCCTGTGGATTTACTGTAGCCAGTGGTCCTGCCAAGCTGGACAAGGAACTATAACTGGACAGTTGTAAATCTAAATAAAATCCTTTACTCTCTTTAAACCATCTGGTCATGAATTTATCAACAACAATGTAGAGTAACAGGAATACAAACTAAGTGTCTTACCCAACAGAGGTCATATGTAAACATGAGGCTAAGACTAATTTCTTTTTTTTTTAATTTCTTCTACTCATACAATGTTGATAAGTACCCCATTCCCCTCCCTCCCTCCACTCCTCTCTGGATCCCCTTGTTCCATCTCCCCTTTTCCTCTTCCTTCCCCCCCCCCCCAGTTCCTGGAGCATCCTTTAGTATGCATGACAAACTTCCCTCTGGGTCCTCCTCTCTGATGAGGTGTAAGGACTCAGTAGCATTGCCTAGAGCTCTTTTTTGTGTTCCCCTTTAGTATAGGAACACTTTTGTGGCTGTTAATCCCTTGCCTCTAGGATCATAGTGCCTGTGATCCATGCTAGACTTTGGGGGTTCAATGATATGTTGGTAATTGTGCAGATCATGCAAAGTCCTATCATGATTACTTCGGCCCTAGCTTGTATGGAGTATCTTGTATACCGTTGCTCCTCCCCATCTTTAGCCTCTTACAATCTTACCACCCCCTCTTCCACAAATTTCCCTGAGCTTTAGGATGGGGAGAGATTAGGCTGGTTTGGTTCCAGGTGGTTTATGTAGAGTCTCTGATTTTCTGAATTATGGTCTGTTGATTTTTTTTTTCTGTTTTGCTGCTCTTGCACCGCCCTTGGCTCCATCCTGATGGGTATTGGATGTCACCCCCTGGACCACGCGAGGGAGCTTGTGTTCAGGGCCAGTGGAAAGGGGGAGGGTAGGACTACTTTCTTGACTTCCCCTACACCCATTCCCTAGGAGTCTCTTCCTGTAAATTTCTCCACCACACTTTTCAAGATTCTACATTGAGTCACACTCAGTAACAAGTGTTGTGATCTAAAATCATGAAGAAAATGAAGTCCCTGCCAGGGATTTCAGGCTAGTGAGAAGAATAAGTCCAATATTCCAGTACAGCATGAACCACAGCAGGTCAATAAGGAAAAGGGCAGTAGTTCTGCCCAAATGCCATTGACGACCTCTGCATCAGCTATGTGAAGGAGGGGAAAAATAATATTCAAAGCTGGAAGTAGATTTCTTCTTGCTCGGCAAAACATATTGATGTTTACAATAAAAAGCCTCCATAATGCAAAAAGTAAATTCCCAAATCAAATCAAATGGCATAGGATGCTGAAGTTGTATTATTGGGAGGTTAATGAAGCATTATTTTCCAGAAGGGTTTCCAATTACTCTATAAAGTATATGTGTATGGAACTTCTGGGTGCTTCTTGGGGATGTTTGGTTCTTCTTGGCTGAGGTAGGGAAGTAAGGAGATAGATTCTCTAGTCAAAACTGTGCAAAGAATGAAGATAGCTGGGGCATCGGGGAGACAGAGGAAAAGAGGAGGGCCAGCAATGAATCGTCAGCCTCGGCAAAGCCAGGTAGTCTGAAGGGCTGTGGGTTTCTCCTCCAGGAAAATGGTGATTGTTTTATGTTGAGCAAAGAACATTCCAGATACTTTCTAACCCATAAACACAAAAGGCTGGAATTTAAGAACAGCTGGCTAAGGAAACCAAATGTCATCAGTTGTTGTTGAATTGAACTTCAGTGTTGCAGAACTCCGTGAGTGCAGGTGTTCATTGTATTCAATACTGAAAAGATAAAGTTCAGAATACTGCCTGAGAAGAGGTTTTCTAGCTCTAGAAGAACTAGCAAAGTCTCTGTATGGAGAATTTTGAAGGATAGATGAGAGAATACTGGGCAAGAATGAGAAAAAAAGCAGCACTAACAGTACAATGAGAGATGACACAAGGACAGGATGTAATACATGACTTTAGGATGTTGCAATGGTTTGTGGCACATGCCTATAACTACAGCACTTGGAAGCATGAAACAGGAGGATCACTAGTTCCAGATCAGATGGGAACATACTGAGACCCTACCTCAAAAAAAAAAAGCTTATGATTCCATATTACCTTCCTCCTTGCTCTCTACGACTTCCATGAACTACCATTACACTCAAAGTTGTGAGGTACTTTGGGAACTGATGGAATCAGAAGAAAAATCAGTGAGAACTCTGGGGTGAAGTTGACAGTCTGCAGTGAATGAAATAAACATCGCAGCAGAATCTGGAAATCAGAAAGCTTGGACAACAAGGAGAGAGAAGCACTCCATTCTCAGATCTATATGTGGAATCCATCCCGCTTAAACACTGAAGGACTATTTAACTCTCTGTAAATTAATCCATTATGAAATCTGAATTATAATAAATAATTTCCTAGAAAAATAGAATTGACCTAAAGATTCACTACAAGAAACCAAAACTCAACGTGGTCCAGTTTTTTGGAGAAGAAAGGAAGCAAGTTGTCAAAACACCGCCTCCAAAAAAAAAAAAAAAAAAAAAAAAAAAACATCAAACCCCATTTCCTATAAAAATTACACAAAGCAGGTAATTTCCATGGCAATTTTCTAGAATATGAAAAGAAAAGAAAACTTTCTAATTTATTTTAGGTGAGTATTACATTAATAACAAAATCTAATAAATATTTCATGAGCAGTAAACTCTAATGGCAAATCTCACTTAAGAAAGTCAATATAAAAATTCTAAATAAAATATTAACCAACAGTATGCAGCACTGCATTAAAACAATGTTGTGTGCAACTAAAGCTTATTCTAGAAATCAGAGATTGTAAAGCATTAGGACATCTACGGATTATTCATGCTTATTGACATAAGGAAAAAAGTCACACTGATTCCCTGTAAGCACCAGTCCTTATAAATGTTGTTACAGAAAGTTATTGAAACCCTAGTTTTCATTCAAATGAAATTCAAACAAAACAGGGTTAGAAATGTAGCTCAGCTTCCTGATCATTTATAACTGAGAGGGTATGATCTCACCAGAAGGGGAGAGCATATAGCCTGGCAGATAAAAAGTAACCATTTTGCAAATGGGTGATTGGCCCCTCCCTCACTGTGGTTTCCTACTTTATTACATCTACCTTTGAATGTGCTCTTATAACAAGACTCCAGTTTAACAGCTTTTTGTCTCTGGCCAGGGGGTGAAATACAATACCCATCAGGATGGAGTGAAGGGCATTACAGGAGCAGCAAAACTGCAAAAGAAAATCAACAAACCATAATCCAGAACTTCAGAGATTCTATATCAACCACCTAGGACTAGGCAAGCCTAATCTCTCCCCATCCTGAAGCTCAGGGAAATTTGCGAAACAGAGTATGGTAAGATTGTAAGAGCACAATGGGAGGAGCAATGATATGCAAGATACTCCACACAAGTTAGGGCCGAAGCAATCATAATAGGTCTTTGCATGCCCTGCACAATGTCCCACACACTATTGACCCCACAAAGTCTAGCATTTGCTAAAGGCACCAAGATCCTTGGAGGCAAGGAATTGACAGCCATAGTAGTGTTCCTATGCTTAAGGGGAACACAGGAAAGGGTTCAGGGAAAAGCCACTGGGTCCTTGTACGTCATCAGAGAGGAGGACCCAGAGGAGAGTCTGGCATGCACATTAAAGGATTCTCCGGGGATTGGGGGGGAGGCACTGGGGGATGGGGAGGGAGGGGTGAGGGGAGGGGGAGCAGGGGGGTGGGGGGAGGAAGAGGGAGGGAGGGAACCGATGTACATATTAAGTTTGCATTAGCGGAAATAATAATAAAAAAAAGAAAAAAAAAAGAAATGTAGCACAGTTAGCTACTATGAACAAATCAGTGGGTTCAAACATAAACACTGCAGAAGAAAAAGCAAAATAAAGCCATTGAAAAATCTCCTCATATATAATATAGAATTGGTAAGCATATAATGAATATATACTCATATATATACACATATAACAATACATGTATATTGTTAGCATGATTACATCCTTTTAAAAAACACATTATTTCTCATTTGTATGTGCACATACATGACAGTCTAATAAAATCATAAATACAACCTTCTCTGCAACCTAGTCCCAGAGACAGTATGGATGCAATTCTAAATATAACTAGACAACATGAAGAAATGAGAAGCATGAAAACTGTAATAAGAATATGAAACGATTGCTGTAACACAGCTATATATGTGGAAATCCCAAGATGACACACAAAAAAACTACTTAAAAACAATGGAAAAATTCAGCTGGATTTAAAATAAGAAATCAAGATCAGGTAGTTTAAAAACCAAAATTGATCACTATCTTTTATAACAGTTAAAATAAATTAAACAGAAATATAAAAACAGATTCCACTTAAAAGAACAACCATGACAAATACCTAGGAATATACTTAGAAAGAAGCGTATAAGACCTGTACAGAAAAAAAAAAAAATTACCGTAGCACACACATCAGGAAAAAAAGGACTAATCAACTTTATCTAGAGGTCAGGTAAACTGACACATGCTGTACAACAGAGGCTCTGTTAATGATGGATTGTATCTACTGTGGTGAACTCAGAGAGTCTCCATGGACAGACAGCAGGCCACATCATCTAGATTTATGCAAATACACTCTACAATAGCTCAACAAGGGCAGTGCTGAATCAAGATGCACCCTTAAGAATATAAGGGGGGGGGTGTTAGGAGTTAAGATTCTACCTTGAAATCAGAAGGACTTGAGTAGAAATGGCAGCAGTCCTATACTTCCAGTTCTGGAAGGCAAAGCCTGGAAAATCCCATAGTGAAGCAAAAAAGGAGGTAGAAGCAATCCAAGATGATTCCCAAAGACACCCTTGGGTCTCCACAGGCCCGCATGCAGTCACACATGCGCACACTCATTCTCTTGTTCTCTCCCTCTCTCAATAAAATTTTAAAAAGAAGAAGAAAATACACAAATGGGCTGGGGAGATGGCTCAGTGGTTAAAACCTTTGCTTCATAACAAAAGGACCTGAGTTCAGAAATACCCAGATACTACATTTTTTTAAAAATGGCGTATATTCCAATCTTGGAAAACAGAGTCTGGCAAACTCCAGAGCGAAGCAACAAGAAGGTACAACAATCCAGGATGGTTTCCAGTGACACCCTTGGACCTCCACAGACACACATACTCAAGTGCCTTCTTGTACATATGCCATTACATACATGTACACCAAGCCACACACACACACACAAACATCTAAAAAAAAATGTTGTGAAGTGATCTGGTACTGCATGAATTTATTGTAACCAAACGAGAATATCAACAAGTGGGTTTTATTTCTTCTTTATTCTGAAATAAAGAATTTGACTCTAAGAATTAAAGAGCAATATAATACTCTAAACTGATAATTTTATGTAACTTGAAAAAAAATTGGCAAATACGAAAAAATTCATAGGAGTTTTTTCTGATCCCTTCAATATTTATATATTTGAGTAAGCCACTGAAAAAATATAGAATTTAGTGCATATCTGTAATGCCAGCACTCAGAAGGTTGAGGCAGAGGGATCAATAGGCTGAGGCCAGCTTACACTACATGGCATAACCATAAAATATTTATCATATATGATTCTTCTCAGAGGGGAAGAATAGGATCCTTGTATATGTGGGATCACTGGCATACCTTTAGAATCAATATGTACTTCATATACAAAGCCTAGGTTTCCTTTTCATGACACTTATAGAGCTAGAATCCCACTATAAATATAAATGAATAAGTAAATAACCTATAAGCTAGAAAGGGCTAGGGAACAAAGAGCTACCTGTTTTCTTCTCTCTGGGGAGCCCACAATTAGTTTGACTGTGGAAAAAGCGACAGAATGGAAAAAGTAAGAACTCTAGCTGGCTGACTCAGCCTATTTATCTTTAAAAGGCCAAGTGATGGGCAAAGATCCCTGTGGAAGATGAAATCCCTACCCCGCCCCCGACTTGGGTAAGGCTGGTTCTTACAAAGGGAACAATCACAGAGAGCTTGGATGACAGGCACCAGAGGAGGGAGGCAATTGTGCCCCACCCAGGCCAGCAAGCCCCTCTCCGGCTCCACCCCAGTAACCTTCAGATGCTAGGCAACTTGATCATGCCTTTAATCAGCGCTTGAGAGCAAGTTAAGGGTAACGCATTGGGCTGGGAGTCACGATATAAACAAGGGGCCTGTTCCTCACTTATCGGACAAATGAATCTTTGGTTTGCTCCCTGTAGCATGCAGAAGCTGACAGACCGTTTGAGGGTGATCTGGATATTTATCTTCAGTGATTGTCAAGTGATTGTCTAGATATTCTCTGTCCTGGGTCTGTGGCCTGAAAGAAAAAGGAGCCCCTGTTGCCCAAAAAAACTGGTTATGATACTAACAGGCTGCCTATTGTGCTAAGGAGGTACCTCCCTCAGGAAACTAAAGATGTAACCTTGGAGTGATTTTACAAAGTGGTTAATTCTTTGCTTAGACAAGGACTATACCATGCATTGGAAACTGCAGACATTCCAATAGTCATTTCTGACATAGCGGTTTGATGTGACCAATTGCTTAATGTTCTTAACTTATCATTAAATGACACACCAAATTTCTTTGACACTCACTCATTCCTAATGTTCATGCAGCCTACATTCTCTTCCCAGTGGAGGTAGGAGGTCTGGGATGAGAGAGAGGCTGAAGGTCAGGTGCAAGGCTGGGCAATTTGGGCGTGGCTGGAGCCTGCTCACATTCTTTGGAAAAATGAAGTAGGGCAGTGTTAAGTTACAGCATATTCAGAGCCCACCATTCCACATAAGAACAGGTCTAACAGGGAAGGAAATAGAAAGAGAGGAAGAACATAGAAGGATGAACTTGGGAAAGACCAAGAGTAGTCAGTGTCTAGTGTGCGTCTAGGAAGGCCTAGTTAACAACCATGGAGAAGGGCCAACCACGCACACCCATCCCTGGCTGTCATAGTTGACAAAGTGTTCAGACTTCAGGAGAACAAGATCCCACTCACACGCTCCACAGAACCATGGCTCGATCTCTACCCTGCAAATGCAGCCAGATACCAAGCTTCACCCTGACCAGGTCTTTCTTTGCTCCCACCCCTCACAAAGCATTTGTTGGTGGCTGAGTAGTTCCAGGTTGCCACTGCCAATTGGGTGGCACAAGCACCAAAGCCAGAGGCACAGCAGCACTAGCAAAGCTGGGCGAAATGAAAACCTTAGATCCTAGTTTTGAATTCTGTACGAAAGTGACAAGTTTTTTGGAGGAGGGGTAGATTTTTTTTGAGTATCAGGTGTGGGTGTGTACATCTGGGGGCGCATAGAAGAGGGTACTGTGTGTGTGCCTGTGGAGGCCCAAAGGTGACATCAGGATTCATCCTGGATTGTTCTACCTCCCTGTTGCTTTGCTCTGTGGTTTCCTAGGCTCTGCTTTCCAAGGCCAGAAGTACAAACTGCCACCATATCCACCAACATTTTACATGTGGGGTCTGAACTCAGGTCCTATTGTTTGCAAGACAAAGACTTCAATCCCTGAGTTATCTCTCCATCTCTGTTTTGCTTCTATGTAATGACAATTACTTCGCTTTAGGTGCCAGGAAATCATACTAAAAATGATCCCACTCTTACTAATAAAATCATACATCCAATAAATTAAAGGCTTATTGAACAGAACCTCTGTGCCCAGAGATATGCAGGAGTTTTGTGCTAAATCCAGAAGACCTCAAAACTGTTTCACTATTGAGAAATCCCCATTTCATAGGTGAGAAATCTGACTCTTAAAGAGTTCAAATAACTTGTCCAAGATTATAGTTTATGAATGGATAGAACCGGATTCTTAATGCCAATCTGTTTCAGTTCAGAGCTGTCCCGATAACTAATAAGCAATAAAATTCACAGAGAAAATTTTTGTTCATTTTTCATGTGTGTTCAGGCATGGAGTGGGGTGCATGCATATGTATATGTGTGTTTTCATGTGGATGGACAAACAGGTGTGTGCAGGTGTATGCAAGGATGTGCTTGTGGAAGCCCAAGGGTAATATCAGGGATCATCCTCCATCACTCTTCCACCTTATTGTTTTGAGCCTGGATCTAATTAAACCCACGGTATGCCATAAAGCCAATACAATAGCCAGCTTACTTTTTGCGTTTTCAGGATCTGTCTTCCTTGGTTGAATTACAGATGGACTGCAATGTCCACTGGCACATACTTGATACTTTGGCTTGTGCAGAAAGTATTTTAATTGCTAGACCATGTTCTCTGCTCAATTTTGATATTTTCTATTATCAATTCAACCATATTATATACCTAAACAAAAAGCAAGAAGGTGATAAATGTGTGCCAAAACACCTGTGGTATTAAAGAGATGATGTTTCAGGGGCCTTTTTCTTTCATCTGATATTACATTAAAATTGAATTATTTTACTCTTATTTCAACCTAAATCAAACAAATAATCTGACTCAGCACAGGAATTTGAATGCCTATCAAGTTATTTACTCATTTTACTTCAACCACACATTAGTAAAAAGCAATTATAAAATGTGTTTTTTTTTTTACATAGATTACCTTTCACGGTATTCCTCAGGTATTATTTCTTTCTAAGGAAGCAGTAGGTTAGCCAATTTTAAGAATGATTATTAGCATACACTAATTATGAATGGCAATAGTTTTGTGGTATTTCCATAGATGTGAATAATGTATCTTGATCATATTCATTGAAACTAGACGACCTTTTTGAAATGTATTCCTTGTACACAGTAGTAAGTTTCATAAGAATATTTTCTACATAGACTGTAGACTGCCTGATTCTAAACAAGACATATAATCCCCCACCCAAGGCTCAAGGAAGGAGGAGGGGACAGATAAGAATGAAAGAATCAAGTTGTGGAGAAGGATATGAGCAGATAGTACCCTCTAGACATGACAAGGATGTTGCATACATGAATTCACTATAGTTGAATCTGCTCCCACAAGACATGAACAAGAATTGACTCATCAATAGCTTGCCATGCAAAAGGAATGAGCAGATGAGACACCACTAGCCCTAAGAGACTGCTAAGGGTTTATGTTGGATGAGACAAGGGAGCTACTTCCCTTCATAGTACACCTACAGATATAAAGTCCACAATCCAATGAGGACACAGGTACACTCTAATAAAGACAATCCAGGTAAAAATCCATGTGCCACTGACAAAACTGGATCTCCACATGCAGAAGATTAAAGCTGGACCCGTACTTGTCACCATGTACAAGACTTAATTCCAAATGGATCAAGGACCTTGATTTAAGACCAGAGACTTTAAAAACCATAGTTGAAAGGATACAGAACTCCCTCGAGCTGATTGGGCTAGGCCAAAATTTCCTAAACAGACATCCAATGGCACAGTCACTGCTACCAACTCTCAACAGTTGGGATCTAGTGAAATTAAAGAGCTTCTGTTCAGATAAAGAGATTGTAACACGAGCTCAAAGGCAATCCACAGAATGGGAGAAAATCTTCACTAACCACACATCTGATAGAACTCTGCTGTCCAGAGTGCACAAAGAACTTAGAAAACTAAACACCAAGGAAACCAATGGTCCAATTAAAAAATGGGTCCTGGAACTCAAAAGAAATTTTACCAGGGATGAAATTAAAATGTATAACAAATATCTTAAAAAATGCTCCACTTCTTTAGCCATCAGGGAAATGCAAATCAAAACCTCCCTGAGATATCATCTCACCCCGGTCAGGATGGCAAAAATCCACAATACAAACAACACCAAATGCTTGAGAGGATGTGGAGAGAGGGGAACTCTCCTACATTGTTGGTGGGAATGCAGGCTCATACAGCCACTCTGGCGAGCCTTCTGGAGATTCTTAAAGAAATTAAAGATTGAAATGCCATATGACCCTGCGATTCCACTTTTGGGAATAACCCCCCATGCAGCAGAGGTTCACCTCGATAGCACAAGCACGACCATGTTCATAGCAGCACTGTTTACAATAGCAAAGTCATGGAATCAACCCAAATGTCCAACAGCTGATGAGTGGATAAGGAAAAAGTGATACATTTATACAATGGAATACTACTCAGCCATCAAAAATTATGAATTACTGGAATTTGCTGGGAAATGGATGTCATTAGAAACAATTATATTGAGTGAAGTATCCCAGACCCAGAAAATTAAGCGCCGTATGTACTCCCTAATAGGTGGCTCCTAGTACCAAACCCACCCAGCCCACCTAGAGACACTCGAAGATAAATCTCTGTAATACAGTAATTGCAAGGATTATGAACAGGAGGGATGTGGTAGGAGGGTCGCACCAGAAACAAGGAGAGAGGGGACCATGTTACAGCAGAGAAAATAGGCCTCCATCAAGGACTGCAAGTAAGCAATGAGACATCTGGTTAAGTTCACAGACTTTTCGTTCCTGATCATTTACAACTGAGGGGGTGTGATCTCACCAGAAGGGGAGGGCATATAGTCTGGCAAATAATAAGTAACCATTTTGCAAATGGGTGATGGACCCCTCCCTCACTGAGGTTTCCTACTTTTATTACATCTACCCTTGAATGTGCTATTATCACAAGACTCTAGTTTAACAGCTTTTTGTCTCTGGCCAGGGGTAACATACAATGCCCACCAGGATGGAGTGAAGGGCATTGCAGGAGCAGCAAAACTGCAAAAGAAAATCAACAAACCATAATCCAGAACTTCAGAGACTCTATATCAACCACATAGAACTAGGCCAGCTTAATCTCTCCCCATCCTGAAGCTCAGGGAAATTTGCGGAAGAGGGGGCAGTAAGAGTGTAAGAGCAAAAGGATGGGAGGAGCAATGATTTGCAAGATTCTCCACACTAGTTAGGACTGTAGCAATCATAATTGGACTTTGCATGCCCTGCGCAATGTCCCACACACTATTGACCCCACAAAGTCTAGCATTTGCAAGATCCTTGGAGGCAAGGGATTGACAGCCAAAATAGTGTTCCTGTGCTTAAGGGGTACAAAGGAAAGGGTTCAGGGAAATGCCACTGGGTCCTTGTATGTCATCGGAGAGGAAGACCCAGAGGAGAGTTTGGCATGCACATTAAAGGATTCTCTGGGGATTGGGAGAGGGGAGGCACTGGAGGGTGGGGAGGGAGGGGTGAGGACAGGGTGAGCAGAGGGGTGGGGGGGAGAAGGGAGGGAGGAAACTGGTGCACCTATTAAGTTTGTATGAGCGGAGACAATAAAAACTGTTATTAAAAAAAAAAAAAAAAGAAAAGGTAAGGAACTCCCTCGAGCTGATTGGGCTAGGTCAACAGTTCCTAAACAGACATTCAATAGCACAATCATTAGAACCAACACTCAACAAATGGAATTTTATTAAGTTAAAGTGCTTCTGTTCAGATAAAGGGATTGTAAACTGAGCAAAAAGGCAACCCACAGAATGGGAGAAAGTCTTCACTAACCACATATCTGATAGAACTCTATTATCCAAAGTGCACAAAGAATTTAAAAATCTAAACACCAAGCAGATAAATGGGCCTGGGAACTCAAAACAAAATTTTCCAGGGATGAAATTGAAATGTTTAACAAATATCTTTAAAAATGCTCCACATCCTTAGCCATCAAGGAAATGCAAATCAAAACTTCCCTGAGATATCATCTCACCCTGGTCAGGATGGCAAAAATCCACAATACAAACAACACCAAATGCTGGAGAGGATGGGGAGAGAACGGAACTCTTACGCATTGCTGGTGGGAATGCAAGCTTATATAACCACTCTAGCAATCAGTATGGCAATTCTAAAAAAGTTAAAGGTTGAAATGCCATATGACCCTGCTATACCACTTCTTTAATAATCCCCCATAATTCAGAAATTCACTGTAGTGACTCAAGCACAACCATGTCCATTGCAGCACTATTTACAATAGCAAAGTCATAAAATCAACTTAAATGCCCAATAGTTGATGAATGGAATACAATATAATACTACTCAGCCATGAAAACAGATGAATTAATGAAATTTGCTGGAAAATGGATGGAATTAGAAGAAAATTATATTGGGTGAAGTATCCCAGACACAGAAAGTTAGACACCATATGAATTCCCCAAATATGTGGGTCCTAGTTCCCAATCCACTTAATGACATATTCAAAGGTAAATCTCTAGAATACCGACTATAATCGCAAAGATTGTAAACAGGGGGGAAGGGAAAGGAGGGCTTCCCCAAAAATAGAGATAGGGGATCATGCTTCAGAAGAGAAAAGAGGTCACCATCAAGTATTGCATGTAAGTAATGAGACATCTGATGCAGCTCACTCTCACTTCCTTTCCTGGTCACTGAGACTGAACAGCTTTGATCTCACCAATCAGGGAGGATATAGGGACTGCCAGATAGATTTGTGTCCTGTAAATGGGACACTGACCTCCCCCCTACTGCTGTGTCCTACTCCTATTCTTCCATCTTCCTTTGAGTCTCCTCTTCTATTAAGATCTTCATTTAAACAGTCTTTTGTCTTTGGTTAGGAGGTAACTTCAATGCCAATCAGGATGCAGCCAAGGGCGGTGGAGGAAAAGCAAAACTGAAAACAAAAACAAACCATAATTCAGAACACCAAAGACCCTACATTAATCACCTGGAACCAGACCAGCCAAATCTCTCCCCATCCTAAAGCTCAGGGAACCTTGCAGAAGAGGGGGCAGCAAGATTGTAAGAGCCTAAAGATGGGGAGGACCAATGACAGGCAAGATACTCCACACAAGTTAGGGCCACAGTAGCCATAATTGGACTTTGCCTCACCTGCACAATGGCTGACATGTTAAGGACCCCCCCCCCCAAAGTCTAACATGGATCACAGGGGAGAAGGCTCCAGGCAGTAGGCTCCTTAGAGGCAAGGGATTAACAGTCATAATAGAGTTCTCATACTCCCCCAAGAAGGGACTCTGGGCTATGTCACTGAGTCCTTACCTTTCACTAGTGTGGAGGACTCAGAGGGAGATTTGGCATTCACACACAAAAAAATGCTCCAGGGGATGGGAGGGAGGAAAGGGGAGGCAGCAGGGAAGGAGGGGAGTGAAAGGAAGGGGTGAAGGGAGGAGAGTGCCAGAGGGGATGACTGGGGAGGGGAGGAGGGAAGGAGAGAAGGGGGTACCTATTGAGCTTGTATGATTAGGAAAAAATAATAAAATGTGGGAGAAAAAAACAATTTCCACTTCCCATATGAGAAAATGAACTCACAGGTTTGAATTCCAAGCTACAATAATAATGACCCTAGATAGATATGGCCATTGGTGCAATAGTGGTGTGAATATTATGGAGTAACCACTCACTTTCTGATTAGATTTAAGGACTGTTCAGGAGAGAATTCATGCCTGGTATTGTAAACCCAGCTAAGAACCTGTGGATGTGGAGGTCATAGGCCCTACTGGGGAATCAATTACTAATGTTTTGTTATATGTACATCATATCAAACTGCTAAATTCTTGACTTTACACATATATATTAATGTAGCTTTTGAACCTTTGACTGAGAAGCTTCTCTCTGTAATAGAACATGTTTAAGGTAGAGAATCACTACTGATAAAATGCAAGGAACAGGTTACTGTGGAATGCTAGACCTTAAATAGGATATCTACACAACATTCCCACCCATGTCTCAGAAAACCTAGTGGAAAAGGGGACAGAAAGAGTGTAAGATCCAGGGGGTGAAAGGAGACACCCAATAGTGAACATGACAGGAATGTTGTGCCAATAAACTTATTTGACCTGTCACCATTTCATAATGGAAGGAGGACGGCTTCATGAGGCACCACCCCTCCTTGAGGCTACTATTGAAGGATAATGCCAGTTGTTGGCAGGGAAACTACTATTATCTTCAAGGATACATGAAATGATATATCGCCAATGTTACAGCAAGTGCCCAGGCACATATTACTGCAGGAAATCACATGAAACTCAGTGGACCGCATATACAAAAAGATATAAAAGGAGGGAGATGGTTAGAAAGAAAAAAGTTTTTTATAGGAGAAGAAGGGGGTAAGATTAGGTAATATGGATTGAAAACAATTTAAATTCATTGGGCACATGTATGACTGTCAAAGAATTTAAAATTTAACAAAAAAGAGACTCTGATAAGTTATTTCATGGAGTCAAGACGTATCAGAGACTTTGATTCCAGACTAACATTCCAGATCAAGATTCCCTCATACTGCACTGTCAGGAAGTCTAACTGCAAGAGACAGGAGAGGAAATTTTACATCATCAACAATGTTGATTTAAATTATCTTTATTAAAGGCAAACGGTACTATCCATCCCATCTAACCCTGAGATTAGATGACAAGGAGACTCCTCAGAAACTGTCTAAACTGTTGAATGCTGCACATAGCACAACCATTACCTTCCCAGTTCTCCCACCATTCTAAGTCCACCCTGGTGGTTTAGGACTAAAGAAGTTACTCTGCTTTGCTCTAAGTCGAGATGACTTTGGAAAAAATGACTAACTTCTAGAAAGGGAATTAAAGGAGAGTGATTCTGAGAGTGCTCAGCTGTGATGAGGCTCTAGGACAAGGATTTGCCTCAATGGGGAATGAGGGAAGAGAAAGTGGGTCTGTAGAGCAGATAATGGCAGGTCTAGGAGCCTAGAGCTTGCCTATCCCAGCATTATCTGTCACTAACATAAGCCTTAGAAGTTTGCTTCTGTCTGTTTCAATTAACTTGAAACGGGGACTCACATGAAGATCCTTCCTGAAGAGGAAGGTACTGGGGGTGTTGCCACCTCACCCATCCACCCACTAATCTTTAAAATGACAAGAGTCTTGTTTTATTTTCACATTAGTCAGTCCTTCTAATTCGGCTGAAAGTTACTCAAAAAATTTAATCCCAAGCTAAAAGCTTCAGTGGTAAAGACTTATAATTACCCTGACATTTTAGAAAATGGCACAAGAGTGGTTGCTAAGGGGCTGGGGTGCTGAATGGAAGAGAATGGGTAAATAGGAGCTGCCTTGGCTCCACTCTCTTCCATGACATCTGCCCAGATCACAGAGTAAGAACTCGCTGCCAGCACTGTGCTCCCGACCAATGCTACCCTTGTTTCTACTGTAAGCCTCTGTCTTCAAGATGTCGCCATTTGAATAGCGGCAGCATCTTGAAAACTTGGCAGACATACAGATTCTTAGGGTGCTTGCCTCCTGACTGATGGATTAAAAGTCTGTGAGGGCCCAGGAATGTATGTCAGGTGACTGTGATACACACTTTGGAAAGTTGGCTAATAGACGAAGCCTTGAGTCCTGTCCTCTAACAATGATTCTAATGCCTGGCAGGATTCAGGCAGAGGCACAGAGCAATAATTTCATCAGGAGTCACAGAAGGTGCAGATGGAAACCAGGAAGCAGTAAAAGACTCTACAAGATGGTGTTTCAAGACTGCCATCTAACAAACGGTTAGACTTTAAAGCCTGTGCTTAGAGCTTAGGAATGCAGCTTAGTGGTAGAGCCCTTGTTCAGTATTAGTGAAGCTCTGGGCTCCATTCCAGGGAAAGAGGAGGGAGAAGGAAGAAGGAAAGGAAAGAGAAAGAAAGGAAAGAGAAGGAAAAGAAAAAGAAGGCAGGGAGGGGCAGACAGCTGTGGAAAGCTTCTTATTTGTTATTTGTTATTCTAAGGTAGATTTTCACTGAAAATGGATTAGGTTTATCCTTCTTTCCCAGCACTATGTGGAACCTCAAAGTTCAGGGAAAAGAACATATAAAACATCTGTGCTTTACATATGCCTGGTTCCCACTTGGACTTTGATACCTTATCTCACTGAATCGTGTTAAAGGTAATAGAAAGGAGTAGGAAACCATCACCATTATTAATAGAACATATCTCAGACAATCAAAGAATTTAGACTTCCATGAGGACATACAGCTGACTGTGTGGATCCTTAGCTTGACTTTCTTCTAAACTGTGTGGCTTTACCACTTCAGTAATACCCAAGGTGGTTCTCTCCCACCCTGAATATACTGATGCTCCCCTCCAAGCACTTTCTCCTGGTCCCAAAGCACTTTCCATTGCTTCCCTATACCAGATGTAAGACACAATTTTCAAGGAATATTGCCAAATAATAAACTAAATGACTTATAAAAGAAAAATAAACAACAGAATCTAAGGCAGTGGCATAGAGCAATGTATAAGAACACACAGTTCTAGAGACTTTCTCTGGTTAAATACTTGCTCTGTCATTTGCTAGATATGTGACTATTTAGTCTCTATATGCCTTAGTATATTTGTCTGTAAAATGACAATACAGGATTCCATCCCACAATCTCATGCATCCAGCATATAACAGTGTGTGTGTGTGCACATGCATGTGTGATCACACAAGGAAATACTTACATTCTAGCCTTTTGCTCCTAAGACTCACACTATTCTATGTGCTATTCTATCCAATATGAATTTCTAGTGAAATCCATTCTCGTCTTTTCAAGGCTACCTAACTTCAGAGAGACATCTCACTCTTCTTGCAGAAGATAAAAATGAATCCCAACCATAATTCAAGTTATCTAAATCAACCACATTTCAAATATGTAAATTCAAGTTCCACATTTTACAAAGAACAAATTATAGAAATCAACAAATATGCTTAAGCATCCTTAGCACTGTAAAATGGGAAATTTTATTTCAATAAGAAGTGTTTGTGAAAAATGGAAGGAATGAGAAAAAAGAACTATTCTTTTTTCTCCATTATTTTTGAAGTTTTAATATACACATACAATGTACTATGATTACATTACTCCCTCCCCACCATTCTCTCTTATTTCCCTCTCTCTCACTCTGAATACTTTCTTCTTCCCAAGTGATTCTCCTTTCAAGTCTTTTTGTTTTTAACACACTAAGTTTAGTAAGGATACTTGTATTAATATGGATAGATGGTTATTTGCTAGGGCATGGGCAGCTCACTAGTGGTTATTCCACTGAAGAAAAGGTCATCTGGTCCACCAGCAACCACTAACTTTCAATAGCTCTTCGAGAAGTAGTGGGGTCTCATTATGGGCTCCTTTTCCCATTTTTTATGTAATGTTGAATGGTTCAGTATTGTGCAGACTGTTGTGTACTCAAAATTGCAATGAACAAAACAATTCTTGTACAATAAAAAATGAAGTTAAAAGTACTTTTAAGTACATTCATTAAATCCAGAAATGAATTAATTCAATGCAAATTTTCTACAAATTGGGGCTGGAGAGGTGGCTCAGGGGTTAAGCCTCCGCCTTGCAGGCAGAAGGTCCCGAGTTCGGATCCCAGATCCCACGTATAGACGCCAGACAGAAGCGGGGGCGGCCTGCGCTTCTGGTCCTGGTAGGGCGGAGCCTGTGAATCCCGGGGCAGAAGGAGGTGGAGGCGTCCATGGTGGTTCGCGAATTCGTCCGTGGTTCTACACATACACAGACACACACATACACACACACACAGACACATGCGAGGCGCGCACATACACACAGTTGAATAAATAATAATAATAATAATAATAATAATAAAAAAATTTAAAAAAAATTTTCTACAAATTGTTTTTATTGTGTCATAAATGTGTGCATCAATGTCAATATCCCACTAGTCTGCCCACTTCAGCAAAAGAAGAGAAAAATGATAATATCAATTGCTGACATGTATGCTTGTTATTCAATGGACATCAACCTCCAAAAAATATTAACATCAAAGAGTTCCACAAAGAAAGCCCAAATTTCATGTTATGCAACTATGGTAAACCTTGATACATTTGTATAAAAATTAAGTATATATCTACACATTAGAAAATGTCAAACCTTCACAAACTTTAACGAGGCTTTATGCTGACACAGTATTTGCATTTTTCTAACCATTTTAGTCCCAAATTTTTCTTTGCCTGCACTTCAAGAATGGAAGTTGCTTCCAGCAGATTCATACTCACTATATTAGGAACTATAAATGTCCTGCCCAAAGGGGCTGAGGTGAGCATAACCCAGGTGTTTTGTCTCTTATTCAAGTTATCTTTCCATGAGAAATCTAAAGACATGGCCGCTGGAAAAAAAGTAATCACAAAACACATTTTACAATGATAAATATTTCCTTGTCAGGAAAAACAATGCATACACACCCTCTCTGAGTGAGAAAAAATGTTTGAAAGAGACAAAAAAGGCAAAGTTTCTAGCAAAGAAACTGATAAAATGTTTATAAGAAACTACTCAAGAGAATGAACAAGCATGTAAACCTTACCTCTCAAAATACAAATCAGTTCCTCCTCCACTAGCCTCATCCTTGTGCTTGTTAAACAATCAACTCTGGCCATTTATCTACTGAAACATTAAAATTCAGCACACAATCCCAGGGCCACCATATCCTTGCTCTGGGTGAAGCGAGGATTGTAAAGGAGACCAAAGAACCAGCACATTTATTTCTCAGTGTGAGTGATTTTTTTTTGAAAATAATATGCACCAACTCAGGAATTTCACTCATAGTTGCACAAAATAGGACCTGCCAAGAAGAAATTGAACTTTTCAATCTCTCCAACTAAGACTTAAAAATAAGTTTAACCGTTTCCTCAGTCGATGAGTTAAAAACAAATTGATTTGCAAAGTTCCTCCACATGCATTGTGTCTGGCCATATTTTCAACAACCTGTGAGATGAGTATTGTCAGCACTCCCATATCACAAATGAAAAAGTCCAAACTCAGAGAGAGAATCTGACCCAAGACCACAATGAAAGCCACAGGCAGAAGCTCCAGTTCACGTCTGGCTTCAAATTTTGTGTGTGCCTTTCACTCTACCCAGCCTCAAGTCCCTGTCAAAAGAGGCCGGTTTTCTTCTTCACTGATGGAACTCTGTCTTGAGCTTGCAGGAATTCCCTGCCCAGGTTCCTAATTCCCCGGGAAGGAGACAGGAAAGAACACTTTCTTTGTCCTTTCTGTGATAAGATTTCTGTGACCCCCATAGTGCTGGTCAGATGTAAAGTCGAGGAAAGGGGTCCTTCCCCTCTAAGCTTCCTTCTCTGTGTTTAAAGTCCTATAAAAGAGTGATGGTTCTGAAATAAGCCCTTTTGAATCAGAAATGAATCTTGTTTTGGAAAAGTTACTGGCAAGAATCGTGGAAAAGTGAAGTGCTATTGGGAGACGGACGCTTCTCCACTCTCCACTCTCCTGAAGCTTCGAGTCCCCCCCCACCACCACCACCTAGAATCTCAAGTCGGGAAGTTACCAGAGGTCCTCGGGAACTTACCCTCTGGGTCACAACCGAGCGAAGATTCTGACATCCTGACCACCCGCTTCAGCACCGGGGACAGCTCCAGGCTCTCCTGCTTTGGGCTCACCTTCTGGTTCTGCGGGGCAGACGGTTCCTCCCAGGCTGGGGGAGGATCAGACCTCTCTCCGCGCTCAGGTCCCAGCCGGTGGGTTTGGCGAGTCGCACGTGGATCCCTGTGAGCCGCGGGAGCAGCCGGTGGCACTTCGAGTTGCGACGGCGAACATGCCAGCTGCGCCACGGAGTTGCGGGAACGCGACAGCGCGGAGGAGACAGAGCCCATCTCAGCGGACCAGACTGGACCCAGGTGAGCACCGCGGCTTCCCTAAGGGATCCACACCCCTTGCCTGTCAAAGGCTTACCAGCTCTCTGCACCTGGGCGCCCCCGGAGGTCTGTGTCTCCTCTGTCAGCCCCACCTAGGCGAAGGAGAAGAGGGGTGCAGCCAGGGCTTCGCGCCCACTCCGCGTGAACAGAGAGTAATTTAACTGGTGTCTGTGCCCGCCCGACAGTCCAGAATGGATGGGGACAAGATGTGGCGACAGAAAGGATGTCCCGAGGCTTTTCTGGCAGGATGGGAGGAGGGGAGGGATGTAACACTGAGTGTGGGATACTTTTTCCTCTATTCTCTGCACTCGGTTCACCTGGGGCCACAGGTTTGGCACATCCTTGCTCTCTTCCTGGCACTTGAGCCAGCTCGGTCCCCAAGGAGAATGGAAGACTCAGTGAGGGCGGAGGAGGGGCTAACGTTGCTTTTCTCTGTCGCTCTTAAAGCTACTATTCCTGGAGACTGTGCTTATGGATACCTGCTCAAGGCTGCTTCTGAGTCTAGCTCTGCTACCTTCCCCCCTACACACACACACAGAGAGAGAGAGAGAGAGAGAGAGAGAGAGAGAGAGAGAGAGAGAGAGAGAGTCTTCTACAGTGCTTGTCACCTGGACACGAACTCTTTGGGGCCACCAAGAGCGGAAGGACCCCTTTCTTCGACTTTACATTGTTACAGGGACTGGAAACCAGAGGTGGAAGGAGAAGGAAGTGCAGGAAGAGCAGGCTCAGCTATTTCTGCTCTTGAGAGCAGGCAGGCGCCAGCTGGCCCTGGGGGCTCCAAGCCAGAGCAGCCTGGGGCCCTATTAATAATATCCTCTGCAAGCTAGTGTGAGGCCACCAATCTGAGCCCTCTCTGCCTGCCACGGGAGAGTATGATGCCTAATGTGGGTAGAAAAGAAAACCTGGGATGATGTTTCAACTAAAAGCTGTTATCCAGAGAGATTTTAGATCCTGCCCAAGGTCATATAGTGATGGAACTGCCGTGTGTGTGTGTGTGTGTGTGTGTGTGTGATCAGAGGACATTGTGTGTCCCTGTGGAGGGTCAAGGGTGACTTCAGGAATCATCCTGGATTGTTTCTACCTCCTTCTTGCTTCACTCTGGGATTTCCCAAGCTCCGCCCACCAAGGTTGGAAGTATGGGCCACTTTAGTTTCCTCCTAATTTTTTTATTTATTCTTTATTCAATTGTGCATGTATGCGTGTGTGCACGTGTGTGTGTGTGTGTGTGTGTGTGTGTGTGTGTGTGTGTGTGTGTGTATAGAAATACAGACGAATTTGGGAATCACCATGGACCACCTCCACCTCCTTGTTTACGCTGCTCCGGGATTCACAGGCTCCGCCCTACTAGGACCAGAAACGCAGGCCATCCCTGTTTCCGCCCAGTGTCTACACATGGGGTCTATGATCTGAACTCAGGACCTTCCGCCTGCAAGGCAGAGACTTAACCCCTGAGCCACCACTCCAGCCCTTTCCCCTAACGTTTTGATGTGGGACCTGGGATCCAAACTCAGGACCTTCTGCTTGGCAGACAGAGTCTTAACCCCTAGCCATCTCTCCATCCTGGAACGGGCTCTTTTGAAAAAATATATTGATTTATTTGAGACAGACATGCATTCATTGGTGGAGGTCAGAGGACAACTTTTCTTTCTTTGTGTGAGCTTCCAGGGATCTAACTCTTCTCCAGGTTTGAAAGTATGCATCTCATCCATCTCTCCAGCCTGGAACTGGCTCTTGAGGACTTCACTTCTCATATTCATAATGCTTCTCTTCCAAAGGTTTTCAGGTACTGAAAATTAATTAGCATCATCTGCTGTGAAATGGTGAAGAAAGGGTATGGAGAGATGGCTCAGGAGTTAAGCTTTTGCCTCCCAAGCAGAAGGACCTGAGTTGGGATTTCAGGTCCCTTGTAAAAATGTGAAGTTCCAACCCTGGAAAATAGAGCCTGAGAAATTCTAGACCAAAAGCAATAAAAAGATAGAGCAATCCCATGCCCTCTTCTACACACACGCGCACACACACATGCGTGCGCACACACACACATATGTACACTCAAA